>CM049384.1:5384353-5909353 GCA_026937815.1 Etheostoma perlongum | reverse complement strand
GAGAGAGAGAGACTAAGTGCTGTCTGCAACGTGCAGGGAGGCCTGTGAGACATAGTCAGTGTGTCAGTAGCAGTATACTTCTCACACTTACATGTGAGCTGGACACATACAAGCACACATTCGAGGAACCAGCTGATGCTCCCAATCAAACACCATCTGCCCATCCAGTGGCCCAGTCAGAGATACATGACAAGCAATCAGAAATCAAATCAGGACACACAAACAAACCAACACTGCTAACAGAACACTGACTTCAGATAAGGTGTCTGGTCTACAATGGATAGATTTTCAAACTATGAATGGGTGAATATACTTTTGTGCAGTTTATAGGTCCATATCTGAATTTGTGTGTGGTCCGGAGTGATTGGCAATAACAAAATAATATTTAATCAACTCACTTATAACTTTTAAGCTATGTACAGTACATTGCTGAGTATTCTGTTTTTCTTATCAACTTTTGTACCGGTACTAATTCAATACAGCTACTCAACGGTACCTTTTTCCGTACTACAGTAACTACAGTAACTACAGTCCGTTACACCACTGCTGTATATTCAACATCACTAACCATTTCTTGATCAATAGAAAATATATATATTTTTACACTTCATAAGGTATTGTATTCATAACACGTGGCATGGGCTGGGTCCGGATTAGACTCACGTTGCCAGACCTTCCTCTACAGCGCTGTGGAGGAGGGTCTGGCTAGTCCACACAGTATTCTGGGATGGGAGAACAACGCGCTCTCGTTTATTGGCATGTCTTTAAACCAACCACAGTTGTCTTGGGCGGGGCTAAGCGCCGAACAAAGTCAGAGTGCCGCTGCAAAATAGCCTCGGGAAGGAACTTGTTTTGGTGGAACGTGTACATTCAACGGTTGTTTTAGTCGAGCAACAGAAATCTCAGATTGGACAGATAGTCTAGCTAGCTGTCTGGATTTACCCTGCAGAGATCTGAGGACCAGGTAACCATAGTCCTCAGGAATCCACCAGAGTTTAGAATGCCAACAATAAGAAAGAGGAAGACATATGGCGAAATTTCTGCTGGCACTCCCGGAAATGGAACGTCGTAGAAACAGACTCTGGATTGACTTGACGTCTGGTCCAGATGCGGACCTTAGTCCGGACTTTAAGAAGCCCTGTTTTATATGTTAATCATTAAACCTTTAAAGCCTTTACAGTGGGCACAACATGCATTTGATAAGATGCGTCACTGAACAATAGTCAGCATGTTAAAACATTTTTATTGGCAAAATTAGAATAATTTAGTTTTTCGTCTTGTTGGTTTTTTACCAAAATGTCATGTCGTTTTTACAGCTTCCTTGGACACTGTGTTTTTAAGGTATGTTGTTCTTTCTCTTTACTGTTCTATGATCTTTGTGCTCTTGCTCTTCTTGGTCCCCTAAGTGACCGTTCACCAAATATCTTCTCCATCTGTTTAAACTTCAAATTTGGACACATTTACACACATGGAGCACAGCAACGCATCATATTAAATATAGATTGGGGTTAGAAGACCAAAGCAATGTATTCAAATGTCAGTTTGTTTAAACAAGGATAGGAAAAAAGGACTTCCTCCACCACACAAACTGTGTTATTATTATTGATTCCAATAGTAATTTCAAGGTGAATTGGCAAGGTTCTTTATCTTAGAAAAAAAACGCTTTCCAGTTTTAGCAATGATGGTTGGAGGCAGCCAAACACTTCACTGCGCACATCAGCATACACACACAACTATACACACACACACACACACACACACACACACACACACACACACACACACACACACACACACACACACACACACGGTGCTGGGCAGCAGACTTGAGCAGACACCTGCTCCCTTGCCTGGAGTTTTTGTGAACAGGTGAGGAAAAGCTCAACCGCTGTGACAGGCTCAAACACAACAACACAATTCCTGGGGGAGAGTGAAGAAAGGAGAAAGGAGAGAGAGAGAGAGAGAGAGATGGATGAAAGAAAGAAAGGAAGAAAGAAAAAAGAAAGGTAAAAAAAGAGACATCATCTGGGATGCAGGTGGGAACAGATATTCTGTGTAATAAGGATGGTAGCACGAGGAGAGAGACACTGAGAGACAAAGCAAGAAAGGAAGGAGAGGAGGGAGAGAGAATGTGTGTGTGTTTGAGAGAAAAGCAGGATAGGAGTCAGCAGGTTAATCCTGGTGGGAACAAAGACATTGACAGAGCGTTGAGTCCATCTCTGTCTCTCTCTGACTGAGTGACCTCATGATTGACTGGCTGACTAGCAGAAATCCCTCTCCGATAATTGACAGACTGTTGCACTTTGACTGACTGAATGGCCGGGTATTTTTTATTTTTTTTTAAATGCCTCCACTCATTGGCTGTTAATGTCACTGTTCATTGAATGAGTGAATTCATGACTAATTTATCATTACCTGTTCACCAGTGACACTCGGATTGCAGGATTTTAATTGATGGTGGGTTAATCAAATAACTAAACGTCTGAAGAATGCGGAAATGGAATCTGCTGGTTTAGACAAGGCTAAACAGGCTTTTCCTGACACTTTCCTCTTTCAACATGTCAACCTCCTGTGCACATGGAAAAGCCCCATAAAGAAATGGTTTTCCCAGTTTGCTGTGAAAGCACTGGACTGGCCTACATAGAGCCTTGACCTCAACCCCATCCAACACCTGTGGGATGAACAGTAATGCCACCTGCAAGCCAGACCTTTTCCACCCAACATCAGTGGCCGACATCACTAATGCTGGGGGCAAATCCCTACGGCCCAGCTCCACTGGTGGAAAGCCTTCCCAAAAGAGTGGAGGCAGTCTTATCAGCACTTATCAGTGTGGTTGTACACAGAATCTAGGTCGTAGCCTACAGTACTGCTATTCAGTAAGTGAATAGCAGAGCAGGTATGTGTGTTTGTGTGTCCAGTGTTGAGAATGTGAGAGAGCGATGTCTCAGAGGATCTGATTCCGTTAGGGAATAGACTGTAAGATGCTGGTGTATATAGTAGTCCATTTCCATTAGAAAAACAATCTTGTATCACTGTGTTGATGCCTGTGTCCATGTTTATTTGTAAAGAATATGGCAATTGTGTGTGTGTGTGTGTGAGTGTGTGTGTATGTGTGTGGTAGAGTGAGTGAGACAATGCTCTGGTTAGTGGGGTTAGCTCTGGAGCAGGTACCTACTCAGGTGGTGTAGATGGACAAAGTGTCAACTCTGCGCTTTTGTTACCACGGTTGAAAAGCTATGGCAGGAAGAGTTAAACTCTACTCTACTCTACCTCTGTCTCTTAATGTTGTTGCATCAAGAAGGAGCAGCCAGAAATGAGTCAGAAGAAATATGACGCAACCCAGCCAAGTCCAAGCAGAACAGTCACAGTTGTTGCGGCCTGCATCGCCGTGACGAGAAGTTACATTGCTGGGGAAATGCATGAAATGAAATGTTCAGCAATCACATACTGGTCGAGTGTCCAAATACTTGATGGGCAGTTGATTCACTTATTTACTTCTTGTTGATGAAGTTAATAATTTTGATCTTACTATGTTTGACCTGCTTTAGACAGTAGACAGTAGTAACAATTAAAAAAAATTTGAAAAGGGTTTTGAAAATGTACTTTTAATTTCAACTTATAGAAAGGAGGAGATGGAGAGAAACAGGTCACACTACCAATGCCTGTGAAGGTGCTGATCATGACGAGGTCAAACATAAAGGTGGGTTGAATGATGTTAAACGAAAATGACTTAATTTGAATACAATCTTTCATCCACGAGGTCTTTGTCAAGAAACAATGAATAAAAACAGTGTTAAAGGTGTATAAGTGGGTTAGAGAAGAGGCAGTCTGGATAGGTGACAGCCGGATCTTCTGTCCCTCGCCTTGCAAAACCTGTTTCGGGAAAACAACAACCTTCCAGCTAGCAAGCTACACGCTGAAAATGGCAAGTTTTAAAGAAAATCTGGATCTTGCAACAAAGCAGAGGATTTGCTATGGACACAATACACATGGCAATACACTTGTAAGCACAAATGCCATTTAACCATGTATTGAGCTAATTTAAATAGCTTGCATTACTGTATTGTGTGAACATTTAACTTCTTGCTGTATTTTTTTTTTTTTTGCAGGGTGCAAATGTTCCACCAAAACAAGTTCCTTCCCAAGAACATGTTGCAGATGCACCATTGCTGTGCCCGGAGCTTAGCGCCGCCCAAGACGACTGTGATCGGTTTAAAAAATGCAAACATCCCAGAGTGTAACCAGACCTTACTTAAGGTCTTGCAGTACAAGACTGGGGAATATGTGTTAACAATAACTGAGGGGACTATTATTCAATCAGTCATTGTTTGATAAATTCCACATGTTGTTCTGATCACTGCATGATCTGTTGAAAAGGTTCTCTCCCATTGGCTTGTTTCTCCTTGCAGACTCACCTTCACTGCCAGCAGCTGTGACAGTGCCGCTTCAGTGAGGCAGCTGTTTGTCTTTGCGTGTATTAGTGTACTGACAGTCCTCGTGTCTTGTCTTTACTAACTTGGAAGTCCTGTGATGTTCCTTGTAATGCATCACCGCCAATTAACCATGTCAAATTCTGCTTGCCACCATTGTAGTTGGCACATCAATCTGACACTGATTCTATTTGTTTTTTCGAAAGAGAAGAGCTGAAACCGCTTGCATCCGACTTCTCGTCTCTGATCCCTTTCAACATGAAACAAATCTATTAGGCTTGAATCCAGTAGGGCTGCAGTAGGTGTTCAAAGTGTTTAAGTGTCCAAGTTAGAAGAAGTGCTCTGGCGGACGGCCTTAGCACCTGCTTTACTCGTCGACTGGCTGATCACTATAAAGGAAGTTCATGTTTCTTCAATAATGCTGCATTCATCTTTTAATCGTGAACTGTAAAACAAAGCTCAATTGTCTCTCATTTAACTCCATCCGAGGGCTAAAAATGCTGTGTAAATGTTTATTGTTAACCATTCAGAGCTTGGACAATGTGTCAGCCTCCCTACAGACAAAGGCTGCGACTAATAAAAACATACTTTAATGTATTCTCAATAAGGCAAAAAAGTTAGATTTTGTACTGCAAATATCAATCCTTTCCTTTCCCTTTAGAGGGATTTTAGGCTTTAAAGGGTCACTAAACCAAATTTTAGATTGACCTATACTAGTGACTGAGAGTTAGGATGTCTTAATCTTTTGTTGAAAGCACAGCGCCAAGACTTTAATTTAAAACTACAGAATGTATCGTTTGCCTTGACGGTCGGCAACTCTTACTAAAACAGAAAATGACAACAACAACCAAGGTGTGGAAAGCGACTAGAGCTTCTGGTTGATTATGAAAACTTTTAAAATCTTTTTTTATTCAGTGTGAGCTAGCTTATATTTACCCTCGACTGTGTGTATTACAAGCAGCACATGATATTGCTCAAATCGTGCAGAAATGAAACATAGCATTCTACATGTCATGTGTAATTCTTAATGTATGTTGATTCATTGCAGGGGGAGAGAAAGAGAGAGAGTGAGACAGAGGGAGAGAGAGATCGACTGCTGCTGTGCCAGCTTTTAACAAGAGGGGGAGCGGCGCACTGCGCTGTCAACTCATAAGCCTGTCTCAACAGAAACGCTTTCAAAGCAATGTAAAGACAATCAAGTCAGGAATGAATTTTCAGCTCTACCTCCCTTCCTGCCTACTTTGCTTTCTAGCATCTTCTAGTCTCATTAGGAAATTCATTAGCGTCTATGAAATTAGACAGTGACTGAATCTGCATTCTAAAATGTTGATACACACATTCTGGCAAAAGCTTGAATAAATCCTTTTGGTATTCTTAATACAGCTTAACACAAACACACGGCCTGGGCTGATGTAAAACAGATGTGATTGGTCCTGACTTCCAGATAATAGTAGTACAGTAGGATAATACAATGTCATAATAAAAAATAAAAGTTAAGAAAATACATGTTCTCCCATTGAATTTGGATGGGCCAGTTGCATAAATGGCCGCGGGCCGGGCCACCGCAACCAAAAGGTTGCTGCTCTCTTGGTTTTTATTGCTCAAAAACAAAAACTCCAAATGTTTTTTTGTGATCAACTTTGCCACCAAACAAAACTTGCAGCCTCTCCCCAACCTCTGAGTGAGCGTTACATTTCAAACCAGTTCTGTTTTTAGTCTTGTGCTCCATCTTTTTCCATTTTTGTCTAACACAGAATGACAAGCACAGTTAAGCACAGTTTGGTATTTACTCAGAGCGTTTTATTAACTATTTATGGCTAATTGTCAGAGTAAACAAGGTGGGATGTGATGCATTGTTAAAAATTACGACTTGATTGGAAATGAAATGAAAGTGGAAAGTTGTGATTAATGTTTACACGTGGGTTTATAAATCGAGTCATATTTTGGCATTTTCTTTTTACATGCACATTCTACATATATATTTATCTGCGGATCATTCCTGTCTTGCATATGAATTCATTTTTTGACGTTTCCTCGGAGCCAAAGTGAAAAAGTGACTCCAACAGCGGTCTACGGGACTTTTAAGAGCAGACAAGGCGACAAAGAAGAGAAAAAGGTATAGGCTATCTGGAGGTGTGCTCAGACACACACACACACACACACACACACACACGCACGGAGAAAGCCTGAGGCAATGTGCTCTCTGGTCCATTAAGTCAGAGCAAAAGTAGCTATCAGTAGAATGTCAATAAGATTAAGAGCAGTTCAAAGTGATCACTGAGATCGTATCATCAGAGCCAAGACGGACAGAGACAGACTGATAGAGATGCAGTCTGTTTTCCTGCAGTCAGATCACATGATTGTACAATGAAGAGAAGTCAAACAGGTAGTCATGGCATCCATCAGGCAGTCTGGCACAAAGTGTCTTGCAGCGTTTGGAAAAAAGTCAACTGTAAAAGAAACTGTAATGTTACAAAAAAAAAGTTCCCAATCACGAATGTTGTAAAAGCCGCCTTGACGTGATGTGTAAAGATCTCCTGACAGCATTAGCTATGCTAAGTGGTCTAAAGATATTAAAAGCAGGGGAGCGCGGTGGTTACCTCGCCTGCGCCCGATGAAGACAGCTGAAGTGCTTTTTACATGACATGGGCTTTTTGCATGACAGTTTAAATGAAAAATTCCCGTCTTGGTTGAGATGCCTCATCTCTTAAAGTGCCGTATCTGCTGCGGCTCAATGCCGCCGTGGTGAAGTGTTTACTCATCGTTTATTTATTTTTATTTTTATGTGGTTGTTGCTTGGTTTTTTGCTATGCTTTGGCAAAAAAATAATACAACAGAGGAAAGTCAAATTAGCAATAGTTCGAATTAGCAGCATTTATTATTTCTAAAAAAGATCTTGCACTCAGCACTTCATAATGTAATGCAATGTGTCTGCTGTGGGCCAGATATGACTGTATATTGACTGTGTAATGCCCACAGCGGATTCTCTGGGATGGAAACGTAGAGCATCGACTGCACCAAGACAAAGTTTTGTTTTAGTATCATCACAAGGATACCAATAATGTCTCCATCTTACTTTATATGTTCTCCCCTACATGAGGAGTTCAGTAACTTTTTAGCTTTTCATTTTTGGACTCTTGTGCCTTTATGAAATAGAATAGCTAAAGATTGAGAGAGAGAAAGCGAGAGAGAGAGAGAGAGAATGACATGCAGCAAAGGGCTGCAGTCGGTATTGAACGGGGGCTGCCATAAAAAGGGACTCAGCCTTTGATTATGGGGCGCACGCTCTACCAAGTGAGTTTCAAGGAACCTTAGGCCACAGTTGCTTTTCACAATAAAAGTATCGGTATCAATATTGGAAATTCTGGCCTTGGTATACCCATTTTTTTTCCTTTTTTTTGAGAAAGGCACAAGATTACCAACATTACTCATCACAGATTAAGCCTTTTCTCTCTTTCTTTTCTTTTTTCATCCCTGTCTATCCCTTAACACACATAAAATGTAAAACATTGTATGTGTGTTAAGGGATAGAGGGGTTAAGGTTAAGGGATAGAGGGGGCTGCTCAAAGCCTTGGTTTTACTGGGTATTTCATCGAAATCAACCTTTAGCCATAATAACGTTGTTAGGTTGAGTTGTAAAATCCTGTCTCATTGTATTTTAAAATGCTGTTCACTGTTTTGGTATTACAACTCAAGAATCCATTTCTCAAACTGGACATCCTGGATGGTCTTTCATCCTCACACTGGTAACTCCAGTGACATATCCACACTAATGCGGACCCTTGCCGTTTAGTTTTAATGCAGTGTTATTTTTGATCCAAAGATTCGGTCCAAAGAGAGAGATTCAAATCATCTCTGCAGATTGTAGGGGCAAAGTAGTAAAAAAAAAAAGTAAAATGGAGGAAAAGACAGCGGCAGGGGAACTGAGCCTCCATTTACAGCTGAGACTTAAATAAAACATCCAGCTATATTATCTAGATAAGAAAAGTCATTTTACAGCAACATGGGAAAGACACCCAGTTCACATCGCTGTCAAAATAACGATCGGACCTGCCAGACCGGTCTGCCTGTAGGTGATTGCACCTCAGCGGGTCAGCCGGGTCACATAGAGGGTGTCCACATTGGTGGGAAAATGTCCTCAGGGGTGAGGGAACATCAGCAGTGCTGATAAAAACCGTCATCGCCAAGTCATCGCCCTTCACTGCCAAGTAGAGAGGCGGAGAGGAGAAGGCCTCCGGAGGTGAAGGAAAAGTAAGTGCAGGCTGCAAAGTGACACCTGCCAAGTTGGTATGATCTCTAAAAGTTACCAGGGATTTTTTTATTTTGTTCAGATGAAGATCCAGGACATTATTTCAACTTTCTGCAACTTTACTTTTGTGAAGAAACCACTCGCACATCCATAAATTCAAAATTCTCCTGTGCAAGTGCGTTGGAAGATAACATCAACTTGGAAATCAGTAAAAATGGCCAACAGCTTTTAAGAGAAGATTTATTTTTGGGACTCGTGATGTTTTCTGTCCATGCCATACAAAGAGCTAAAGATTTTCCATAATGCACTGGGCTGAGCGGCTGCCTGTGGAGGCTTGATGCTGGAGGATTTACCGTCACCTTTGGCCTTTTTAACTTTGGTTGACTTTTAATATATTAAGGGAAATGGAATAGAAGGATGGATGTATTTGCAGATTGTATTTATGCCCGGCCAGGTTGAAGGTCCAAAGGGACCGGAAAATTAGTATTTTGTAAATAAACGGTGATGCTAGAAAGAGCAGAGTGCGGGATTTGTTTTTTTTTTGTTTTTTTTTCACCAATTTTACTTTCTATTTATTTTTTGGGCATTTTTAAGCCTTATTTTGACAAGACAGTCAAAGACATGAAAGGGGAGAGAGAGGAGGGAACAATGTACAGCAAAGGGCCGCAGGTCGGCGTTGAACCCGCGGCCGCTGCGTCGAGGAGTAAACCCAACTTTACTTTCAACATTCTTTATTCCCCTCGCCTTCAAATAAAGCAACAAGTTGCAGGAATAAAGCATGCTGCAATGAAGAAAAGTTGTGCAACTTGTTGTATGCCACGCCCACACCATGTGTGTGTGGGGTGGGGGGTGGTAAAGATGGGAAAGAAATCATAACCAGCATGTTATTGGATACTTCAGGATTATACACTATGATTAATGAGTTGGTTGTGTAAGAGTTCACAAACCATTACATATGGGTTTAATAGCATTGAATGATGGACCCGAGGTGTTAATGTTTGTTTGGTTGGCATGGATCTTTTGTATTAAAAAGCGATATATTCCCGGTCTTTACAAGCTAGAAACTAGTAATTATGATAACTTCAATTAGACAGTTTCCTGATCTGGCCTTCTTTAACGTTTCGATTTGCTGTTGCTGTTGTTTGCCGTTAATGCGATCTCAACGTTTTCTCCATCTGTTTCACATTAAAACACTTCATTCCCTCGAAGCAATCTACTGTGAAACAACGACAGGAAGTGTTGATCAACAGCAGCTTAGCAGCAAGAAACAAACAGCACTATGAAATCTGTTAGAATTAGCCTATAAAAAGAACTATTCAGAGGAACAGAGCGGCGAATATGCCGTGACAATGTTGTGCTGATGTAAATAAGTCTGTGGAACAAAAAGAGATTATGGTGAATTTACAATGCCGGCGGTACAGGCCGAGAATACAGAAGAAGGCTGTTGTTTGACAATTTATGTTCATGGGAAAAAAGACAATAAAGGATATAAGGAGTGCAGAAGATGACATACTGTAATTACCAAGTGGAAATGAGGTTGGATAGGGGAGGAAATGAGGTTGGATAGGGGAGGAAATGCGGTTGGATAGGGGAGGAAATGAGGCAAAATACAGGAAAGGGTTTCAAGTTGGCAAATTCATTTTTATCCACCGGTTTGATCCCTGTCACAGCACACAACCTATCAACACATCGTTATGAAAGACACTGAACGCCTACGTCCCACCTTTTTGTAATCAGCTATATAGAGGGAGAGACCAGATAGAGACACAAACACATAGAGATTTTGCTCATGTAATTGACTGTAATTGGCGTTTTATATGCGAGCTGAAACTGACAGAGGTTGCTAGAAGCTGCAGACCTTGGGAAACCTCTTCTTCAATTTAAGTCTTTGCTGTCAGGTAAAAGCCGGACATCTGCAATTTCTATCTTTTTCAGGAGGGAGAGATTGTATACATAGTGTTTCTTTTATGTTGCGTGTTGATTAACTGAATCACAGACGTGGGTTTTAACAAGGCCACGGAACTGTGCTGAACACATGAAAGCAATGTAGACGCTTAGAGCAGAACATAAAGTCATCCAGACGGCTGCTACATTGAGACACAGCAACAGCGAGTGACGCCTACACATGGCCTCGGGAAGGAACTTGTTTTGGGGGGTGTACATTCAAAGGTTGTTTTAGTCGTGCAACAGAAACTCAGATTAGCTAGCTGTCTGGATTTAACCTGCAGAGATCTGAGGAGCAGTTAACCATAGTCCTCAGAAATCCACCGGAGTTTAAAATTACAACACAAATAAAGCAGAAGGTAATGGGACATCCAAAAATGGACGTCCGAAAAGAGTGACATTCGGCGGAATTTTCCGATCCCGCAATCCCAGCAGTGGAACATTGTGGAGATAGACTATAGATGGACGGGCGGATGGGTGTTATTATTGGTAGCATTATTACCTTATTATGAAAGTTCTCTGACTTCTAGTTTACTGGGTTGTAGAGAGGAAGAAAAGCAGCTTTCTTTTCACTCAAAAACATGCTGCTGACCTCCCTTTAATGCCGTTTCTGCTATGGTCGACAGAATCAGTGCCGCACATACAACTGGAGGATGAAAAGGTTTGAAGGATATAATAACAACATAGCTCACAAAGTGAATTTAAAATGCATTCAGTAATCTAATTCATGACTTTTACTGATGTCTTATTTTAACCAGCTGCAACAACACCAACCAACCAAGGGAACGTTTCAGGTCACAATATGCAGGGGACATTTTGGTTCCAAAGTGAGTTTGGAAAGCCACAAATCTGCTGAAAAAGGTCTTTTTTTTAATTTTTTAGACATTTATTTGGATGGGACAGTCTCAAAAGGTGAGGGAGAGAGAGAGAGAGAGAGAGACAAGCAGCAACTTTCCGCAGGTCGGAGTCGAACCTGCGGCTGCTGCATTGAGAAGTAAACCTCTATATGTGTGTGCCTGCTCTACCAGTTGAGCTACAGGGCCCCTGAAAAAATACTTTAGATGTTTGTATATTTGTATAATTATACATTTAGTGATCATGTAAAAGGTCAAAATGTGTTTGTGAGAAGATTCAAGATTAACTTTATTGTTCCACATTGTTGGAATAATGTCTCGGGCAGAAAGAAGAAGATCTTTCTTTTCTTGCAACAATCAGTGAGTCGAAGTAAAGCGTTTACCATGATGACCCATTTGAAGAAATGGAGCAGAAAACAATGTGTGTTAATCTTGTTAATCGGTCATGCTTACTGTGATGACTGTTCATAATACTATTATTATACAATTATCATTAAATGATTACATTGCACTAATTAAGACAATCATTAAATAGTGTTTACCTCATTGGAGTCCCTATAGAAAAAAGATTAGCCTACGTGTAAATGTGCTCATTAACTCACATATTAGGGTGTCTGTCAATATATACACACACTTCTGCATGTCTGTGTGTGTGTGTGTGTGTGTGTGTGTGTGTCATATAATGATAATGCCACAGTTTTTAAAAATCCAATCAAATAAAGTGTTTTATTCTGAATCAGTTTAAATTGTAAGACAAATGACAGCAACAGCAGTTCATTAGCAGACTTTCCAACTTCAATCCAAGTAACCTTCCTCCTAAAGACAGGCACTTGTGTGTGTGTGAGGTGTAAGCGAGATGTATTCTTGATGAAAATAAGACTTGACAGGAAAAACTTAATTGCTTAACAAACTCAATAACTTAAGAGCACGTCTGTGTCTTGCTTGTTTCGAGCAGTTCATTTAAACTCCCCGAGCGTTGGCTGTTTACATTCAGTTCATTTGATCATGTGAGGACGGCTTTCAGAGTCTGGTGGCATAGAAGGAGGGGGGTCATCAAAGAGTGCCTCATGAACGCAACTTCAACTTGTGGAGAAATCCAAAGTTTACTTTTCTCTCACCTATGGTCATGAAGGCTGGGTCATGACTGAAAGAGCAAGATCCAGGGTGCAAGCACACAAAATGGGTTCCCTCAGGAGGGAGGCTGGCGTCTCCCTTAGAGACAGGGTGAGAAGCTCAGTCATCCGTGAGGAGCTCGGAGTAGAACCGCTGCTCCTTCACGTCGAAAGGAGCCTGTTGAGGTGGTTCGGGCATCTGGTAAGGATGCCCCTGGGTGCCTCCCTAGGGAGGTGGTCCAGGCATGTTAGTTGGGAGGAGACGGGTCCTACTCGTACTCATTTCATTTGTACTGAGAGTCTGGCCTCTCTCCATTGACAAGTGTTAACTTCCTTGAAGGCGGGTACTCTTTTGAAGTTTAAAACTATTGGATCTTTGGATGTGAGATAACCAATCACTAACGTTTGGTCGTGACGAGAAAGGGAAGTTTGGGGTGCCCTGCTGGAGCTGCTCCCCCCAAATAATTAAGAAAATTGACTAAAGGCTAATTAGTATGTATCCATGAATTCTTCTAGACATAACAACTGAGACATAGTTTAGCATAGTACTTGGCCACAATGCACCCCATAAACACCCATCTCTTCCACTAGTGACTGGGAGCATACATATACAGTATGGCTTAGATTTTCACCAGACAAGAATAATAAATGGGGAAATAAATGCACATAAAAAAGAAAGAAAAAAACAATAAATTATCATAATAGGCTTTTAGACTCACATGCGGAGGAAAAAATTGGTTAGACCCAGCTCCATATGGACCCACCAGGAGTCCATATGGAAAATATTGGTTGGTTAGAGACAGGGGTGGGATGTAACAAAGTACATTTACTCAAGTACTGTACTCAAGTACAAACTTAAAGGTACTTGTACTTTAATTGAGTCTTTTCTTTTCATGCCACTTTCTACTTCTACACCGCTACCTTCCAGAAAGAAATATTGTACTTTTTACTCCACTACATTCATCTGACAGCTTTAGTTACTTTACAAATTAAGATATCTGCACAAAAAAGACATGTAGTTTATAAAATACTATGTTTTATTATTAATTAACCTACCCAACAATGTAGTCCAGCTGTTTTGATCGTTTCCAGTTTCTGAAATATGATGCTTTTTCTGCATTGAGTACTTTTACTTTTAATACTTTAAGTACATTTTCCTGATGATACTTACATAATTTTACTTATAAATAAATACCAGTATAAATATAAAATATATATAAAAAGATCTGACTGGTAAGTTATATGTGGGCAGCGTTTTTAACGTATGTAATGATGGATGTCTTGGAGTTTTCAAAGAGTTTTGTGCAGGATGAATTAGCTCGTTGATTCAGTATGTGAGAAGTGTGCATAATGTTTGTTGGTATATATTTTGAAAGCCAAAATTGCAACAAATCAACACCAAATAAGTGCAGAGCGACACTCGCAATCCATTTCCAAGAGACCGAACAACACAAGAGTACAGACTTACTGTACTATTTAGTATTTTCCCATGTGTTCCTCACTGCTAAGCACAACAGTGAAGAGTACACATACATTTGTGTTGTTAACTTACAACAGAACTCTTGTAAACTACTCCAACAGTGTGGAAATACACGTACAGTGTCGCTGCACTGTGGTTCGAACCACAGAGAATTAACCAAGATGATCTATACTGAACACAAAAAACCTCCTGACTCCTGCCAGGATGAATGACAGTTGCTTTCAAACCACAGTGGTTGCATTAAATTAAACACTGAGCTGTCAAAGAGTGAAATTAACCTTCAATTATATTCACTTCATCTTCACGGGTACATTGCTTAGGTATGTTAAAAATAACAACAACCCTCGCATGACTCTTGATATCGTGCGTTAACGTCTCCACTTGATATACATCCTAATGTAAGAAAACGGGCCTGCATGTCAGTCTTCCTTGGCTTGGATCATCCACCTACACACAAAAACTTTTCCTTGTCCTCTTATTTTTCTCTGGTAGAGATTGTCATTTCTCATTAACTTTCACAAAAGATCACGTAATTACTGCATCCTGCAATCCACTAAGCACCTGCTTTATCAATTTATTGCATCTGTATCCCACTGAATGTCCTTTGTCTTGTGTTTTTATGTTTTTTATATGTTGGAATGCATCACCTGAGTGTCACGACTAATTTCATTCTATTCCTATGCAATGACAATAACGGCTTTCTGATTTGTGATTCAGATGCATTTTTCTATTCTTGTTTGTGAGACATGAAAGCAGGGCTGTGGTCGAGACCAACTTTAGAGAGTCCAAGTCATGTCAAGTCCAAGTCCAGGACCAAGTAGAAAGTCATTTGAGACCAAGTCAAGACCGAGTCCAGAACAAATCGAGTCCTGTTAAAAACCAAGGCATGACAACAAAGTTATAGTCAAGGGAATCTTAAAAGGTCCGACATCCAACATTTAAAAAGATTTCTATGATACCTTGAAAGAGACATCTGTATTCTTTATTAAAGAGTTAATGTATAATGATCGGCGGAGCTATTAACTGAGTGAGTGGCAATAAACGAGCCAAGCCCTTGCATTTTGTTTTCGGTTCAACAGAGAATGGCAGACTGTTTTGTCTGTTTGTGCAGACAAAACACATGCACAACTGTCAGGATAACAATTATGGGATTAAAACTGAATTGGAAGCCGTATTGAAATCTTTTTTTTTTAAACTGCAAACAGTGTTGCCGATTTCAACGTACCCTCTGGTGTTTGTCAAGTGTGTATACATTTGGGAAAAGACCCAACAGATTTCATATGTCAAAGCCACAGATAAATCACAATATCAGCGACAACATGAACTAAAATCTTTAAACGCTGAGAGAAAATATCCCACAGCGCTGAAAGACAAACGATTAAGAAGGAAAGATCATAGGAAATGTTTGGCTGTGGTAACAGACAAGAAGGGGAGAGATTAGAGGATTATACCTTCCTGGATGTTACTGATAGATCAAAGATTTGTACACAAAAAAGGCAAGCTTTTCAGAAATGAAGAATAGTTATAATTCCTCACTGATTCCACATTTATTCAGTTTTATCAGAGTTTCTGCAGCCAAAAGGGTCACGAAACAGATTGGGACAGAGGAGAAAACCTGCAATTTTTGTTCAAAGAAGTGAAGGACTGTAGTTGTGTGGTTTTCAGCGGATCAACACTTTGGAGTATTTGCATAAAGTTATGCACAAGACACAAAGAATATTTCCATTTAATAAAATATGTCTTGGGTCTGGGCATTTCACCCAGTTTATGACAGTGTTGAATAGGGAGATTTTTCAAACCTTAAAGATACTTTAAAGTGGAAGTCCATTTTTCAGAGTCAAGTACAAGTACAAGGGATCCACCAAACAGATAGGCACTACAGGAAGTGATAATCTACACACTGCAGGTTTGTCTCTGCTGTCATTCCTTCACTGATGCTACTCCGTCATTTCCCACCATGCATCAAAACCCCTGGTGTCTTGTTTTAATACCCAATTTCCTGTTGTTTACCGTCATCAGTGCCACTCACAACCTCGAGGTCCGTACACTGAACTCAGAACCAATTCCTTTAATAAATCCGTCTCACTTTAATATTGCTCAAATGCAAAACTAAATAACGTGACTGGGGCAATGTGGAAAGATGTGAAATGGAGGAGGGGGGGGAATATAGAAGAAAAAGGAAAACAACAAAATCACCCGCCTCTGCAGTGAACATAATGACTGATGATGGATATGGAAAGCATTCATTCAGCTGTACAGTTGGTGACAGCAGTGGTGGAGGCGTCTGTGCTACTGTGTAAGAATATTTACATTGAATATGAGTCATTTCATCATAAAATAGTGTCAATTATCCACCAATTTCTTCAATTAAAACTGTTTCTTTGTTTTATCAAAGTGAACCACAGTAATATTCGCTGCTACAATTAGCCTCAATCATGAAAAAAGCAGAACGTTTCTGTGTTATAACAACGTCAACCTAAAACAACAAATGTTAAGCTGAAGAAATTAAACAGAGCATGTTGTCTTTTAGCAACTGACATTAAGTGGCAAGCAAGGAATGACAAGGAGGAGCGAAAGGATAACAGTGATTACCTTTAGAGCAGGATGTGAAAATAGGTGCAGTCACATATTCTGGATAACACCAGGCATGTTTGGAGCACTTTGTTTCAATCAGAGATGTAAATAGAGCTGTTGTTTGTGAGAAGAACACTGTTTCTCTTCCAGGAGGAGTGTTTATTATGTGCTGTTAGTTAACAGCACATTATGAACTACAGGGAGGACAAAGCATGGCGGAAAGCACAGAAATATGGAAATACTGAAGCACTGATATCATAATTATCACTTATAAAAATTCTGCAGTCATTGCTGCGGAGGAGGATGAGGCTACTGGACATTACAGGTCCAAAACTGTGTTAAACCTCAACATTACAGGTCCAAAACTGTGTTAAACCTCAACATTACAGGTCCAAAACTGTGTTAAACCTCAACATTACAGGTCCAAAACTGTGTTAAACCTCAACATTACAGGTCCAAAACTGTGTTAAACCTCAACATTACAGGTCCAAAACTGTGTTAAACCTCAACATTACAGGTCCAAAACTGTGTTAAACCTCAACATTACAGGTCCAAAACTGTGTTAAACCTCAACATTACACGTCCAAAACTGTGTTAAACCTCAACATTACAGGTCCAAAATATATATATATAATATTCGTAACATAATACTTCAGCTTGTCCAAGAGGGCACATCATGTATTTGTAAAACAAACATGTAGGCATAAGGTGGGAATATGGAGAGCTTTATTAAGTTGCTTAAAGATAATGAACAACCTGACTAAAAACTTGTAAATAACTTCGACTGATACTCAGCCAGAGCTCACAATGCTAAATAACTGTCGTCTGATACCATCTTGCTACAGATAGCAGTTGCCCGGGCGTTTGCTCGGAATCATTCCTTCCTTGAGCCGGAATCAAAAAGAACGTTTAAGCCCCTGCAGACAGAGACCTGAGCCTCTTTTTATCTGCTGAACAGATGGAGAGGGGGGACGGGTCATGAAAACTAAGAAGGAGGAGAGAGAGAGAGAGAGAGAGAGAGATAGCTCAGGAATCTTGTTATAGCTAACGTGACAGGGGAGGTGTGTTGGGTGGATAAAAAGATAACAAATTCTAGTTTGGGTATTTTAAGGAAATAAAGAGAGAGAGCGGTATGAAAGAAGGAAAAATGGAGGAAGGAGACAAGAAGAGATGGCTTGAGAGTGGCAAGCCGAGGAGATGCAGTGGAAGCATCTGTAATGCAGATTGCAACGCAGGCTCGCTTTTGAGGTACAAACCCGTGTGATGATAAGGAGAGCGTCTCACAGCACTGCCTCCATTAACCTAAAGTGCCTTCCAATGAAAACTTTAATGCATCCATTAATACAACACAGCCAGGTCGAACCGTATCTCATGCGTTTTATGTTAAAAAGAGGAATTGGCCGTGTTAAACCAGCATCATCTGCAGTGTTATAGAATGGTAGAAGTTTAAGAAAAGAATAGTTCAGAACAGTTCTTGGGTATTTTAACACAGTTGCCTACAAAATAATGAAAATATTAATGGATGTAAGATTGTTTACAGAATTCTGTAATGGAGGCCAGCATATCCAGCAAATGCTTTTTGTCTAAGTGACATGGATGGAGTTCTTAATGTAGAACAAGCAACTACATCAAAGTTTTTGTTAAATTGCATTCATAAATTATGCGTGTTAAACCAGCATCATCTGATGTTATAGAAGTGTTTCTGAAAAAGAATCTGCAACAGGCCAGTTCAGTTGCCACAAAATAAGAAACCTCCATTAATGGATGTAAAAGATTTTCACAAGAACGGGAGTAATCACAGGATCACATATCGCATATCAGACCCAAACGGAATCTGTGGATTTGTTTTGTTGTACTTGGGGTGGAGATCTGTTAACATTCTGAGTTTTATTCAAGGAAGTATTTACATTTTTTTTTCCCAATTTGTTTAATATCTGTGGGAAATTCCTAACCTGAAAAAACTCTGATGAACTTCCGGCATATTTGAGATTTGCTCTGCAATTCAGACTGGCCAAGAGCCCATTCAAATCCATTTCCAATTTTTCCAAATTCAGGTAGCAATCACAACCGTTTTACACGGCTTTACACGATGACGGCAACCAGCTTTTTGTTCACATTCAACATGACGGACACCGAAGCGCAGCAACCTATTAATGGTCTGGTTGGTTGAAGTTCTATCCAATTGCACCCAGCGTTGTCTGTTGGAAACGGGCTGTGAATGAACCTTCCCCAGACCCTTCTCAGTTACAACTCACAGTGAAAATGTCCCTTCTGAGCCATCGTTGTTCTAGCAAACAAGCAGCTGAGATAAAACACAATGCTCCGCTATTCTTTTTTGGGGCTAATTTTCTTTGTTTACATTTTTGTTGGATGTTTCTTTGTTGTATATTTCATCCCTTCTCCCCCAATTATTTGTGTGTTAAAACACTGCAAATAGTAGTTATTTGTGCATCGAGGTGAAAAGTGCTAATTAACCTTGTGAACTGGCCAATGGTGCGAGAGGCCGTGCTACGAGTGGGGTTTTGCCCGCGATAGGCTTCCTCGCACCTGCCACTTCACAGCCCCATAACTGTGTGGGGTTATTTTGCACACTTTTTTTACAACCCTTCTTCTTCTTCTTCTTCTTCTTCTCCTCAAGAGACTTCTCATTCAGCTGTATATCCCATTATTCATTTTCCCATTACTACTACACTCACACAACTGTCTTCACAATTTACGGTATACTAATTTTCAATTGAACAAATACAAATGAATGATTATCTATTTTGAATTAATACCTTTGCATTGCTTGTTTGAATATATTGACTTCTACATTGTGTTTTTTGGGGAAGTCCTCGTCCCTGACTAAATGCATTATTATTGAATCTGTAGTATTTAGCTGGTTTCTGTTTGGTTCTTGGATGTAGTGTTTAAGTGGAACTGCAACTCAAAAATCCTTCCAAAGTTAGGGGCCACTAAAACAAAAAGTGATATTGAAATGTTTAATAGTTATTAAATGAAGTCGTTATCAGTTTGTAATGCCAGGGGCTCCTACAGCAGTAGCCTGTTTATACCTGTCAGTCTGACACACACTGACCCTGACAACATATTTTATACCTGCAATGTATTAGTCAATATTTCCAAAAACAGGATTACTCTCTCGACGTGAACATTTTAGGATGACTCATATTTTTTGAATGATGTCTTCTTCTTGCTTGCCAGCAATAATTTTTGTCAGAGAAGGCATCTTTAATCATTTCTCCTCTTTTCCTTCAGATGGAGGCTATCACTTAGAAACTCACGTCTTTAAACAACATCTACATTAAAAAAGACTCCGCCACAGAAAGATTTAGTTGGCATTTTTTCCCTTAAACCATCTGTTGTTGTTTCATTTCCATGATCATTTAGGTGTATTTGCTTTTACTTCTACTTGTGTTTTGCAAGGCTAATGTGTGTTAATTGAATATTCTCCACAAAGAGAAAGATGCCTGAACAAGGATCCAGCAGTAAAGAGTGCAGGGTCAAAGACATTAGGATGTTGCAGAGATACGAAATGATAGAAATAAAAACATAAAATAACCTCAAAAGAGAAAGGGGGAAATATTGCTTTTTGCACCCGTAGATAAGAGGATATGTAAGTGAATAGGAGAGGGTAACACAAGGTGGTTTTTAAGATAAGCCTGTAAGGATGGGTGTGACTCAGCATTTCTATGAGTGCAATGGAAAAGTTAGTGAGCACGGAGGGAGACGAGTCAACACTTGGTTGGACAGAAGAATAGAAGTGACCCGCTATGACCG
This sequence comes from Etheostoma perlongum, assembly GCA_026937815.1. Taxonomy (NCBI): domain Eukaryota; kingdom Metazoa; phylum Chordata; class Actinopteri; order Perciformes; family Percidae; genus Etheostoma; species Etheostoma perlongum. The sequence continues at coordinate 5,888,933 of CM049384.1, read as the reverse complement.
TACTGACAAAAAGTTCAAACTGTATGCAGTTGTGCATGTTAAAAGAGAAAAACACAATATGACTGAAAATACAGTTCATGGTAATAATAAAGCTCAGCGTAAGTTCATACCTTATCAGCTGCATTGTCATAAGGTCAATGTGGGCGTTTACTCTTTCAGTTAGATTTCCCCACAGTCTTTGTGAGATATCGCATTGTTGCATTCATCTAATGCGGTCAGACACGTAGAATATTAATCTGAGCTGGTCAGTGGCAAAACCAGCACTTTTGTGACTACCCTAATGAAGCTTAACATGAATTCTTTCAGGAAGACTTCATTCCCCCTCGCTCTCTCTTGTCTTAAACTGATCAGCTGATTCGGGGTGTTCACTTTTCAGTTAAACCAACCAGAATTGGCCATGAATTCCACGAGCCAATCACAGCATTGCATCCCTGCTTTAAATCTGTTCTCTCTGCTGCTGTCAGTTGTCATTTCAGGCAAAGCGTGCAAGCCTTTCACCTCCAGTCATCGTCATCCACGACACCCTGGGTCCTCCTCCAGCGGACCGCTCCCGTCGGCTCCTTCCATCCGGTCTTCAGGCTCCTTCACCACCACCAGTGTCTAGACTCCATCAGGGGATATGCCTACTCATGGATTCTCTACCCCTTATAAAATTATTTACATAGAAATAGAGTCTAATCGCCAAAGACTCTGTACATATTGTACATATGTAACAAATAAACCTTTGCAACAAAGTCTCTCCTGATTGAATTAACTTACATTGTAGCTCATTTTGCCGCTAGCGACTGCAGCGATCCTGCTTAATACTAGACCAATGTTGTTCCCATCAGTCAATTACGCCGCTTACCCACTGCTAGAATCAGCTCCACTCGGCTCCACCGCGGTACCATGTCCTGCTTTTTCCGTTGCAGATTAAGTACCGCCTCGTGCGTGAGGCGAGCGTGGCTGGGTGTCATAGCAACGCCGCAGGAAACTGCTGTGACCTAACGCGACTCACACAGAACGTCAAAGGTGTGTTGTTTTTTAATCTCAGCATGTGGTTGTTGCCACAGCCAGAAGACAAGTTTTGTTTCAAAAGAAGCTGGCAGCAGCAAAAAAAACACGACACAGCGTGCTAAACTATTTAAAAAAGCCGGGTTTGTTCAGGACACCCCCCTCTGTCGCTAGCAATGATGAAGCAGTGATTAGTGACAATTTTCTCCAACCAATCAGTGGTCTGCAGGTTTTCACGTCATCTTTTGGTATCGCCTCAGTTCGCTTGGAACCTTAATGGAGGTTATAGTAAAAAAAAAATACCTGTCAGCAGGTACCAGGGACTTTTTTTCATAATGGAAAACCAAAAAAGGCGACTAGAGTCAAGTCGGGTCGAGTCGAGTCGAGCAGGTACCATGAAATGTTAGACACAAATACATAGGAAAATAGGACCCAGGTTAAAAAAAAAAAAACAGTAGTTACCCTTTAATGCATCAATGACTGATGCAATTCCAAACTACATCTCCAGAGCATTGACAGGTGAGTTTTAAACTGCTATTTTTGCTAAGGAAGCTGCAGGAACATCTGTGTTTACACTGCTCATTATTGTATGATGGGTTAGGCAAAGTTTTAATTGCACAACACAATTTATTAAATCACTAGTTGAAAGTTAGAAGCTACCAAGACAACCATGTTGCCTAAGTTCCATTTTGCTAAACTTTTTCTAATTATGTTTTGATGGCAAATGTAATCGCTACCTGGATTGTGTTCAGAGTCAATATGTAGTAAATAGTAATGAATAAAAATGTGATTCCTCGAAGACAGGGTTAACCAAGAACAAAAGCTTTTTTTCTTACAATTTTAGTAACAGATTAGCCAGTGCAATCCAATTCTATAGAGCACTATAGTCAATCACCACTTCTCACCATTTTACCAAACAAGATCACTGAGAGAACCTACAAAGAAAAACAGACATCACACGGTATGGCCTACATTGTCCGACTGACAGGTGATTTGACAGGTTTCTGGGAATTGGAGGGAAGAAGCAACGCAGCAGTCAACGTGTAGCATCAAAGATGTTGCAGAAGCACAACACAACTGTGAATATCTCACTGCTTCATAAATCATCTCATGTCAGTAACTGTTTGGTGAGCAGCTCTGGATTTGTCTGCGAAGGCATCGCCGAGAGATCTCCGGCTTCCTGCCTCTGGAGAGACTTGATCATGTTGGCAAATTAAAACTGTATGAGATGATGACTAACGTAATGAATTCAGGGAACAGGTTTTTTATTCCTCCGAGAACCTTCACCAAGACAAATTTCTGTACATTTATTGTACTTGGAGAACAAAGTGTCTCTGATTCTGGTTGCAATTACTCAATGTGTTCGCAACAGCAGCAATTAGCTACACCATGTGTCGTGCTGCTTGAATACACAAAGATCATGACTCCCAAATATACAGAGTAACAGTGAAAAAGAATTCAATAAATATACAGTAAATGTCGCTTTTGCTTCTTCATAATAACATACATTAGTGATTCAACGGCAATTAGAGCTTTGAAATTGGCTCCACCAACAGCAGTGGAGCTATATGGATGTTTTGTTATTGCTTGTATGAAACTGAGTTGAAATAGCACTTGTAGTTATTGGCTGATTGCACCAATGTGGTGTTTGGTGTTTAAGTCCCCTAACATCGCCTACCAGGCAGTGCTGCCTGGGAGGCACTAGGATTAGGTAATGGTTATGGGTGGTGATGGCGCATTGGATATGACACATGCTTTTGGTGTGGGAGATCTGGGTTCGATTTTCAACCAATGTGTCCCTTAGCACTTAATCCCTAGTTGCTCCAGAGGCCTGCAACCTCTGAAATGCAGCAATTGTAAGTCGTTTTTGAGAAAAGCGTCAGCTAAATGACATGTAATGTAATGTTAGGGTTAGGTGCCTTGAAGTCAACGGTCACAGCGCTGCCTGGAAGTCGACGTTGGGGGCTTAAAACACCATCGAGCTACCAATTTATCGCCCTCACACGAGAAGTTAAATGCAGGTATGAAATAGTAAAATGCAGGTATGAATAATAAATATCATTCTATCAAAAACTGATATACTACGCCAATCCAGGTAAGTCTCCGTTCTACCAACAAGATTTTCCCGTTTTTTCCCCTTTATTCCTTCCGTTCCCTTTGATGTTGTTTTATGCTTCTTCTTTTATAATAGAATGCAGAAGGGACCAGCGAGGAATGAAAGAGCTGGCGGTGAAATAAAAAGTGTGCTTTGAGCCGACGGATTCAGCAGAGAGGCGGAATGTGTAACCACACGACAGCAATGAAGGCCGCGGCTGCACAGCCAGGTGCCCCTATTAATTAATAAGTATTCAATTTTCTTTCGCCGCTCGCAATAGCACGGTTGTAGAAAGAAAGAGAGAGAGAGAGAAAGAGAGACAAAGAGAGAGTGATGGCCAAGTGGCTTGGTACTTTTAGAGCAATAGGATTCGTCCATGAGACACGCATCTACAAAAATATAACTAAATATAAATATAAAAAGGTCATTTTCTGTGGGACGCAGGACAAGAACTGGACAGTTGGGTTTAGGAAAAGATCTTTGCGTTGTATCCATCGCTCTGAGACACTGACCAAGCATCCGTATTTTACATGTTGGAAGTGAGAATGGGTTGGACACAGCCAATAAACGAGAGACACACCCACCAAACGAGAAAAAAACATAACTCAAAGTCCATTGCACACCATTCCATGCAACCAGGAAACCGTAGAAAGCAGTGAACACCGTTTTGAACGTGCCCTTTATTCTCTCTGCAGGTATCAAGCTGGAAGCCCCATTTTGTGGATGCTCTTCCCTAAAGTGGTTTATAATGACTGCTACATCTAGCTAGCATTTATTACCAACACTAAAAGCTAGATAATTTATATAAGGAGACACAAGACCTTTATGTCCGTCTGATGTCTGGGAAATTTGTGTCTAGAAAAGACACAAAACACAAAAACTGCCAGCCATAACCTTTTTTGTGTTCCAGGAATTGTTTCTGTTTTACTGCATCAATGACAAACGCTTGTGCAGTATTGCACACTCCATCCTGTTTTCACTGAAAAGTCACATTTTTTTGTCCGATCTCAACTGATTTCTTTCACTGAAATTATTTCAAACTGAACTTGTCTCCGCCGAAGGTTACCAACACAAGTAAGCTAGCACACATCGAGGGAAAAAGCAACAATGACCTCTTTATTTTGTTACAATTTTTGTGTGATTGTCTTCTAATGTTATATATATAAAAAAAACTAAAAATGAAAGTAACATACTATACCATGATGCAAAATAAACCTTAGAAAACCTTTCTCTTGTTGCTTAAGTACAATTGAAGTGACACTGGTCACTTAATTTAAACACAATCTTGGATTGCGGGGCAGTTGTTGTGAAAGGAGAAAGAAAGTGCAGCCTCACTGAGTATCGATCCTGTAGATACTACATTGCCTTGATCTACAAAGCCTTTTAATTTCTCAGATAAGGCGCTTTAAAAAGTAAGAGGGATAAGGAGTCCTCTTCTTTTGGCCACAGGTAGAGTAAGTAACAGTATATTTGACTGCAGCGCCAGGAAGATCAACTTTGACGGATAAGAGCCATGTGACGAAATCTGAGCCAGCGAGATAAAGTGGAGATGAACAGCAATCTGTCTCCTGCAGTGACAGTAATATTTATGATAGTGGGAAAGAAGTGTGAAGTGTGTGAATTTTTAGCTTTCACCTCTCCTTCTTTATCTGTCTCACTCCTCTCTTTTGTCACAGGGTCACGGTGCATAACATCTCTAGAGGAGTGTTGATCCGATACAACATCATGATACATACAGTGTATGTGCATGACATTATGCTAATTGCTGCTGCATAATGTAATGGAATCACAAATGCTCTGAGAAGGGCAAATAAATGACGTGGAAACATCTGCAGATACCCAACACATACAAAATGTACAATTAAACCTATTTCCAATGTAATCTTTGTTGCCTAAAGTAAAGTAAAGAGTACAAGTTTGTGGTCTTATACAAAATACACTAAAAAAGACTCCTAAAAAAATGCACACACACATACAGTACATAGCACATGCACGCACACTAGCTCACACACACACAAGCGCGCACACACACACACACACACACACACACACTAAGGAACTCTGATGTAAGGGGGTCTAATCCTTGAGTAGAGAACAATGCAGTGCCTCTCCTAAACTTGGCAGCTAATCAACACCTGTTGACTTCTACAATATTTACTCACACAATGACGCACAACAGACACACAAATACAGACTGAATGAACACCAACGAAAATCTAAAGCAGAGTTCAGTTGGCAATCACCTTTATCAAATACCAAGCAGGACGTAAAAACATTTGAAAACTCAATTGATAGAGTAAATTTGTTCACTTTCATTTTCAATAAGAAAAAGCTTGACATTTTGGAATATACGCTTGTTTGTTTGGTTGCAGAGAGTAAGAGGAGATTATCATACCACCTTCTGTACATCTAAGAAAGCCAAAAAGTCTATTTTCCAAAATGTCAAATAATAAGGCAAACAGCAGCACTTGCCTAATTGGCATGATGCAGTAGTGAAGGTGCCTTGTGTCGACAGACCTACACACGCATCCATGATTAGCTAGGAAACCAAGATGAAAGAGACTTCAGAAGAAAAGTCACAAATTTCATTCGGAGTATGAGTTCTTGTTCACTCTGGTCCAATACAGACTGCCTAATTTGTCCAAAAAGCACTTGGAGTTTCATTAGACCCCAAAAGGCCTGAAATTCAAGGACTATCACCAAAAATGTGCTCTGAGCTCCAGAGTCCGTTTAGTTAGTGTGTTGATGTTCGAAAAAAACTCCATCTCACCACACAAGCTGAACACACACACACATAAATATAGATCTTCTCTCGGTGTAAAGTGATGTGCTCATTTAACAGCCAAACATGACCTCCATCAGTCTCAATTTTCCCCTTGAGGAAAATACCACGGCAACCAAATATCAGTTGAGTCATCTTTGCTGACCACTGACCTGAGAGATGATGGGAGGTTTTCTCGCTGCGATATGTACAGTTCTGATAAGAAAGTAGAGAAACATGAGGGGGAAAAAGAGACAAACTCTGACTCCTACACACGGATTCGAATCACAGTTTATCTGGGGTGACAAGAAATGAGTGTCAGGCAGCACTTTAGGAGTTTCAGCCAAAAATGATCTATCATTTGACACCATTTCCACAAAATTGGTATCTTTAAAAAAAGAAATAACAGGTAATGCGTTTGTCAGGCAAAATGTTGCCACTGTCACGGCTGAATAGGCTGTAGTTTAGAGTTACTGAGCGGGACTTTTTTTTGTATTTTATTTCCACACACAGTATGTGTATAAAGAAAACAGAGGCTGAACACTGAAATCCATCAAACATCTGACTCACCGTTTATCGACAAGATTTTCAAGGCCTCAAGCCTTTTAGTTAGGTTTGTTTTTAGTCTGATGCTTTTTAGGCATTAAGCCTTGATTTTCCCTAGCCTAACCCAAATCCGAAAGATCAGTGGTCTGGCATCGAGTAATGAAAGTCGCCCATCTCCAGGGGCGGCACCAAGCGTGCATTTTAAAAGCTCACTGCACGTAATTGGATAATACTACTAACAACACACGGGGTGACGAATCCAAAGCCCCATACGCTTAGCTACCAGCGGAGCTTACTGGTAGATTACACTGTCAACATCTGTTCAGCTCGCCTCTGGCCCCGCATACATCAGATACAACGATGTGATTGGTGCAGCTCGTCTACAAAGGCATAGTTAATGAGCAGCATTACTTGATGCCAGAGTAACTTGCTGAGCAAATTCAAATTGCGTGAGAACTCTGGATTTCCAGGGGAGAATTTCCACCCTTGATCAATAAATAACCTTTTCTTTTATCTTCTGTTCTGATAAGAGGTAGAAGGAATCTTTGACAGACTTGATATTGAAGCTGTTCAAGGTTGAGCTTTTTTCTTCTCCTGTGGTTTTCACTCTCAAAAGAAGCAGCAAAGATGGAAGCTGGTCTGTTTTCCAACACAGCAGGGCTTTGCACTATAAAAAAAGTGTTATAATCTTCTATTCAGTCATGAAGACTGATTTTGATTGGAAGAAGGGAGAAAAGTAACTGCCTGCGGGGGAAGATAACCTCCCTTGTTTCCATGCCGCTTCATTTCTTTAAATCATTTTATATTTGCCTGAAATGAGTCACAGTTACTGTAAACAAGCAAATCGTGCATCTTGTTTCTCCACGGTTCTGATCAATGAGAAATCTGTAGAAAATATTGTTTTTTGCTTTGAAAAAATAATAATTTGCCACTTGGGGAATTTTCTACTTATTTGAAGCAAAACAAGATTCAGCAAGACATAATACCTGGCGGATGGAGAGATGAATCTTCCTTTATATGTCTCACAGGGAGAAGATAATGCTTCTTTGGAGGAGGCAACCAGGTGGGGCAACAACAACTCCCAAACACCTTCTAAGCCTCCTGTTGTCCTCGGGTCGATTTGACCCATTTTCAAAGTTTCTATATCAGAAATTTGGGCTTCTTTCAACCACATTGCACAAAAACTACACGGATGATTCCATGTAAAATGCTCTTAGGGGATTTTGAATGGGATAGATTAAACATGTGGACATCCAGAATATATTGACGTTGCCATTAAATTGATAGTTGCAAGTGAGACAGTGGGCAGGAGTTCCTTTGCAACTTTCAAACTACTCATCCCTCTCTCAGCACCTACCAGCCTCTTGTAATAGATGTGCAAAGTGTTTTTCTATTCCGAGGTTCTGACACTTGACATCAGATTTAAAAAAAACTTTCAAAGATTCCGTGTGCTAAGACATGATATTTTTCTTTCTGGATTTGACATCATAGAAGCTCAAAAAACACTGTAAACAAATCATCTGGTGAAATCATTTCTGAACTTCTGCTAGATAAAAACAAATCCATATTACAAGGTTTACCCGTGTGTGTGTGTGTGTGTGTGTGTGTGTGTGTGTGTGTGGGGGGGGGGGGGGTATCCTTGGACTGGGGTCATCAGAGATGAGGCATCTCAATGGATTGGGTTGATATGTTTTATTTACAATAATCTAGTATTGTCAAGGACATTTCTACTGTAGCCAAACAAGCCAGACTTTTTCAAAAGAGATCTATGGCAGTCAAGTTAATTTTTATTTCTACAGCAAAAAAATGACAAGCGTGCGTCTCAGAGGGCTTTAGAGGTGTGTGCCTAAACATGACATGTCTGATCTGCATGCTCCTGTTCGCTACGAAAAAATCTAAGCTTGCTGCATTGAGGCACTTTAGGAATTCAATTCAACATCATGTTGATTACATGTTACTTCTTTATGTTGTGACCACAGTAGTTGTATATTGCTCTGTGAAGTGAGTATTATAGTATAGTATAGTATAGTATATAAATTACAATTTAATCAAGAAAAATGTTGCATAATAGATTATTTTTTGGGCAAGTCAAGCTACAACAGGGAGCAGCTGAAGTCATAAGCCATAGAAGCAAGGATAGATAATAGAAGAAAAAGGCAGAAAACCAATAAAATAAAACCATAACTCTGAAGGTGTAATACTAACTGTGATAAAGTTAAAGGTCAGCGGAGATAGGGAGGATTTTAAAAGGGGAATTTTCTACATTTTACACATCAATCTCTGTTTACAGGCCTTGGGGAGTGGACTACTGTATGTGCAAGAACAATCTGTACAAAGCCATTTGTGGCTCCATAGGGATTGGTGCAAAGTCTGATAAATGTCCTCAAATGTCAATTAATCAATGATGGCTGGATCTGAAGACTACAAGTTTAAAAATGAAAAGAATCTGGGGGTGAAGAAGCGAGGGAGCAGAACTCAGTGGCTCCTCATTTCTGTTTGACGCTAATGGTGTGATGCTACATTAGCCACTACTAGCATAACAGACCCCGATCTCCGGCTGAACCGTCTGCGATGAAGTTATATCGTCAGTAAAGGAAGAAGAATACATGGAAGAAAAGGTTTTGTTACATATTCTTGTAAAACTGTCCACTGTGAGTCTGACAAAGTTACAGGAGTACAGTAAATGGTGGATTACACTTTTATCACCAAACCAGGACAATCAAACAATAGTAGCACATGTGCATAGCATAGCAAAGCACATGTGTTCATTTAAATCACAAGACGCAATTAAAAGCTGTACAAGGCCAGGTTTTTTGTAAAATGCTGGACTCACTAATATTACCTCTTCAGCAACACAGCTGTTGCACCTCACCCTGCTTTGTTCTGTTGCCAGCGCGCAGAGTTGTCTGTTGTAGATTTCAAAAACAAATCCCTGATTGGACCACTCCAAGCTCCTCAAAGTCCTGTCCTTCATGTTCATTTCACATTAATCAGAGGTCTAAAGTTACACTCATTACTTCCAGAACAGGTAAAGTAATGCCAGAACCGGTGTGATGCAGTTCCTTCTTGTAGTACACCACTTTAAATCAAAACTGTTTCCTGTGCAAGTTGGAATGTCAAAGAGACTTTTGATTCAGTCAGAAATACAGAGAGTTGGGGTCATTGAGGCAGGAGGAGGAAATAAAAGCCTGAATGTCTCTCATCAAAGAGATACGATAAAAATGGCTTCATTGGAGAAATGAACAAAACAGGCCTACCCAAGTCTTTTTGTCTGAACATCAATGTTAAGGTCACCAAGTACAGCGCCGCTCGCTGACAGCATTATATCAGCTGATACAGGGCCACATTAATTCTGATTCACGCTAAGGGCTCAGCTATCTGGAATTCTGGATTTTGGGGGTCAGAAACAGAAGATATAAAAGGACTCTGTAGACCCAGACCACTAAAGAAAGCTCCAGACTTCTTTTTTTAAAATCTGGTGTGGAATAACTGAACAGAAGACGACTCTATACCCTGAAAAGAGGGAGGACCGCTGAGTACCACTCACACTGAAGAGCTGAATGAACACAGGGGTCTGAAAATTGAAGAAGGCGGTGACAAGGACAAAAAAATAAAACCCACCAATCAAGGTTCTTTAACAGTGAAAGCTGAAAGAGTGAAAGACAGACAGGCACAAAGGCAACCGGACAGACGTACAGAAGTGTGTGAAACTAATGGCTACAATTAATATCTTTATGTTAATAGACTTGTATGTGAAGGAGTATGTGAAGTATGTGTGAGGAGCAAGCGGCCACCACAGAGCCATTGCAGAAGTGCCTTAAACCTGCATTCTGTGGCCGGGTTGGCTCAGTTGGCAGAGCAGGTGCACAGATATAGAGGTTTACTCATTGACGCAGTGGCCGCAGGTTTGACTCCGACCTGCGGCCCTTTGCTGCATGTCATTCACCCTCTGTCTCTCCCCTTTCATATCTTCATCTCTCCTGTGGAAATAAAGGCCTAAAATGCACAAAAATAATCTTAAAAAAAAAAAATATATATATATATATATATATATATATTAATTCTGCATTCTATCTTTCTTAATGGCGGCTCCTCTGGCTCCAGAAAGAAGTCTGACTGTTTTATAGTCTAAGTCAATTAGAAAATGACTTGTCTTCTCCCTTGATTTAATGCCTCAATCAATATATTCCTAATGAGTTTGGGGTGTCAATTGCTAGCTTAAAGTCATCTTTTGGTCCCATTTAGAGTAAAATAGACAATAAAGTAGGGTATGCTCAAGGGTGTGGGTACCATATGATTGACAAGTTGCCACCGCCACGGTGTCCTCGGGTTCTCAATCAGATCCACCCCTCGCTTCTCACCAGCTTCACCCTTTCAACCAAATTTGGTCACTGCCTAAGCCAAGAAAACAAACTTGCTAAACTTGAGACTTTAAACCAATGGGTGACATCAGGGTGGGTAAGTCCCAGTAAATCCCAACCATGGGTATTTGTATCCCAAAGGGTATTTCAGCAATTGTCATGATGAACTTGGAATCATTGTAGAGTGGCTCATCTGATTTGGAAAAACATGTGACCTAAAATCCATGGTTTAGAAGAGTAAATACATTCTGTAAATAAATAAAAAATTCATGGTTACATGGTTGAAAACAACCAAGCAGTAGAAGTACAAACTTGACCAAACTTACTTCCAAAAAAAGAAAACAAGCATAAACGTCAACTATTCCAGGATTATTCTCATTCCAGGATTTATTCCAGGATTATCCCCTTTTATGTGATTATTGGTGTTAAATAACAACTTGTTTCAAATCCATTCAAATGCTATGAACCACTGTTATACAAGGATACAGCTATAACTGCAAGATCCGAGAAAGGGTAACAAAATGAATAGCATTAAATAATAACAGGCACCCATTTGAGCATGCATGCCCAAAATCTAAAATAACAAGAAAACCACAAAAAAAAAAACACGACGATTTACATCCTGAACTATAGCACAAAACACTGCAAGAGCTGCACAGTGAGAGAAGAAGAAGGTATCCTGAGAGGCAGGAAAGCAGGACAGCGCTGCCATAAGTAAATTGGTTACAGAGTACAATGAGAGCTCTTCTAACCAGTGTTGGGAGGAGGAAACTTCATCCACATCTGCTGGAGCCTCAGCTGGCCTGGCAGAGCCTGGGCTTTAACTGGATTAACAACAAAAGCCGAGTTCAATAACTAATAGGCCTCTTCTTCTTCCTCTCTGTTCCTTCTCTCTCTTTACTCCGTTCCCCTCTATCCTCTTCTCTCTCCTACTCTTTCTATCTTGACGTCTTCCTCCTCCTTCAGAGTGAAGCAGAGAGATAATGCGGAACACTTTCATGCCTATTGCTGAATTAAACATGGAGAGAACAGCTTGTACTGGATGCTAAAGCTGGAGCAAAGAGAGAAGGAATATGAAAAAGATGGATATATACAATTCCACCCCTGCACAGGGGTCCCTGGAGCGCTGCAGAACATTTCTTTACAATTAAAAAGATCTGTTGCAGATAGACTGCGCTGAGGAAAGCTAAACAGGACAGCCATTTTCTTTATTAATTGGCCGGGTTGATATGGACTGCCAGTTGTCATTTGATGGAAGCAGCCAATCGCCAAGCGAAGGGGTGGCATAGCACTTACAAATGCTCCTCTGAGGATTCCTTCCCACCTCCAGCTTTCATTCCAGGAGTTGTAAATCCCATCTTGCCAATTTGTTATTACCTCCACATACGTTTTGTCATCTTTATGCGGCAGCCAACCAATTGGGCCTCACAAGTAACAAATCTGCCCATCTCTACCTCCAGGCTGGATGGTGAATAATTGACAGTGTTTCAAACATTCTTAGTCTCAGGTGGTACACAAAAAACCCTGGCGATGTCTTCTTATCCTCCCAGCAGGGGCTGAGGTTTCAGTTTCTGTTCTGCCTCTCGTCTTTTTTAACTCTGGATTTCTCTGATCTGAGAAGAAAAAGTCTCCCTTTTTTCTACCAGCCTATTTGGTATTCCCCAGATGGAGTACCAATCCACCACCCTCCTCCTCCATGTTTCCCTCCCGCCGTTCCAGTCTCTTTCTCCGTGACAGAGCCAAGTGGCGTGTTACAGCATCTTCTGCTTTGCATGGGCGCCACACACGCGTCAGCAAGGACAAGACGTTACAGGGGTTGCGTTCAGGACAGCAACCTCCCAGAGCATACACCATGTGAGGCGGGGCTGCAGGTTAGAGATCAGATGGGGACGCTTGTAACTAGCATGACCCCATTTTTCCACAGTCCGTTTTACTCACTACAGAAAGGGAAATTCAAGAAAGTGTTATTTAAGGATGATCAAATCTTATTTATTCCCAACAAAGATACATAATGTTGTTGCGCGCCAATCAAATTAGTCCATTAGATGTGATTCAAGGTTGCATTTGAACTTTCTTCAACAACATCTTCCTCAACATAAAAGAAACAGAAGAATTTTTTTTTTCTTTTTAGAAAGATTTTCAGAACATTCTCTGTAATCGCCTTTTAACTCCTTTCCCCTAAATGTAGTGAATAAAAAAGATCCAAGAACCTTTATCTTTCCTGTTTATATAACATCCTTACAAATTTGTAGGTCAGCTATGTTTAAAAGTCATTTTTGCTTATTCCACTCACAAATGTCTTGTCTGACAGCACATTTCTCCAGATGATAAAATATTTTACTTTTGAAGAAGTGGATGTTTTGTAATGAAGATTTAGCCGGGGGGGGGTTAATACTTTTGCAAGGCACTGTATCTGTATCACATCATCATTAGGGGCGGAGCCCCCCTAAAGGTCTGATCTATGCCCCTGCTAGCAGCAGTGAAAGATGTAATCTTTGCCAATGCTGTTAATTTCTCAGGTCACATTACTGTTATAGCATGTCCGGTTATTAGTAGTAATTGGTTTGACGGTAGAAAGTGCTGCTATATTCTATTACTGTGCACTAACTATAGTAGCTGTGTACTAAACTTAAAGTAGTTACACTATTGTTAATTCCGACCCAATTTCAGGTCCATTAAAACGCATCTTGTTGGGTAGTAATTGGTACAGAAGCCTTTATCTGTGATTTTTGACGGTAGAAAGTGCGACTTTATTCTATTGTTGTGCACCGCTAACTATAGTAGCTGTGTGCTAACGCCAGGGAAACCTGTAATCTTGGCTGCCAATGTTGTTAATTTCTCCCAAATTTTGGGTCAAACTGCTGCTGAAAAGTGTCCGGTTGTGTCATATCTGGTTTATAAGCATTTATTTGTGTTTTTCACTGTACAAAGTCCTCCTGTATGCTCTGTTGAAGTTGGACACTGACTTTAAATGTAAATGTGCTGTATTTATATAGCGCTTTTCTAGTCTTCAAAGCGCATTGACATCATACAGGATACACTCACCATTCACACATTAATTCACTGTGGCCAAAGCTGCCATACAAGGTGCCACCTGCTCATCAGATAAACACTCACACACATTCACACACACAAACTTTGACATGGGACTACAGGGCCAGGGATTGAACCACCAACCTTCCAATTGGCAGGTAACCACTCTACCACTGAGCCACAGGTGCCCCACTTTAGGGAGTCAACAACAACAGGAGCAAGACACAGACTGCTGACCAATCAGAGCAGACTGGGCTTTTTTTGGAAGGGGGCTTAAAGAGACAGAGCGTCTTAAGACAGAGAGAGAACATAGTATGAGAGAAAAAAAGTGTTTTTTGAACATTTAAGCATGTAAACCTGTTCTACTACAAACACAAAATAAATATATAATAGATCAACTTTAACTAATTTGCACATTGATTACAAAGTAGAACTACCTGAACTAAATACAGATGTCCTTATCCAAATAACGTATGCAGAGTCAGATACCACAGACCACATACCAGGTGTAAATGGCGCCTTCAGTTATGCTGCATCGTAAGCAACACTGTGATGCAACGGCTAGCTTCCAGGTGTGTGGAAGTGTTTGAACTTGAGAGAGGTTGTTGTGACAAAGGGACTGCACTTCTCCATGAGTTAGCAAAACTTGAAACATGTCCTGTAGAAGATTTGTTGGGGAGGCTAAATATCCCAGAGCAGGTGCACTATTACTGCGTCGTGCTGTGAATTGTGCTGAGGAAAGAAAAAGCCAGTCTTATTATTTATAGACCGATAGCTAGGCTCGGCTTAATTAATTACCAGCTGTTTCCACAGAGAATTGTTTCTCTTTTTTTTATTGAAAATGGGTTGTGCAAAAACAAAAGTTATGACTGATGATGAGTTTCCTCACTATGGGTACATGCACGCTACAAGATTTTCTGGGACTAATTAGGCGCCAAAGTTGTGATCACGGTTGACTGTTCAGAATTATGCCGCTGCAAGAAACCCTTGGAGAAAAGATGTACTGAGGAATTTAATGGCCAAATAGAGGGTAAATGTGCTAGAGAGAGAGATGACTCCAATAAAGTTTTTTAGGGTGAAAATCAATAACATTTAAAACTCCAATAAGGAAAGAATATATCTTTAATTTGGGCACCACGTTTCAAGAAAATATGTTATCTTTAAATTGTAGGCTCAAATTGTAACCTGAATATTACACCATACATTTTATCTAAATAAGAAAACGTAAACAACTGTTTCGTTGCCCTGTAAACGTCTGGATCTTGGAGCATGCATGCACCGTGCAAAGTTGAAAACACACTTCAATACTTTACTTTACCAAACTGTACTGCAGTGATACAATAAACAAGTCCTACAGTACAACATGTGACACGTGTGGCAACAGATGTTACAGTATGGCTGTTTGTCAGTTACTTTGAGATTAATTGGCAACCTGTCCAAACACTGTGATCGGTATGAAATGTTTCCACTGAAATGTACTGTTACTACACAGATATAGCTGTCTCATTTACAGAATAGCAGATTGCACAGTGTATAATGTTCAACAACAATCAACAACAAGGGACCTGCTCAGGACTGAAACCCACTTCCTTAACACAACAACATAGATCAAGTGAGGTTTTGAATTTCAGATTTGAAATATCTCAGCTTTCAGTCATGGACAAGTCTGTGTTCAGAACTTGAACCCACTGAATTCATTGAGAGTAATGACATCTTAATTATTATCACAATATAGTGTTACATTTTAATGAGGCATAAGTGAATGAAATGGGACGAGACCTATAATACGAGTTTGAGAGCATTTTCGGTAAACAGGCCTGTTTACCCACTAGAAGATTCCCTTTTCAGATCCTTTCTCAAAAATAGTGAACTAACATATATACCACACGGTTTTATCGGCAATTTTACTCACAGTACCCTCTACTGCAAAGTGACTCCAGACACAAAAGTAGCTCGATTTTGAAAGTAGACTCCATGTCTATAGTAAGTAAGTGTGTAGTTGTGATGTGTCATAGCATAGTGATGTTGTGAAGCAGAGTGTGTGCTCCAGCTGCTGAAGCATGCAACACCCGTCTAGTTTGCTCTTCTTTCATTTAATTTTAACTGTGGCCTTGGTCACATCTCTTTTTTTTTAATCTAACTTTAACAGATTCTACATCTCCAAGGAAGTTTGCCTCTGATGTAGAGATTTCCCCTTCCCAGAGCCTCCCTGTGTCAAATAGACAAGTGATATAATCCAACAGTTAATTGATAGATTTGCCAATTTGGTGCCCTGAAGAAGAAAAAAAAAACAATGAGTAGGAAAAAGCTGGGACTCAATAAGGCAACTGTGTTCCAGAAACATAAGAGCTGCACATGTGTCGCAAATAACATCTATTCAAAGAAGTACCATTAATTATTACCTATCATTCAGTCGCCAAATCATCACAATTTAAAAAATTGCAACTTTCCAATCAAGTTTTGCAGTCAACTATCTTAATGTTCAGTGGAAGATCTCATCAGAGACAAACAAGCCCACCTTGTCAGAAGATGTTGTCACGGATTTTAAGAGAAACTGTTTTGTCAGTGTACGAGAAACAAAGGCCTGGGAGTTTGGGATTTCATTTAGCCTGTTTCCCTTCCGTTCTTTAAATGTGTCTTTCTATCCAATCAGAATACAGAACATGGAATAATCTGGTACATAGCCTAAGAACATTCTGCAGGACATGGAAAATGAATACATGAAATACAGAAGCCTCCAACACAGCCGGTGAATATTTTGCCTCGCTGAATGCGACCCAGATAGGAATATAAATACAAGTTATATCCTTCTCCCTGCACACAGTCATTGCGGCGCTCGTCTAAGCCGCCCATTATGTACTGTATATAAAGAAAGAGCAGAATGAGAGAGAGAGGTAATGTGTGTGGGACAGAGCGTCAGCAAAACATACAAATGTTGCAGGATGCATGTGGAACAGAAAGAAGAAAATGAAAGGCAGAGGTGTAAAGAAAGAGGAAATGAGAAGAGATTTAAAAATGGGAAAAAATAGAATTGGTAGAGTTTTTATCCATTAAATGAGTCATTACCGACCCAACGTGGTACTGCGTGAAACCCCCAAGGCTCCCGGTGTGTCTTTTCCTTAGCGAGATCAACACCATTACACAACATCAAAAAACAACAATAACAACAACAGCATCTACAACAAAAACAACAACATCAACGACAACAACTGTGCTATAGTGACATGGCGCCCAATATATAAATGATGCACATCATTAACACCACAGCCAGCCACACATTAACACACACTGTTGAGTCTTTTATGTTTCTCAGTTTAGAGGCCCTCGCTCCAGCGGCACCCATCAGGAATCCGGGTGGTGTCACAGGGTGGGGCAGGAACCCAGAGTCACTGTACATATGCCAGAAAAATAAAGTTCTCACTGGGACGAACAGAAACTCCATCATTGTTGCCAAGACGACAAGTTAGGCTTTTCAAGTTTTAAAACAGCTTGAGGTGAAGTCTTAGACCTATCAGACGAGTAGGCAGCACAGTGGCACTATCCACAGAAGCCGTTTGGACAGTTTGATGTGGAGTTCAAGATGTCGATGATTTTTTTTTTCCCCAATTCATTTTGAAACAGGAAAGCGATTTTTGAATGGTTCTGCTAAGGTATGAAACACAAACAATGGAATCACTCAACACAATCACACACTAGCAAAGCTGAAGACACAAGAACGTAGCATCAAGCAGCGTCGCATCAGAGTTGCTGTGGTTTTTGTTGGCGTTCTGAAGTCATTTTTTTCTTCTTTTTCTTGTTCTATTTGGCTGACACCGAACAAAATCCCTCTCCTTGATTACACACAGTCACAGATTCAGCCACAGTCCACTACTGCCATAACGCATTTTTCTTCATCAGCTTCAGCTTGACTTTGTTTTCGTTTTATCACTTTTCTTCTAATCCTCTTGTACAATATTATACAGCCGGTGCCAAGTAGAGAGGATGTAATTGATGCCATCTCTTTAATCAGGTTAAATGTGAAGCAGGAAAGTTTTTAGCCGATAGAAGCGATGTTGATTTATTTGGTGGAGAAGACGGCTGGCTCCAACTCCCCTCTTCTTCCATCCGCATCTCCTTTCCCTATTTCCAGCCCTCTCTTCTGTCCTCAGACATAAATGGCAGTCCGGGAAATGACAGAGCCGTCTCTCTGAGACTCCATATCGTCGTCGAGGTACACGTCCATTTCTTCTTCCCCGCCACGGCCTTGATGGACGTGATAGGCTGGAGGGAGCATGTTCCCGCCTCCCCCGATACCTCCAAACCTGTCGTACTCTTCCTCCATGCTATCATCCAGGTCGAACTTCCTCCTCTCGGCCGTCTATCTCTCCACTAAGGAGAATGTCGTGGGCGGAGGGCGGGTTGCCCATCGAGGCATGGTGGAGATGATGATGGTGGTAGTTATTGGCCTTCTCCGTTAGAGTCCCCGTGGCGTCGCAGCCCTCGCGGTACGTGTAGATGGGCACGGGCCCATTGTTGTTTGCACCCGTCCCGTTCTTACTGCCATTGGTGCCAGTCCCACTGAAGAGCAGGCAGGTTTTGTTGCCATAGCCTCCGCCATTGCTGCCACTGCTGCCGGCTGCTATGGAGTCCCCGCTGCTGGGGAAGCCGCGCCTCTGCTGCCGGCGACTCCGGGTCAGAAGAACGGCAACGAGCGCGACAACCAATAGCAGGGCCAGGAGTGAGCAGATCACGGCAACTGCCACAACGCCGGCACTTGACGGGTCCTCCAGGGCTTCTGCAGAGGGGATGAAGGAGGGGTGGAAAAATGGATAGAGGAAAAGAAAAAAAAAGGGCAGGAATTGATGGCTGTTTTTTAAGGAAGTCTTGCTCAGTTTTGGAGGAGGTATTCACAGTTCTTCTTGTATTGTTTTTGTGTGCTGTAATGATAGTAGTAGTGTCATCCTCTACGTGTGTAACAATCCTCTTACAAGTGTGTAGTAATGTTCTTCTCAGTGTAATCCCTTGGTAAGGGTGCAGTCAGTCATTGCTGGGATCAGGCTGAATGGGACTCATTCACTCTCTCCCAGAGGCTTGTTGCGCTGCATTTTGCAGACATTTTGCTCTAAAACACATGTCTGTCCAGCTGCTGCCACTTGAGTTTTTGTCGCCCCGCCCCCCCTTTGCCAGCTGGGGAAAAGCCTTTACTACTGTAACGGTCCTTTGTTCTATACTTCATGTTGGTGTGAGCCAAGTTTGCCTCTCCACTCTTGTTTCAGTCCAAGATTGAAACAATGAGAGATGAGTTTGTTTTGTGCCTTGTGCTGCCTTTGCCAGGGGTTAGAGGTATTGGCCCAGCAAAGACACACAGACAGACAGAGACAGACACACAGGACAAACAGGCAGAGGGGTTATTTGAAGAGGTTCAGTGGAAAAGTGCACACAGTCGCGCATGGAAAGTGCCACAATGTTCGGCATCCATCGAGCCCTCCCAATTTTTTCTTCCCCAGCCTCCTAATTATACCTGTCTGTCACCCCCCCCCCTTCTTCCCTCTGATCCTCACATCCTCTGCTTCCACCACTTCCTCCCCATGCGTCTCTTATCGGTCAGCTAGTCAAACCACAGGGCAGAGTGATGGCCTGCTGTCAACCCAGGACTGAGTCCAGATCTCACTGATCAGCAACGCGCAAAGGTAAAAGGTTCACACTGTGGAGCAAAACACATGCCAGGACATTTCTGAGAGGATTCTCTGCAGGAATATGAGAGAGAAAAGAGGTCTGGCTGAGATAGTGTAGGATTTGTACAAGTGGATTCACACTGGGCTTAAAAAAGGAGAAAAGAAAGTGTCAAACAAGGCACGGAGAAATGTTGAGCCTAGAGCTGCACTAGGCCAGCTAATGTTTTTTTTCCTTCCTGTAAGTTGCACGCTGATTTTTCTTTGGGGTGCAGCAAGAGCAGCGGAACGCAGAACAGCAGGGAAATTTGAACCCTTCCTGTTTTTATGAAAATAACTGCCAGGTTCTGCCAGCACTTCTGGCAAACACAGCAGTGAATGCCATTCAAACAATCTGAGCTTGGCTGAAATGAGCACTGTGTGGGGTTACGTGCCTGACCACAGAATCCCATCAAACAATAATCTGCATGGTGCTGGCGAGTATGAGTAATGTTAACAAAACCAGTGGGGGGATGTCACTTTAAGCGAGACTGGGTTGAAAGCATGGGATTCATACAATTTGTCCATTCTGATGGTGTAGGAGGAAAAAAAGAGAGGAGATGAAAGAGGAGAGGAAGTGCAAGGAGAGAAAACTAGAGGGAGGATTTTATAGAGGGACGGGAGCAGAGAGCAGAGTTAAGATTTCAAAAACTCTCTTGCTCTGATCTCACATGGGGATGCAGGAGGGTTATGCCAGGGTGAGACAGACGTGTTGGGAGAACAGGCGGGGCTCTTGGGACAGGATATGATGTCTATATTAGGGGACAGTGTCTGGTGATATCCAATTGAAGTCACAGAAGGCATTAACTGTGAGGAATCCAACTTTGCCTGTCCTAGTTCTTCCTCTCTTCAATCTTACAGACTGGCAAGGACATACAACGTGTGATCCAAAACGTTATTTATATTTATTGTGCCATTTGTATTTAGGCCTTAGTGGTTACTGTATTTATCAGCAGACTGGGTGAGAGACAGCTGAATAACGGCCTTTTGTGGTGGGTCTTTGGTGGCTGTCATTCTTCTGTTAATAGAGTGCATTTAATATCTATCATTCTGTAATGGGTTTAAAGAACAATTCTCTCACAAAAGCCCATTACAGCCGGCATGTTCATTCTTCAATAAATCATGGGTCACATGCAGGAGCGGCACGATTATCCTCCAATCTCAAAGTCCAAAGAACAACGGGACAGTGATCCTTTTGTGAACAACATCAAGAGACAAGGTCAGTACGCTAGGCAAGCAAGAGAAGGTACTGTACATCCTGGCTATTATTTTGTTAGTTGGAATATTTATTTTTACAGTATATATACACGGTATCCCCAGGTTTTCACAGGTTGTATAAAACATTTTTTTAATACCATGAAGAATAAAATGTAACACTGGCAAAAGTATGAAGGATATCATGGAATATTGGAAAGGATTTTAGACTATACAAATGACTGTTTACCAAGTATTTGAACTCAACGCAATATTTTATTGTAGTACTGAATACATACATGATTTGTGACAAAACAATAAAAGACTCATTTAATCTCAAGAAAGGACAAGACACATGTACGTAGACCGGGTAAACCCTGCCTACTCTGCCATTGATTTGATTTCGCCCTGCAGCTCGGTCTGGAAACCTGCACGTTTCAATTCTCCTGCTTCAGTTCACAATTTTGCAGGAACCAATCACAAAGTGGCTTATCTACCTGGCGCGCTATTGGCGGGTTTAACACAATAACGATAGAGAAGCGACCAAGCAGTTTCTTGTTTACATTCAACATGGCGGCCACCGAATGCCACCGAAGCGCAGCAAACCTGTTGTTGCCGCTGTCGCTTCTACATCACGCGGATCGTTGGTCTGATTGGTTGAAGGACTTTCCAATTGCGCCCAGAGTCATTTGAACTATGCGCGCTGGTCTCTACGCCTCTTGTGCATAGAAAACACAGAGCGGACTCCCCAGACCAACACTCAATCTCAAATCTATTGAGCTTGGCTTGGTCTGGTGATAGCCAGACATTTAGTAACATTAGTAACATATACAGCTTGGTAAGGAGCTATTCTTTCTATCTGCCAATTGACCCAAATCCATGTTACGCAAATATTAGCTTGCTAGCAATCGTGTGAACGCTAGCTACCGAAAACTGACTGAAGAACGTGTTTTCTTTGGTGGAGGAAAATCTGGCAGGTCGCCTTCAGCTAAACGCTTCAAAATGCACTCTGCCATCTCACTATTACAATGCTGTGTGGGAGGTCACTCTCTTTACAAACCAGGGGGGGTCCAACAGTTTTTAAAGGGAGGGACTCACATGCACACACCGCTAGCCTGGCTATCAAAACAGAGAAAAGAGAACACACACAGAGGGAGTGTGGCTTCATTCTCTATTATATCTTTGCATAGAAAAACGTTTTCTGCTATACTGATGTTCAAAATATCATCTATAGAACCTTTAAAAGGTGTTGGCACTCGTGTTTTTGAACTTTGGAAAGAGCCAGGCTGTCTGGCTCTTTCCTTATCCTTTCCAGTCTTTTTTGCAAAACTAAAAGGTAATGGCCTGCTGGCTCCAACTCCAGCTCCACATTTAATGTAAGATTGATATCGATCTTTACTCCCTATCATCTTGGCAATTCATTCATCAGCGTATTTTCAAAACTGTCCAAATATCCCTTTTAGGATAGGCCTGTTTCTTGACAGGCCAGTTCTTTTTAATACAACATCAGAACAAGTATAACTTCAAGTTAATTACTGTTACTGTTACTGTGAAATGTGCCCATTGGGTTAATCATGTTAACCAAGTCCCAATAAAAAAATGAATGGGAGCAGGTGATGTGTAACACAGAAGTCAATCATGACACCATGTGATGACTAATGCCTTTAGAAAATGCTAAAAATCCATTCATGTACAGTAGAAACCCATCATTTATCAGATGCAAGGTTTCTGCAGGCTTTTACTGACATCCCTTATTACAACCTAGAAACACTAATGGATCGTGGATTTGCTCTGACAAAAATGTGCCATATCAACGCCAGTGTCAAATCCTTGTCAACCGCCCAAAGAGACACTTTGGTAAACGCTGTTCTGTGAACATATTTTCTGGGTGGAAAAAAAGTGGGAAAAAAATGAGAAAAAAGCAGAGAGACTATCGTTAGCAAGAAAATAGGCCATGCTTGTCATCCTTATTTGTCATCAACAGCAGCAGCCTGCTTGCATTAAGAAGCACGGTGATAAATGTCAAAGAGAGAGGCAGGGGAGCTTATATCAGTCTCTGTATTAGTGTCATGTACATGGATGAGATTAGGGGGGAGAGAGAGAGAGAGGGGGGCCCGTAAAAACTGTTACTACTACAGTTAGATTCACTGCGGTAGGGATAATCTAAATGAGAAGATTTGGGATGTGAGGAGGCAAGGTGGAAAGAGTAAGAAGGGTGGAGAGAGGAGAGAAAATAGTCTACGGGGCATGAAAATACGGAAATCTTAATAATCTTTTGTTGATCTCCTTCACTACTTCTCTCCTTCGTCTTTTCATGCATTGTTCCCAGAAAGTGAAATCCGTCCTGAAAACACAGAGAGCTGCTTCCACAGTCAAGTAACAAGCCAGAGGCAGTGACTCTAAAAGCTCCACAGTAGGAATTCTTATTAAATGCAGCTTTTTGGTCAAGGACAAGACAAAAATGTTCCCACGAATAAAATTCCAAACATCAAAACACCTTACACTTGAAGGCATAATACAAAAGGACGAGTCATCTCTCCTTCTCAAAGAGCACCCACTCAGACAGAGGAGTCGACTTTCTGTATCCCACTGTATAGAACTTTGAAATGTTTGGGAAATCATAAATGACCTTTAACGGCAAACAACACTAACAGTAAACTATTTTTATAGAGTCTTTATTAATGCCTTGGCCCAGGATTTTTTTCTGTGAAGTCCCAAAATGGTTTACAGCAGGTAGACGGAGCTAGGGAGCACACATTCTGAACTGCGCCTCGCCTGTAAAGTGTACTGATGTGAAAGAGACGGTTCGTGTTCTCTTTCTGGTTCCAGTTCTCAGGTTAACATACAAATTAAAGTGGTATTAATAATTTAAGTCTTGAAAAAAAAGAAAACAAGCATATGTTCATATATTCTTTACTTTCTGTATCTCATCGCCTGTTTTTGACCTGTGCGCATGGGTTTGTGCACAGAAATGTCTCAAATGATCAACTCGAGCATAAACAAATCAGTGGCACTGTAAAGTTAATAATTACTACACAATAAGTAACAGCATGTAACATTAAACACAGCTTCTGTCATTTTGACTGAGGTTTAAGGAATGTTAAAGCTTACATGACATTGTAATAACATCTGATGTACAGTTAAACACTAAAACTCCCAACGGTAGCCGTGACAACCTTGGACTTTAATTCATACGGTCACAGTGAATTCACATTAGTTTAATTAATTAACAGCATAACTTGTTTTAGCAAGCAAGACTGCCAATCTCCGTATATCAGTTTACAGTTTAGAAATATCCATTACTGTTTTAAAAGGAAATTCTTCACGTTAAGAAGTAATGAAGTTACATTTAATGGGGCTTTTAATTAGTTGGTATGCCAACATTTGTGCACTAACTGTTGCACCATAATGAAAACATTTGATATGCAGCTTCTCTTTATATCTCCTCTGTACAACTACAGAAAGCTCTGCAGACACACACACACACGCAAACATAATTAGTCACATTCTCTTTACACACACAGCCACACATCCACACACACACATACTGTATAATTGATTAATGATCTAAATGTCTCTCCATTCACTCATACACAAAGATTGCCAGTATTACACCAGTACACACACACACACACACACACACACACACACACACACACACACACTGTCTATTCAAGCCCTAATTTTCACACACCCATCATTTGCCCCAAAAGTAAAGTCTTACACAGCCCCTCCTGCATCCAACCACTGGTGTTTCCATGACGATTTCAATCACTTCCTCATGCAACCCCTCGATGCCGCAGTGAGGGAGGAAATTTCCTGCCTAAATCATCCTCAATTTTGTTTCCTCATCACGGATTCCAGTCGGTGCTTTTCATCTCCGGCGCTCTCCCCTCGCTTTTCATCAGCGTGGAAATAATCAGAGGGTGGTAAAAAAAAAAGAAAGAAAAAAGGAAGAACTAAACTGTAAGCCATACAAAAAAGAGACAGAGAATGGGAGAGAGAGAGCGAGAGCGAGAGAGAGAGTGGGGAAAAAGTCAAAATGACTTTTTTAAGCATCTTGTTTTTTGGCATTTTTCTTGGCCCATTTAGCCTCACTATGCACTCTCCTCTGAGACTCTCCGGATTTTAAATGGATGCTTTCTGAAACAGAGCAAGCAGATGGGATGCAAACTAAAGAGCGCAGACAGACGGGAAGGAGACAGAAAGAAAGAGAGAAGGGGGGTGTGGGGAGAGGGTGTGGATAAAGGACTGGATGGATGAATGGACGTGGAGATAAATGGGTGGATTCATCTCTTTCAAGCTCATTACCCTTTTTCACCTTGAAAGCTCATCTGCGCTGCTTTTTTTCCTGCAGAAAACACAAATTAAAACTTACAAAAGGCACGCGCGGGAGTTGCATCTATTTGCATGAGAACACACACATCAACGCAATCCACACACACCCAGTCTAATTAAGTTCTTCCTATTCTGTGGCACCCTGCAGGGGTTATGAACTTCAGGAGGTTTCCTAAGTGCCTCCCGACCTTCCACTCTCTACGCTCATTGAGCATCCAGCTGCTGCACACACATTTGGTTATTCTAACACTCTTACTTACGCAAAAAAAAAAAAAACACACACACACACACACAGCAGATTTTTTTCCCAACTCCTGGCTCAATTCACCCTAAAAACTACCCTCAGCCTAAAGTGAAACACAAATTACAGCCTGTACACACACATTAGTGCAAGCCAATGCTCATGTACGTACACTAAACATCAGAGTATGAACATCTTAACTCCTATTTGACAAGCTTTTAACAGCCAATATGTGTATTAACACTTGATATGTAGCTTTGCTTGCACACACACACACACACACACACACACACACACACACACACACACACACACACCATCTCACTATCTTTGTGGGGACCCGGCATTGACATAATGCATTCCCTAGCCCCTAACATTCACAACTAAATGCCTAATCTTAACACTTACGCTCACCATAACCATAACCTAATTGTAACCCTAATCCTAAAACCAAGTCTTAACCCTTTAAAGCCCTTTAAAGTTGTGGGGTCCAGCATTTTGGCCCCATAAAACTGTCCGGACCCCACAAGTATACTGTATTTCCAGTTTTTGGACACACACACACACACACACACACACCACACTGACCCAACACCACAGGAATGTTAAGGCCTCAGAGGGAATGAACTCCAACAAAGAGTTTTACTGAGCGCAGATTAACTGTACGGTTGTAAAACGCAGCCATAAAAACACACTGCAAGGCAACAAAATGGAAGCAACAGGACTGGATATTGATTTTGGGTACATTCACTCACACCAGTCAGATGAACTCAGAGCCCAATATTAACCGCCTGCGGTGTTCGTAACAGCGTACAAACTGAAACCATTACCAGCCTTAGCTGTAGCTGTGCAGCGACAGGGCCACCGTTAATAAAACAGACTGATACTTATTCATGACTGGGCCGAGTAAACATGCTGCAAAGAGGAGCATCCTCAACTATATTCAAAATATGTATCCAATCTCGGATAATGTACGTTCAAGGTCAGGTCGCGCTTTTCAAATGGCTCAATTCATATTGAAATGTTTACTTAGTATTTACTAGGTAGTGCAACATAAAAGACATTCATTTGACTGGCTTTCATTTTCTTGCTTGTGTTGAAAGGGTTTAAAGATCTTTGAGCCTTATGGAGATCAAAAACAGGGGTTCACCGGGAAATAATGATCATATTTTCAATCCAAATCTTCTGTTGCATAGATGCATAGTTTTGCCATGGTAACGTTCATCTCCTGAGCCCACACACATATCCCAAGGTGTAATGAAAAAGTCTCCTCAGACAGCAGATGATATGATTTTTCTACCTTCAACTGCATGATTATACAGGGCTGTGTGACATCCTCAAGCAGTGGATAATTAGGTAGGCATGGAAAATGTGTGTCCCATGTAAGATCAGTGCTGTGACCTTAAAAAGGTCTGAGAGCCTCGGGATCACAGGATGTCTTGTAACGCTGTCATGCTGGGTCGTAACTGTCTGCAAGGCACAGTTCTACAATTACCCTTTAAATCTTATTACAGGTAGAAGGCTGCAGTCAAGTGGTGCATGCATTTTGTAACTCTGATTTAATCAAACCCAGATTGCTACTTGCCAAATGAGCACTTACTACCCACCGAGCCAGCATGGTGGCCTGTGATTACCGAAATAAACCCGTAATATGAAAGAAAGGAGGCTTGTATCCAGATCTCTGCCTGAGGATGTAATCACACCTCCATTTTCCCTCCCTTCTTCTGATGACAAGAGCACCACAGCTTGTAAACACCAAGTCACAAGACTCTTAACTAGTTTATTGGACAGTTTTGGGAAGCAGGCATGCTGCCAGGTTACAAAATTACTGGAAAAGGAGTGAATCAAATCCAGTAAAACTGGAGTTTCTTGCCATAACTCCCTCTCTCCTTGAGGACACATGAAGAAACAGTATTGGTCCAAGTTGCCTTTTCCCATGGGTTAAATTTGTTAATGCTCAGCTGCCAGAGGTTACATCAGTGTATAATTCGCCACAACATTAAGTTATGGATGAAGTCTTACAGCTGGAACACACTATGTTCTCTTAACAAGCTGCACCACATGGCTTGAATCAACTCATATTTTCAAGAGTTTTGGGTAGAGTTTTAATGGCACTGTCTTCACCTACATAGCCAAACCAACTGCAATAAAACAGTAAAAGTGTCATGGTTTTAATAAAATGTTCCAACCGTGTGTAAATTCATCTCAGATTTGAAAAGAATCAAATGACCTCGATGATTTAAAACAACTGACACATTTGCGCTGTTCATTATTTGAATGATGCCATGAAGTTATGACTGTGATGATGGATTGTATTTCTTATCCTCAGTGCTCACTTGAAACTTTGAATCAACGGAGATGATAAAACATAGCCCCCGTCAGCCAGCCATGTCCACATAAAGGAGCATTTAATGCAAATCTGTGGCGATCCATCATCCAACTGTGGAGTTTACTCATTGCTTGTGTGAACAAGTCACTTTCTCACACACACACACACACACACACACTCGTGCTGAGTGCTGTCAACATGAGGGGGTTCAGTAGTTTAATGAACATTATTGATGGCGAGGCTACATCTCTTCTGGCGTAATTAGTGTGATGTCTCACACCTACATGTCTCCGGTTTCAAGAATTCAATGCAGAGTCTAACTAATATGCATGGGCAGACACACACACACACACACACAAAACACACACACACACACACACACCATAAACCATGGTAAGTGCTCTTGGTTCTACCCTGCTTGTGCTGCATTATGCACTGAATTTGCATTGCTGCTGCGTGCGTGTATGACTGTGTGACTGACTGAGTTCTGTTTGCATACTGTGTGCGTGTGTGGGGGGGGCAGTGTTGTGCACTGTCAAATATATTTTTAGTCCTATTCTGCTTGGCTGAATACAAGAGCTGATTGGATCCAGACCTTGGCTGTTGATACTGATCAACAAAACCAGCTGAGTGAAAAACAGCCATCAGCCTCTCTCTCCCCTCTCTGTCTCCATCTCTCTCGCCCACTCTCACTCAATCCATCTCCCTCTCTAAGTCACCCTCCACTCCTCCTCTCCCTCCCTCCATCCTCCCTCCCTCTTAAATGGGGCGGTTTGTGGCTCTGTGACTCATTTCTAAGCAAATCTGGACCATGGAAGAGAGGAGAGTGAAAGGCAAGAGGGGAGTTTGGAGGGGAGTGTGGGGTTAAAGGGGCCCAAGAGAGTAGAAAGAACGAGGGGGGGAATGAGAATGAGAGAGGCAAATGAATATGCGCTTGTGTGCCTTTGCTCATTGCAGATGGATCACTTCCATCCTTTCCAAACAGTAGAAAAGAGAGAGAGAAAGGGTAGGAGGATTGGGGTGCCAGGGAGGGAGAAAAACCCCCAGCAAACTCAGTGTGGAGGATTAAGGCAGTTCTCTAAAGCCAATGCTCTTTTTGCTCCTTTATCCACCTCTCCCCTCTCCTCTCCTCGTGCCCTGTTCATGAATATGATCAGGAGGGTGGAAATGAAAAGCAAAGATCAAGACAGCAATAATGCTCCCCAGCCCCAGAATTACTTCTTGCTTATATCATGAGTTTTTAATGTAAGAGTTGTTAATGTTTTTGGACAATGACTCCAAGCGGGGCCTTTAGAATATCTGATGTACGCGTGGTCTTTGCATTGCTGTGTGAAAGGCTTACAGTATAGTGTGTCCTTTGCTGGCATGTAGTCTATGGATCTAGGATCTAGGATTCTAATCAACATGCACATAGAGTCCACAAGAACTGAAAGTAAAACAGTAAACAGTGTCCCAACTGTAGGCTACTGGATGTTGTAACAGCACATTAGCCTCAGACAGCTGGCACCGTCGCCAGCTTAGCTAAATATACACTTATCACTAGAAAACTCAATTAACACATCACTACACTGTAATAACATGTTTTGGGCGGTGTAATTTTCTTTCAGTCTGTGGCCAACAGGTAAATGAAGTCTCCAACCTAATTTTAGTGACAGTGTTGACAGCAACAAATACATTTTAGATGAATAAGATGATGTCCAGATATTCCTCTGCCCTGTCTGCTCCGAGCCATAAAATTGTAAGTACCTGGAAGGTATTGTAAACAAACATTGTGATTGGGTCTACATGGAGGATCAACAGTAAACCATAATGTTCATAATGTAGGGAGAAGTCAATGAGTGAAGGATTTCAGGCACAGTTTGTTGGCAGACATTTGTATGCTTTACAGCACAACAGGTAGGGTATTTTTTGAGGGCATATGGTAGATAGTAATAATCTGTGCTTTAAAGGTCCCATGGCATGAAAATTTCCCTTTATGAGGGTTTTTAAACATAAATATGTTTAAAAAAATGTCCCCCAGTGGCTAGAAATGGCGATAGGTGTAAACCGAGCCCGGGGTATCCTGCTTTGCCTGTGAGAAAATGAAAGCTCAGATGGACCGATCTGCAATCTTGCCCCTTATGAGGTCATAAGGAGTAAGGCTACCTCCCCTTTTTCTGCTTTGCCCGCCCAGAGAATTTGGTCTACCCACGAGAAAGAGAGAGACATTGACAGAGAAATTCGTTTTTATAAGTCTTTTATTTCACATTTCTCTGTAGTAGTGCCTTAAAATATTATACCTTGCATGCTTAAATTCATACATTCATATTCATATCATAATCATTACTTTCATGCTTATCATATATCCATATCTTGCTTAACGTATATTCATGTATGCTTTTTATTTTATGATCTTATGTGCACATTTAACCAACAATGTTTTCCTTAAAGCTGTTAGGGCCTCCAGGCAGTAAAATGTCTCCACGGCTGCATATCATATAGATAACATGTCTCCAAGTGTCTTAGTTTTCGAGGTCAGGCAGAGAGCACGTCGCCCCAGCGACCTGCCCTCTGCCCTCCTTTCTCTGTGTAGGCATAAACCAAACACCAGATGCTTTAGACTCAACAACTGTAAATCTTTGTGTGTGTGTGTGTGTCTTCAACAATCTCCAATAAAGAGACTTTGCTTTTAGTTTTCTAGTTGTAGTTCCCTGAAGCAACGCTGGCAGGAAGGTTGCTCTTGCGGTGCTCCCCTTTTGCTGCAAAAGTCTGTCAACTGCACATGTGCCGTCTGCGTCTCGTTTCTTTGCTTGACCATGTTTATTTAGTAAGATAAAGTGTCCTGAACCTGACAGACATCTTGGCTTTCAAACAAGCAAAGTGGCAGTTGGTCAAGGCCACACCCCCAGCCTCCACCTTGTCCCCCCATCTCTCCTCCTCAAAAGCTACAGACTCAAAAATGGCACAACCTAAGGAAAGCTCATTGTGGGACTGACTCTAGTGGCTGTAATTCTGCACCAAGGTTGAATTTTGGGAAAGAGACTTCTGAAACAGTATTAGGAGACCACTAAGGTCTATATAAAAGAGACTTCAGATATGGTATTAGGGGACCACTAAGGCCTATAAAAAAGCACCAAAAGATTACCATGTCATGGGACCTTTAAGGAAGCAACAGGTTGTACTGGAAACTGGAAACTAAAATAGAACAAGACAACGGTAATTAACAGTAATTACAGCTGCTGTCAATGGGCACAACACCAGACCTTTAATAAATCACTGAACAAACGGAGATGTGGGCAGTGATTTAAAGGTCTGGGACCAGGCTACTTTTCTATTATTTCCTGCCCTATTAATGCTCTCTCTCTCGTTGATCTTGCCTTCATCTCCTGCTTCCTGTCTCCTTCTCTTACCTGCCCAAAGTACTTTACGTATCCAACCTTTCCCCTCCTTCTCCCTCAAACATATACCCCTACATCCCTCCTTCCCTCCCCTCTCCTAACATTGTACCCCTGCTGCCCCTCTCCTTCTCCCTGCATTGATCAGTCCGGAGTGGATTAGCTGCAGATTGTGATAGCTGTCTGACCTTGGCTGGCCCTGAACAAGCCCTGCTGGCTAATTGAAAGACACACAATGGTCTGTAAGGTTATTAAAGCTCTATCTGGCCCATTATTTTACACACTCACACATGCACACATAGTTTATTGAGGTCTCCGGAGTTTATTGAGGTATCTGGATGTGTCAGGCCAGAAGGGAATAGCTCGCAGTTGCAACACGGTGAGAAATGAGAAATGTCACTAAGCCTTGGACACAAATTGGATGTTTTGTGTGTGTCTGGATGTGTGCGCATGCATGTTTGTCTCTATAGAGTTGCAGACTGTGTGTGTCTGCGTTTATGCACTGCATCTGCTTATGTAAGTACTTGTGTGAGTATGTGTGTGGATTGTTGAGTGTGTATTTGTGTGACTGTGTATCTGTACCTGGCTGTGGGAATGAACTGTATTAAAGACAGAGAGAGCGAGAGAGAGAGAAAAAAAAAGCGTCTGAGAAGTAGCAGAAGCACAGAGGTAATCATGGATCGTTCCCTCGCCAAGCTTCGACTGCAGGTAACACAACTAACACCTGACCTTGCGAGTCCTGTGAAGAATGAGCCTTGTGCATGGGTCCAAAGCTGAATGTGCATAGAACGAATAAATGTGTGCCGAGGCAGATATGGGCACAGTGTTTGCACATATAAATTGCAGCATGGCGATTTGTGCATTACTACCACATAATAAAAAAACACATATGTATGTACAGAGTGCACAGATGTTATCCGGCGTATGTAATGTGCAGTAGACACAGTCTTCCTGTATGTGTGTTACATGTAATTCTGCCTGGAGCCAGTCAGCTGCAGAAGTCTGAACTTGGATGGCGGATTCAGCAAAACCACGACTACAGTGTACTGAAGAACTGGAAAGAAGCCCTGAGGAGATGGATGCAGTACTTGGACATGTCTAGGAGTAAGCGCGTGTTCGTATGTGCATTCATGGGTCACCCACACACTGCTTCTTCCCTGATTGAAACCAGCAGTGGCTCGGCTCAGTGCAGCTCCATCAATGAGCTCCCCATTCTCTTCTGGCTGCAGCAGTAAAAGGGAACGTCTTGAAATCTTGACTGCATCAACCCGCCCAGGCCCCAAACGTAAAATATTTAGGCAAGCAACGTAGAGAAAGAAGTAACTCTCTTTAAAATATTTAGACTATATACCACGCAATACTCAACACTATCGACCGCTTTGCTCTTACTCCAACTCTGCTGGCCTATCAATAATGCATCCTGTTTCGACAAGATGGATCCATATCAAAGTAAAGGCCAGGTTTGGCTGATGAGAAGTCAAATACACCACAGACCAGTTTGGTCAGGCAATTTGGTGTTTCCTTTCCAGTGATCTCTTTTTGGTGGGCCCTTTAAAAGAGATCACTGTGGTTAAATATGAGTTCATGGGTCGCATTTTAAAGCTCATTTCCTAACTAACTTTGTAACTTTTTGCTATTAATTATCCGTTACATTCAAGCTGAATGAGTTGCTACAAAGCTAATTAAGACAATCAGCTCCAGAAAACTCTCTCTTTATTTCTCAGTATGGCTAGGTTCAGAAGATTGTGTCGTCCGGTGAATTTCGCGAGCAGAAACTCAAGATAATTATTTCTTCTGAAGAGTCTATCGTGTTTTTTTTTTTTTTTAATTCTCTGTGTCCTCCTCGGCCCTCCTTGGCTACTAGCAACTGCGTGGAGGAAGGATGGGGGGGTGAAGCACAATCACGGAAGGCTTGTATCATGTGGATGTGACGATAGTTTTGTCGTCATTACTTAGAATTCCTCAAGGAGGCGACACAAACTACGTACTATAGCTTTAACCAACAAATGCATCCCAGTGTCAATTCATTGCACAGATTTCAATACAGTCTGTCTAATACTAATGTCAAGAAAGCTAATCATTATCTCACATTGAGCCCAAAACTGGTCCTTAACTGCCAGCAGGGTCCAGCAATATCATTTTACTAAACAAAATAGAATACAGGATTTCGAGATGGTGCAGACCTCTCTTTGTTTAGTTTTTCCTTTATTAGATTGAGACCTTTACGTGATCTGGTTGGGTTTTGCCTGCGTCCTCTTTAGCGTGTTAAAAGAATAGTTGTTGATAAACTAAACGGCACTTGTGACTTTTAAAAGAGAAGACCTTCTGTGTCAGGCTTGTGAAAGAAAGTCTTGCTGTATTCCAGTTTAATTCTTTGTCCCGGGTACTGCCATTGTCTTGAAGGACAAAAAAGGAACAGCCACCGGCTGAGAATGTAACACCAATTTTTGGCTCGCTTCCCGGAAAATAATCTAGCAAAGAGACTTGGTAGAAATAACCAGACTTTCATTCTGTGCAGCCATCACCCTACACATTTCTCCGTTCTCACCTCTTGATCCCTATTTTTGTTAATTTTCAGTTTGTTGAAGGCCTAATCCCCTCTGCTTAATTCTGGTAATTTGTTCCTGTACCACACAGCCACTTTTGTGAATGTACAGCTATTATGTTCCATGGAAGTATTTTATATTATAAGCCAATTACAGGCCTAGTCCTAATGACTTGTCATGTATGTACTACACACAGGAAATTCCCCCAAATACCCATCTACTTTACTCAATTAGCTCAAATAATGTTATTCTTTGGATCAGACCTTTAAGTACTTTTCTTGGAATATATTGTTGTATATGTACAGTACATGCTGTAACTATTCTTTCTGGCCTAGTTGACAAACTGTATATTGGCGGCATGGGTCCGGTGTGTTTTCAAAATGTTCTGCTGAACTTGCTGCACATTCTTACAACACCCTAACATGAAAAGTCAGAATTGAATCTTGAACGGGAAGAAACTACAAGATCAAATTTGACATTTTAGCACGAACTATAGAAATACTGAGGGAGTGGTGCTGCAGCGAGGGCTGCTGGTGCACTCACACAGGCTGATGATGGGACTGAGCTGTTGACCTTTCAATAATGAGACCTTCTCTCTCCCCCACCAGGCCACTCGAATGTCTCTAACACACATTTACTATTCTTCCCCTGAAGGTGTCTTGCACTGCATATTGAAGGACAGGGTACTACTGTAGATCATGCAATGTTAAAGACATTATACGCATGCACTCTCTCAGACACACAACACACACAGCAAGCTTACTCAAGGACAAATACGCAGTCAACACTTCATCAAAAAATCTCATTGGGGGGGGGGGAATTAGTCTCAGTGCTACGTGTTATTTTTGGATAACTGTACCTGACAGATCAGATAATTGCTTGCACTTGTCTCTTTCCGTTTGAGCTTGCAATATCCTGCATTTCCCAGAGTCCTGTTCCACAACTGGCACAGGGAAATAACTTGTTGCATTAGCTTCTCCATGTATAATGTACAATGATAAGATTGAGAGAGTGATGATGTGAATATGAGAAAAGGAGAGTGTTATCCATACTTAAAATGTCCTTAGGTTAAACTGCACTGTCTATTTCCTTTTCTATGACATCTCTACTCTGAATGATTAGCATTATTAAATCTTCAAGAAAAAGAAAGAAGAAAGAAGAAAGAAGAAGCACTGGGGGTTTAATTCTGACTCCTTATGGCTGTGTTAGTTGAACACAAATAATTTATAATACTGTATAATTATGTCTCAATAGTAGTTATCATGCTCTGCAATGCCAAATGGTGTGGAGATATTGAAATAAACAGCTGAAGATTTTCAAGGCATTACTTACTGCCTGGAAACACAGCTGATATTTTACCCATAAGGCAACAAGCCTGTGGGCTCAACCCCGCTCTACAGAGGAAACCGAGTCTCAGTCATCGACCACCAAAAATCAACAACTGGAGATGGGATGATTATTTTCTACCGCTGCTCGATAAGTGCAAACACCGGAGCCCTTCCCCTAATTGCCTCAGGTCAGTCTCTTTCTGGGATCCTGAATGAGTTTTAGTCATAAACCCCAAATATGAGCCAGTGGAAATGTTACATACAGAAAGCTTTATTTAGTTTTTCGGTAATCTGTTGACTGGACGGTCATCCTGCTGGGAGACAGATAGAGAAATAGACTGGAGTTACTGCTGCCAGGCACCCGCTGATACTGAGGTCAGATATAAGCCTCCCCCCACCTCAAATCAATCTAGGTGGATGGCTTTACACCCTGCCCCCACCCGTACGTACGTGTGTGTGTGTGTTTGTGTGTGTGATAAGCCGCAGCCTGGAGGCTCTCCTCAGCTCTTTATCTCCCTGACAGAATTTACCCCTACATGACCACGGCCCCAACAGTCACTCAGGAGGGGGCAACAGCAGAGCCTTTTTCTGTGATTTCTCAAAAGTTTCGATCAGATATCAACAGCTTTGTTTCTTGATTGTCGGAGAAAATAGACAGAGCCCTTTCCCTCACTTTCTTGTTTCTCATTTTCGGGAAATCACTCTGCTGTGGAAATAAAACTCGTCTGGATGAAATCTTTCCCTCTGGGTGTTTCTGCCGAAATTTATATTCGCCCCGAGCTGCCTGAGTAAAACAACTGATAAGTAGATCAGTAATTATACAGACTGAAATCACAATGAAATTAAAAAGGATTTCTACGCTATGGGAATTATGTTTGTTATTATTAAAATTATTACACATTCATCACAGCAACTCCTTTCTGATTTGTATTGAGTAGAAAGTCCCTATTATCGTCCTCAAACTTTTCAACCATCTGCCCTTCAATCTCTCCTATCAGCTAAAATCTGTAGCGATTTTAATTGTGACTTTAATTTTGTTTACCCCTAACAAATGAGCTCCTTTCCCCTGACGCCCTGGCTGTTTACTGGTGGGTATAACTGACTTATTTGCAAGAATTGGTCACAGTTAAAAAAAACAATCCCTGACACTTTAACCACCTCTCCCTGTGTGGTGTGTTAATAACCACACACAGATGCAACATGCTGGATTGTAGTGAAGCTCCAACAACGCTGTTGGTTTTAGCCGCTTCGCAGAACCCAGCCTCCAGCCTCCAGCTTTGATGAAACACAACAGTAAATGTGCGAGCCGAACACAGGTAGTCATCACCAGAAGGTAAAAACACAACATCAAGGCTTCAAAATCTTGCAGAACAAATATTACACGGCTAACTGATCCTGTGAGAATCTCCAGACTAAATCAAGCATTTTATTTTTAATTAAAGAATACCACCACAGTTTGTCTTCTCAGTGGATTTTATGATTTGTGTTAATAAACAGAGTTTTTTCTAGTTAGACATCTGCTGTGTTGTATTTTTGGCAGTGTGAAGATATTAATATCCAAGCCCATCAAGTTGAGCCAAGAGTAAACCAGAACCCCACTTACCTTCCACGAGAGGCCGCTTGCTCTTTTTTTTTTTCACCCTGCATTTCACTAAATCCGATGCTACAGTGTTGTGGCCTGGGGCCCAAACTAGACGAAACTAAATCAGCTCCATCAAGACATGAAGATTAGATGGGAAGTGACTGGTAGTCTAAACAGGAGGCCATTTCCTGTCTGTTACTGTAGCAACACATCACATATACAGGAAGCCCCAATTAGCTCCAAAGACATAGCAGTCATGGTTTATGTCTGTGCTTAAGATATGTGTATGAGAAAGATTGCGTGAGAAAGAACTGGATGGCTGGCTCAACCTGTATGTATTAGCAGAACTGGGTATGTTCCTGTAACACAGTTCACCCAAGCGCGTTTCTAAAAACATTTTAAGCTAGAAATATGCCATGCAGTTGCTGAATCTATATGTATTTCAGATCGACTACAGTCAGTTTAAAACATTTTCCTGAGTACTGCTGCTCCACCAAAGCGTCGGCCTGTGACCTCACGCTTGATCGTCACGTCAGCAACGTGCTAATTGTTCTGGGGCCTGGTCGTTGTCATACTTGTAGAGTTGCCACTCTTCTGTCTGAGACACTGCAGGTGCCATTTTTTGGTATGTCTAGTCTGACATAGTGACTGTTGTGAAAGACAAAACAATCGTGTTCCTGTAACACATTAGTCTCGCATTGCCAGACCTTCTTTCCCACCGCTGTGGAGGAGGGTCTTAGTTGTGTAACAGAAAACTCAGATTGGACAGATAGTCTAGCTAGCCGTCTGGATTTACCCTGCAGAGATCTGAGGAGCAGGTAACCATAGTCCTCATAAATCCTCCGGAGTTTAGAACGCCAACACAAAGATAGCAAAAGGAAACTGGACATCTGTAACAGGACATCTGAAAAAGAGTGACAATCGGTGGAATTCCTGGCTGAAAGAGATCAATCCCAGAAATGGAACGTCGGGGATATAGACTAGTAACACATTACCAATGAAACTGTGTAACCCAGTACCCTTTATACACACAGTACTGAATACGGATTACTTTGTCTGTCTATCAAGCATGTATCATAATTACTGTGTGCTACATTGTTTGTAAATAATAAAACATGGCAAGGCGGCTTGATACAACTGACGGGAGAAGGACAAGAAGGAGCTGAAGAAGATGCGGAGGCAGAGAAAATTCCACATATTAAGATTCAAATGTTTGTCATCTGCTCATTCAATATGTGCAGTGACATGCACGGTAGTACAGACTTGGGTGCTGAATAAGCTAGTATGCAATAAAGAAGAATGAATACTAAAATTAATAGGATAAAAACAATCCTTTACCGTCCTGATGGCCTTCGGTAAGAAGCGCTCCCTCACTAAACGTCTTGAATAATTTAACTACTTACTCATTTGTTGTAATGAATGCGTTTCTTTGTTTTGAATCAGTTTGACTCATGGTTAGGTCCATTTCCCGTATTCACAGCATCAAGCTTTAAGTGTTGTTGTTAATGTAATCTGCAATTAAATATACAGCATGCATATACAACATGTGCCAACCAATCAAAAACAAGCTTTTAGAAGTAAACACTCTACTTTGTTAAATCAAAATTTGGCAGAGTAATGTACACTAAGAATATATTATACTGTTACAACTATTCCACAACCACTCACACTGTGTGCAGACATACACACATGTGAATGTGAGTTTTATTAAGCCTGTGCAGGGCTTGGCTCATGGTTTATGTCAGAGAGTCAGTGCCGTTTTCCCCCCAATGACTAGATCATCTGATTATTTTATGCACAGAGCTGCATGGTCCAATTTGTTCATGTGTGCATGTCTGAAACAATGTGTGTAACACTGTGTGTACTGTATATGCATGTGTGTATGTGTGTATCCACAAAGTGAATATGTGCCTTTCCGCTGGCCAGCTATCTCGCTTGCTGCAGGCAATCCAGGAAATGCTTCTCC
Source organism: Etheostoma perlongum (assembly GCA_026937815.1). Taxonomy (NCBI): domain Eukaryota; kingdom Metazoa; phylum Chordata; class Actinopteri; order Perciformes; family Percidae; genus Etheostoma; species Etheostoma perlongum. Next base: position 5,850,556 of record CM049384.1, on the reverse strand, counting down.
ACTGGTCCCCTCAGATGTGACTGCGTACGTGTGTGGATGTGTGTGTCTGTGTGTGTATCTGAACGACAACAATAGCCCACAGCCCAGTGCCAGCTGGACTCCCCAGGAAAGGGCTGGATGTATGGGGAGGGGGAGGAGGGGGGAGGATAAAGTGATGAGCAGAGGGGTAGAGGACAGCGGAGGTCACAGCCTGCTGCCAGTTTGCTCTTTCAAACTGGACCAGAAGTCATGAGAGTTTTTTGAGGACTTTCCTGACGCTCTCCTCCTGCTGATACCTCTGTTTGTGCCTCTCCATCGCTCTCTGCTTTTTTCGCCCTCTCCTTCTCCACCCCCCCAACACCTGCCTTTATCTCACTTTTCAGCCCTTCTGCAATCTTTTTTTTCTGCTGCCCACCCCACCTCAAATCCACTCCCATCCTCCACTCCAACAGTTTTTTCTGCCAACATCCTCTCTCTCTCTCTCTCTCTCTCTCTTTTTCTCTCTCTGTGCACGGTGTGCTGGGCAGATCCAGCTGGCACCGTGGCAACCGAGCAAGCCATGCATGTGAACCGATGGAAGGTAAGGGTGGTGTGTGTGTGTGTGTGTACGGGTTAAGGGGACTGCTGTACACATTTCAGTCTTGTCAGCAAAACACTTCACAAAATTCTCAAGCTGTCTTACAGAAGCATTTACTCCTAGGAGCCCAGGAAACATGAGAAAGAGAAAGCAATAGAAATAGTATGTAGATGTGTGTCTCTGTATGTATGTGTGTGTGTGTGTGTGTGTGTGTGTCCCAAAATGCCTCAAAGTCCACTACCTCTCCACTTCAGTCTCTCCTTCCTCCTGTCCCACCTCTCTTCACCCCTCCCTTTCTTTCTCATGCAACCCCACATCTTTACCTCCTTTAAGTTGTGGCTCCGGTGGAGGCTGAGGGGAAGTCATGTCACGTGATAGCTGCTTCACGGCAGCAGAAAAAGCCAGACAGCACTGTGCTTTCATCTGCCATTAACAGAACAGAGAGGAGCTGTTAACAGTTCTCAGCAGGGACATTAGCGGGTTGTGCTGAGCCCGTGTACACAAAGTGCCGGGGTATTAACCGTTACATTATTAAAAGTCGGAACCTTCCACGCCCGACAGTTTAGATCTCATGCTGAGAGCTGGATTCTATCACTACAGCTAGTGAAAAGCAGTTTACTTGTGATGGTTTCTCCTTCAGGAAACACAGATGTTAAGTGAACAGAAGCAGGATCACTGTGATCTAAAGACATGGTATAGCTTTGGTTTTTACTGAAGGCACTGTGTTAAGATAAGACGTCAAGCCATGTTTGTGTCAGTGAAAGCTTCAGAAAAACGCTTTCTATGATGGTCCACGTCCACACTACTGTAACTGCACGCCAAAATAAACAAAAGCTGTAATCAACAGTGTTGTAGTCAAGTCTCGAGTCCCCAGTGTTCGAGTCCTAGTCCAAATCCATTTCACCAAAAAGTCACTGATACCTGAGTTCGAGCCAGAGTCGAGTCACGAGTCTGAAGAATGGCAACTCAAATACTCCACCATTGGCTGTTTTTTTACACATAAAATTAGTCAGAAACTTGGAGTCCTATTTTATGAATGCTTGAGACCGACTTCATAACTCATTGAGTCCTAGTCAAAGTCATTAGTGAACGAGTCCAAGTGGAATCACGAGTACTCCATCACTGAATCAACTACAGTCACAACAAACTCATCTCCTATTCTCGGTGTAGCACAGTTTAGCTGCAACGTGGCATTCAGAGCCATGCTAATTATTATGCATTTTGTCCACATCACAGGAGAAGATAACGGCATTGATATTATCAGCCTGCTCTGTAAAAAGGTCAGCTCAGGCCAACCTGTAATGGTCCTCTTTCCTCAACCAAAGCTGTGTCTCCTGTTGAACTAATTGGCCCAATGCCTGCATGGTACTGCAGGTGACTAGACAACAAGCATCATCGCTAAATGTCATGCTGTGTTGAGCGCCAAGTACCAATAGGATTTCATTATTGAACCACGGGGAGGCTTTTATTGTGAAATCACAATAGAGCTGTAGCAAATGCAATACAGATTACATTAGTGGTTAGTGGTGGATAGTCAAACATGAGAAGATATAATAGTTACGGTTTTATTCTTTCTACAGATGATTTTAAATAATGACTTTGGAGTGAGCCATGCAGCTGGTTCAAATAAAGGATAGAAGAAAAGACGCGACATGTACTTAATGCTTCCAACATGTTATGAAGATAAACAGCATTTACTGTGCTATGCTGTCCTATGTATGCATGCTGACATCTAGGGTCATTTTTCTGGGGCTTCAGCTCTGAATGTATGACGGTAGCCCAGAGTGTTATTTTAAATGCAGGCAACACAAAGGTTTAGGTGGTAATAATATTACTACATTTTGTTTCAAGTTCCAGAGATTTGACGTTTACACTCTATGGTTCTGGCTCAAACACACAGAGCTCTGACGCAGACCCGTGCGTCGCTTTGTGTCCCCTCTCTCTGTAGAGACGAGCCGCAGGCCTCTGTGGTCTGTGAAGCTTTATGTAATCATAATGGACGTGCTGTGCCGCGGGAGCGCTGCGGCAGATGTGTCGCGCTTGGACTCTATGTAGTTCTGCCGTAGTTTTGGTTTTCCACCTCTGATGTAAAGCAGCATTAAACCACTTCCCTAAACATAGGGAAGAGACGGGGCTCTGTGTCTGTCAGAGGGTCTGGGATCTATCATATCGTCAGAGCAATAACATAATGCACAGCAGGCTATGATGCAAGTGGATTATTCTGGAAATATACTTTACACTATTCGTAATATTATAACTTTATTTTTCTCAAGCTATCACAACTCAAAGCCAGAAAAAACAGATGGGATGAGTTATATTTCTACTGTGCAGAATGTTTTGAGTATAACTTGAAACACATCTGAAATATTGCAGTTCACGGGTTTATTAATTCATCAAAATGAATTCATGTATAATTCACATGAATAAGTGCCACATGCACATTTAAAGAGGTTACTCCGTCAACAAAAGACGCAAAAGAGGAGGGAAAAGTAAATTAGGCCTAGATGTGTGTTGACTCAGCAGAGATAACATTAAATGAGAAAAGTTAATCTACAGGAGAATAAATATCTGAAAAGAAATACAGAATGCCTGAGAGCTTTACCACATAATATGTTTTCATATTTTGATTTGTCACCTATGTTTCCCTTTATATAAATAAAGATATTTCAACATAAATTGATGCAGAAAAAGGTAGAAATAGGTGCAGGAAAGTTCACCAGAATGTAGGAATTTAAGTGTTTAATGCTCAAAATGTTCTGAAAATGTCCACCCCCCCAACACCGTCCACATTGTTTCTGGCCCCACAAATCTGGAAAGATGTGATTAGACGTGTGTGTGTGCCATCTAACTAATATCATTAAACAGGACGGCTGAAATGAACATACACGGCTATTAACAAGCTGAGTTTGTGTGATCTGCTCTGCATGCATTACATTTAGTTTGTTTTAATGGGTCCGGGCTAAGCCCTGAACGTGCTCAAGTCCTAGAAATGCCCCTGCATGCTGATCATGATAATAATCAACTATTCCAAATGTTTAGTTGGTTCAGCAATTTGATTGCTAGAGTTCAGTTTAAAAGCTTATTTGCATATTTTCACTTTCTGTCTGAGACTTAGAGAACTTCTTAGACAGACAGACAGACAGACAGACAGGTAGGTATATGATTAATTTGTTGAGTGGGCTCAGTGGTTTAACTGCTGGTGTGTGCTTTAATTAGTAACTGACATGTTGCAAAATGAGTTGTGTCTGCGTTTTAGAAAGGTGAATCTAATGATGTAGTCGTTTTATGATTCACTAGCAGTGGCAGACTGGCCATCTGGAGTGTTGGGAGTTTCCCTGGTGGACTGCCTTCAGACTTTGGCCGAAGCAAAAGAAGAAGATTCTAAATAGTCATCGGGCTGGGGTTCTGGTGACTGGCCCGGGGGAGTGAGCTGGTGGCCCAATTCATTTTGAGGGAGGCTCTCATTTTATAGGTCACGATTCACTGGCTGTCACCACCATTAGGAGTTTATTCAGTGTCCATTTGCGATGCTATTTTAGTTTAGTTTAGTTTATAATGTTGTGGACAGTCCCCTTTAATTCCTTGTACAGTTAAAGGAGCAGCTTTAGCCTCTACGGCTAATTTCCAGCTGTAGTCCCTGGCCTGCTGACAATAGGCATTCTAAAAGACAATGGTTAACAAATTAAAATAATTTACATTACATCTACAATGACAGCAGGCCTAAGCAAAAATGATTAAGACATCCAAACAAGTGGCACACAAACAAGCAAGCACAGATGATGGCAGTCCATACAATAAAAAAACAACAATATAAAGGAGACAAGAGAATAGTCAGAGAGGCCATACTGAAAGCACATACAAGACCTAACATGGAGGCAGGCAGCAGAGATGGCATGGCAGTAACCATGACGATGTCACATCAAACACACATCCCATCTGACACATTAAGCTGTGCAGTTATAGTTATCGGACAGCCATGTTTTAAGGTGTTAAGGAATGTGTGTTTATATATTTGATGTTAGTAGGTATTCACATGGTCTTAAAAGGACTATGACTCTATGGTGTAGTGGTTTAGGCTTTCTATAAAATGTTTACTTTAATCTTCGTTTGTGCCCTTCGTTTACATGCAAACGGAGAATTCGCCTCTGAAAACGATTCTTTCTAAAAACTCCGGCCAGAGTGGAGATTTTTGAAATCTTCCTTTGAATGTTTTCATGTAAAGTGAGACAAACTGAGGTTTAGGCAGCCGAGGAAGTGAGGAAGAAACGAGAGAGGAAGTGATTTGTTGCTGTTGTTATTTTCGGGATTCTGATTGGCTAACGTGGGCTTGAGCTTCTCGATACACTGCCACCTACAGGTTTGGCAAGCTCTTGACGGCAGTGACGGCATATATACACGCGTACGTGTAAATGAACACTTTTCTGAAAACTGACAGCTGTGGACAATGTTATTTTTGAAACCGGAGAGGTTGAAATGTCCGTTTATGAAAATAGCCGCCCACGTGTAAACGTAGTCTAGGTTTGATGGTTTGAAGTGAGAATCTCACCTGTAAATATACATCAATAAATATCCCTCACATTAAATGATAATATAGTCTTATTCTTAAGCCTAGAGCAATTTTTTTTCCTGTCCAACAAATGTATCAATAGCAAAAAGCTAGCATTTGTCAAGCTAATATTTTAAAGAATCACATTAATGCTGAAAAACAGCAGCACAGCCGCACAGAGTGAGGATTTCTACAACAACAAACAGGTGGCAGGTCAGGTGAAGAGGCTGCCATGTACAAATACAGGTCACAGCTTTGACTCACTACAACAGCCAAAGTCACTCTTTATCAGCCAAGTGCCTTTGAGCAATCACAGCGATTTCCCTTTGTGCTCGTGGGAAGTCACTTTGGATGAGTGTGTCAGCTAAATCGCAAAAAAATAAAATAAAAACTGCATAGAAAAGCTGCTTGTTTGTTCACTCCGCAAAGCGCTCTGTCAGCCCACGCATCGCCAGCTTCAAGTCCTGGCACTCACTCGATAAGTAAACGTGTTAAACTGGGAGATTAAGTCACTAAGTTACTTTATACCCATTCAGTTATTTTACAGTGGTGGAATACAAGCACACGGTGAAACACCAAGGACACATTTAGCACAGAGGAGGATGGATCTCAAAGTCTGGGCTTGATCTCAGGTACTTGGAAAAGGTAGAAAAAAAAATATGGCAAATTCAAAGTGCTCAAAGTATGAGTGTGTACTTTGTGAGTAATGTGTGAAGATGTTACATATGTCTGCAAAGGATTTCAGGTTGTTAGGCTTATGTACGTGTGTATGTGTGCTAGAAGGGGAAAGAGTACCCTCCCTGATACTTTGAGTCAGTCACATTGCTACGCTTCCAGCGAGAACAGTAGCAGCTTAGCCACTTCTGAACCTCCCACACATCCCTCCCAACACACTGCCTGGCTACAAAGCCTCTTTGTTCTCAAAGGAGACAATTCAAATCTCCAGCACTGATTTCCCACGGATTTTCTAAATGTAGCTTTCTCTCTGTCTATTGGCAAAAGAGTGAAAGTTATTTATTTTATTTTTTTGGTTTGTTTCACTGTTAGCTCAGCATTGGTGATTAGTCCAATTAATTCCACAAAAAAAGAGTTGTACGTAGAAGAAGGAAGGAAAGTGTTTTGACCATTAAAGCAGGCAGTGGGGAGTGCAACACAGTGGGAAAACACACACACACACACACACACACACACACACACTGATTAAAATAAAAAGACACTCTTACAGGTTTCAAGGCCTACCTGCTGATGTGCAGTGAAGCATTTCAGCATGTGCACATGTTCCTGGGTTGGTGTGTGCATGCTTGCAAGAGCAGGTGTATGTGTGTGTGTGTGTGTGTTGGATCAATGTGTGAAAGTGACATAGGGAAAGACAAAAAAACCCCGACCGAACACTGTGGCAACAGCAGCTTAATCACTGGACTAGCAAAAAGATCAGGAGTGCATGCAGATACAACTGTCATACTCGTAATGGACAGAAGGGGAGAGAAAACTTAAGGAGGTGTTAGTTCCTGAAAGAAAATAGTGGATCCAAAGAAGGGAAAACGTGAAAAAAGGAAATAAAAACAAACCTAGGCAAACTGGCTCACACCAACTTGAACCCATTGGAAGAATTTAAAAACCCTTCAAGAATCCCAACAGTGTTGTGTCCACTACAGGGCCAGAACGCTGCAACGAGGGCCTACTCTCAGACTCATAAATCACCGTTCACATTTGATTTACGTCCAGCAGAGCTACAGTTTCCCAGTCGCAGCTTGGCCGTATAGTTTCCAGTTTCAAGAGAGTGGTTTTCGATCTAAAGATATAAAAATTTCGAATTGGCCCTTGTCCTGCAATTTGGCCCTGCTGTGGGGAAAAGGTCAATCAAAAGTCTCTGCCGCGCTTTGCTGAAAGCCAGCCAGCAAAGAGGAAGAGACGGGAAAATCCAATGTGAAGATTGAGAGAGACCAGCATCCCTGCAGCTCTCAGATCAGCTCTGATCCCAGCATGTGTGTGTGTGTGACAGAGAAAGAGATATAGGTTTCTGTGCATGCATGTGTGCAAGTGTATCTGCATGTCTGAGGACGGATGTGGCTTGTATATGCATGCAAACGTCTGAGTGTTTGAGTGTGGACGTGTCAAGACACACACAGACTGTACATGTGCACATACCCCTGTACACAGGATAATGTATGGTAGTATAAGCGGCTAGTGTGATTCTCAGCATGTGTGTGTGTGTGTATTTGTGAAAATTTTCCCATTGTGTCTGATGGTATGTTGTGTCACCTGTGTGTGTTCATCATATTTGCAGGTAAATGTATACATGCATCTGTACTGTGCTCTATGTTGTGCACACTTCCAATGCAGCATGTATGTGCATGTGTGTTGTTTTTAGTTCTACGGACTCACCGATGACGATGGTGGTGATCTGGTATTTGCTGGCCCCGTGCTTGTTCTTGACCTCGCAGATGAAAGTGGTGTTGACGGCGTCGTCCACCTTCCTCACCGTCAACTTGTTGCCGCTCACCTCCACCGAGTCTGGCAGAGCACCGGACGCCCTGCGGAGAAGGTAGCAGGAGGGCCAGGAAGGATGGATGGAAGGAAGGAAGAAAGGAAGGAAGGAATCCAGGGGGGGATTAAGTGGTGAAGAGGATGGATGGATGGATGGGGGAGAAAGAAAAGGATAGGAAAAATGAGGGATAACAGAGGAATAAATAAGAAAGAGGACAGAGGGAGAAAGGAAAAAGCAGTGAGGAGATCATATGTTTTGAGTTCTTGAACAAAATGAGATGAAACAAAATAATATCAAAAAGACAAATCGATATGAGAGAGGGAGAGGAGAGGAGTAGAGGAAAAGAAGAAACGGAGAAAGATGGGGGAAAGATAAAGACATGAAAAACAAGGAAAAAATAAAGAGACTGTTTATGCATTCAAAGACAGCACTGATATGAGAAAAAGCACAGAGATGGGAACAGCATTTGTTTCTTATCAGAAAATCACTATGAAATGATCCTTAAAGAGGAAGAAGTGGTGTGCAGGCTTCTGTCGGGATTACAGCAACAATGAGAAACTCTGTCACTGTCTCTCCGAGGGAGGTGGAGGCGGGCGCGTCAACATGTACAGATGGACGGAGTGGGATTCTTACGCGGTCCAGGTGATAATGGTGGGCGGAGGGTTGCCGTTGGCCATGCAGACCAACGCGGCGCCTGAACGGCCGACGTACCAGTTGTTGTCGTAGCCCTCTATGGATACAGAGGGGGGGACTGAGAGAGAGAGAGAGAGAGAGAAACAAGAGAGTTGAGAGTTGATAAACAAGCATGCAATTTTTTTCCATCACCTATCAATGAAACTGAGATTCACAAAGATTTTTTCAGATTTTCTGCTCCGGTTTGCTCAGAATTCACAGAGCCGCGCCACAGCACAGTGCACTGTGCCAACGTCTGTTTTTCTCTAAGCTAAGAGGGAGTTTGCTTTACAAATCATGGGGTTCAGGAACATAGATGATATTCATGGCTTCATAAGTTCATATGAAAGTTCTCATTTTTCTGATAAAAACAGATATGGCACATAGCACATTCGATATAAATGTCATTTGTCTTAATGAATTTGGCTAAAGAATAGCATCATTGATGTTATTTGTGTATGCTATTTCCTAAATCCTGTTGCCTTCAGGGCCTTGGACTTGAAACTTAGAACATTAAGACACTTTATAAACCTACATTTTAAAAGAGCCTTTTTTTTAAGAATCAGCAGATATACATACTTATACATACATACAGATATACATATTTGTGCAGTTCATAATGACCTTTGGGTGAAAGCCACAAGCATCTTTTCTTACATGAAGTGTACAGTGCACTGTCAGAGGGTGTTAGAGGATTAATCATAAACACTATGCCATCAGACTGTCTTCATGAATCTCTCCATACAAGACAGAAAAGGGATGGCATGCCCTGTGTGTATAGTAACGTGAGAAATCTGTGCTGTAAAAAAAAACTCACAACTTAAAGAGCTTTTCTCCCTTTATTTAAGACACTCTCACACTGGGAGAATGAGAAAATCAGTTAGCGTCACTCTCCAAAAGAATCTTATTTTACAGTGAAGGCAAACCAAAGTGATGTATGTATGAAGTTAAAAACCTGCAGAACAGAAAAGCTTAGCTCTCTGTCAATCTCTCTCTCTGAGAAGGGAAAAAAAGAGAGAGAGAGAGAGAGAGAGACAGAGAGAGAGAGAGGAGTGTGAGGTTAAGTGTGTGTCTGTGTGGTTCTCCTAGATAGTGTTGACCTATAAAAACTTATCTGAGTTACACAGCAGACAGGAGACATGATCCCTCACACCATCACTAAACTAACACATACACAGTGAGGTGTCACAGTGTGTGTGTGTGCATCGGCACTCTTTGTGAGGGACGAGTATCAGAGAGAAGACATTTTTGCCGTTCTTCACCTCAATTAAGGGTTGGTTTTAAAGTTAGAATTAGGTTTAAGTTAGGTTTAGAGACTACAAAGTGAGTGTCCCTATAAGTACAAGGTTGTCTTGTATAAGGTTGTCTTACAGCTCACAGCATACACTCCAACAGCTTGACAGGTGAGATCCCTCAGCTTTCTTTGTGTTTACATTTGAGTGAATACATGTGTGCATACATGTGCGCACACACACGATAAATCTGATTACATACACAAATGGCAAAATGGCAGATTATAAAAAGAGGCGGAACAAAGACGATCTGTTCCATCTTTGCACTAAATGGCAGCGAGGTCACACAGTTGAGACAATGCTGTCAGCATCCCTAAGTCTTTGTGAAGCCACATTGAACCGCTCTAATATTTTAATCCAATGAAAATTAATGAGATTACATGAAAGCAGCGTGCATGTGTGTGTGTGTGTGCGTGTGTGTATTTGTGTGTAAACATGAGCATTAGTAGCTTTCTATTCTCCTCGAGTGCCAACATTTTGTGCAATTTCCTTTTAAGAGCTGTTCTTAAAGTTTGGGCTCAGGTGTTAAATTGAGTGGTCTGTCCTTAAATTGTAAGCAATAATTGTAAAACATTCTGGATTAATTTGTCACAATCTGCTTAAAAAATAAGGAGAAACAGTGGAAAACACACAGACCTTGAAGGATGAGGTGGTATGTGCAAGGATCACAATAACAAAAATGAAAGGTAGATGAAATGTCATTATGGTAAGTTGACAGTAATGTAAGTATGCCATGGAATTTGTTAATTAAAATGTTTATTAGTCAATCGTTAATGGAACAAGGGTTAATGTGGTAAGCATCATATAGCTTAAAGAAAAGGTTGAAAACAGCTTAAGGGACAGTTGGTTTTAGGGGATGATTTCCGTACAAAAAGTCCCAGCAGCCAATTGCATAATGACCTGTCCCAATAATGAATCAAATGCAAAGTACATGAAGACAAAGAGGACATTTATCCTCCATTACCATGTACATTTAGATTGCAATCAGACTCAGTGCACTGGTTGTTACATTACACAACCATGCATTATAGAAACACTGACGTAAAGAAATGAAGAACAGGGTTTATTTGTATTCCTGTGTTACACCCACCGTTTTTAAACTATGCAAAACTGAAAATGTGTTCCCAGATGTTACAGCAAATAGACCAGCTGTTTTTGTTATTTAGATCATTAGAGAAGTGTCTTGGAAGTGTTTCAAAAAGAGGAAAGGAGAAACTGCTGCACACTAACATTAAAGTATCATCTCCTCATCATTATAGTCTCACAGCTTTGATATAAATGTGGGCTGATTGTTTTTATATTTGGCAGTCTGTGAAATGTCAATGGATTAGTGGTGAAGGGTGTGCAGGTGTCTGCCAAAGTGAAGGTCTACAGGCCCTGGCAAGGCACTGGTCTGTGTCTAAACGTGTTGGCAGTTGGATCCAAGTTATTTGTATTCTCACTTGGACCCATGACACATTGTAGCATATCGACGACCATTTTCCGGGTAGCTCTGGTGCTGCCAATAGTCCCGTCGGATGTCCCTAATTTTTGTCCGGATGTAATTCACCTTCAACTTTCTTTGACTTTTGTTCTTTGTGTGAATTCTAAACTCCGGTCAATTCATGAGGACTACAGAAACTGCTCCTCAGATCTCTTCAGGGTATATCAAGACAGCTTGCTATATCAGTTAAATCTGAGTTCTCTGTTGAACCTACAACTTTTGAACCTACATGTTGCATCAAAACAAGTTCTTTGCCGAGGCTATTTTACAGAGGCATCGTTGATCTGTCAGGCGCGCGTAACACTGCCAATGACGATTGCGACTGGTTTTAAAGAAATGCCAATAAACCAGAGCCCGTTTTTCTCCCATTCCAGAATGCTGTGTGGACTAGCAAGACCTTCCGCTGCAGTGCTGTGGAGGAAGGTCTGGCAATGCGAGACTATGTTCAAGAAGACATCATTATCTGAACACAAGTTAAATTATTAAAGTGTGTGTGTGTGTCTTCCTTACATTCCACCGAGAGCTTGACAGGGTAAACCCACGGCTGCTCCTGGGTCCTCTGGTCAACAATGCAGGTCACTTCCCTGCCGTTATCTTCCGGCGTGGGAACCAGCCGATACTCGCTGCGCACCGTCACAGTGCCGTCCGGCCCGTTCGTGGTGCTGGTTGAGTGGTTGCCTCCGACCGACGCCAGCCACTTGATGGTGGCTGCCGGTTTGCCTTCCGCCGCCTCGCATTGGGCCACCACCACCGACTTGGTCCCGGCCTGGACGGTCACAACGTTGGCTGAGTTCTTAGACTTGGCTAGGGACAGAACACAAGGGAGACAGGTGGGGAAAAAGGTAGTCAGACAAAGAAAAGAGAGGGACAGAGACAAGAGAAAATGTGCAGCAGCAGGAGAGAGATGAAAAAAGAAACGGTAGTGAAAAGGAAAAGACATCCGACGTGAGGCAGAGGACAAGAAGAGGAAAGAGGGCAGGGAGACAGCAGAGGAGGAGGAAGTTCAATCAGTTTGTTGAGCATACTGTACACTGTGACATCCTACTGTGGCTGAAATGAAACTCGGAGAGGGGGGTAGGCCCTCTGGTGTGACCCTAGGCCACTCAACATCCCAGAGAAAGAAAGAATAAGTACAGCTAGATTCTTGAGAAGTCTTGCAGTATCCAAACTATGGAGCATTGCAATTTTAAAATCCAGTTAGCATGTGTTTTTGCATGATTTAACTCTTAAAATAATAATTCCAAAACAAAGCTCATAACTTGTAAATTTATGAAAATATTGCAAACCAATAGGTCTTGTGTGAGCTTCATCATCATAGATCTTTTGCAACATTGTCCCTCAATTGAAGTGAATCATCAAATATCAACGGCTTCACAACAAAATGCAAGCCATCGCTCCTCCTTCTCCCGTCACATTAGCTCTGTCAAATCAAGTGGTTAATGTCCCATGAAAATGTCCTTCCTTTCTTAAAAAGGAAAGATCCAAACTTGGACACACTTTCAATAAATCAATCCGTAAATGTCAGTGAATTCCATTATTTTGAGATGTCAAGTGGTGCAATTTACTTTTTTTTGGTTGTTACCCACTCTTCTTAAACATGCGTCACGTTGTACTGCAGGATGTGATTTAGGACATTTCCCCAAAATGCCTTTCAATCTGTTGCATGCGGCTGTGTACAGGGACAGTAGTGGACATAATGGGATTCAAAGACTTTACTACAAGAAAAAATAAGGCAATTATTGAAAACACATTTTCTTTGCCAGTGCATTGACTGCTGGTTAATTGAGGCTAATGTCAGTGAAGAAATTGGTTTATGTGAGAGTTGTTTGGTTGAAGAAGCTCGGGCTGACCAAGTTTAAATTTCTATATATTTTTTAAATGTTTGAAAACGTTCTGCTACAGCTGGACTGCAAATATATCAACATAATGGTGTGCTGTATTATTTATGATATAAGAAATATATACCACCAAACAACAAAACAGACCTAAAAGAGCTACGTATATCATTAGCTTACAAGCATTACCCTCAACAGTGTAACATGTTTCTTCATGTAGGAAACACTGTAATGACTTTCAATGTATCCATTGGAGGTTTTATTTTTAAAGCCGTTGTCACGCAAATTTACACAAAAATCAAAAATCATAGATATGCTCACAGGGACAAATGTTAGCAGGCTGCCTGAATAAGTCCTTAACCCTCTCGTGTCCCTCGGGTCAAACTGACCCGTGACTTATTTGGGGTTTTAAAAACAATTCTGAAATACAATTTTACTTCATAATCTATTAACAAATATTGTCTTTATCTAAATTTCAAACAATTGTGATGACATACTGTATATGTTTAGGGAATGAAATCAGTCTCTACTAGAACACAATTAAAAATGGAAGTGTGGTTCATTTTTTGTCATAAAGCTATAATTCATGTTAAAAATCCACTATGGAAAAAACATAAGTGGTCATATCCAGAATAATATTCTGAATTGAGTCAGGTTTACATGTTTATCACAGAAAATAAGGTAAGGCAATTGATTTTTAGGTAGAAAAAATTTATACTTTTTTAATTTTGAATGGGTCAATTTGACCCGAATACCATACAAGGGTTAAGCAACTGAGCATGCTAGCCTGGACAGCAGGACCGTTTTTCAAAACCAACAAACCAACATCGACATCATACCGCTGTGCGGTCACCTTGTCGTTTCATTTCCTACGATTATTTCTTTAGGTCAATTTATAGTTTCTTTGTGAATAGTGGAAGATTGGGTCAGTTGTATCATATATTATATCAAATTAAAATCCAGGCAGCAATAACAAAAATGACATGTTGTCCTTCTGAAACCCAATGATATCATAGGACAGGAGAAGAACCGAAGAGCCGATATAGACGTGGAGCACTGAGATGACACAAGTCAGGTGAGAGTTCAGACATGGAGATGAGCAGAAGAGAGGGGAGAAGGTTTAAACAGTGATGACGATGAAGAAGTTGAAACAGAAAGAGAGACTGACCATATAGAAACGAGAAGAGAGTAAAGCAGAGTTGTGCCAGAAAGGGCTTTGGAATAATCTGCAACTTTTAACAAGTCGAGAGTACCCATCCCTGATGTGTTTCGTGACATTGCATCCAATTGGGCTGGCTGCTATTCATCACATCAGTTTGAGGCATTCTGAGTACAAAGTAATTAGAATGCAAGCAGGAAGCTATGCTAACTGAGCTGAATAAACACTGCAGCCCCAGCTGGTATGGTTTCTCAGGATCCTTTAGCAAGACAGAAGCTTAAATGCTAACTTGAAACTGAGCTTTTTCTAAGACTTTCTAAGTCTTTCTCTTCGCCTTGGCAAACAGTTACAGATCAAGGCCTGTGACTGGAAGATTGCCAGTTTGAATCATAAACTAGTTGGGCATATCTGCCAAGCGCGAAGATTTGTAACAGAGTGTGAAGCCGGCTGTTGCTGAATTGAGGTGGCATTCACACAGGACAGCTGACATCTGTCATCAACAGAGAAATTGTGTTGAAACCACCCAGAAAGCTCTTTAATGAAGCCCAGACCTGACCCACATTATTACTTGTTGTACTGTTGGCTGATATTCTGCCATGCAATAACAGTGAAGAAGACATTGCAATCTGGCTGCAAAGGTACCAATTTAACCATGATATATTGTGCAGAGCTAGGCCAGATCTCAGCCACACTGAAGCCTTTTTGAAGACCCAGCTTCTAAACCAGATTACAAGTGGTTTGTTGCACATGGCCTAGTATGCAAATGAGGCGCATATCTTACATGTGGTTGGTTAGAGACGGGCCATTTGTGGACCAAAACCCCTTTACCATTGCCATAACCGACCCATTTATTTTTGGAAATCAACACAAGTTGACCCAGAACTTTGTCTTATCTGGGTTGTGTTGAAAGTGTGAAGCTCTTGAAACCTTTTGAAGCAATCTGTACAGCTTGTGGAGGTTTATAGTCCATTTACACATCCCATTTTTAGCAGCCTGGCTGTATGGATGACAATGTCAGTAGGTTGGTCCAGATTTAAAAATCTCAACAATTAATTAATAACTTGCCATTCATTCCCTGACTGTTGTTTAAACCCCTTCATCAAGTCAAAATTGTGTTATATCCAATATTTTGGTTTATGACCAAATACCTGCAGAAGTAACGGCATTCCCATCAGCCTCAGCTGCACTTGTTTGTGCTAATTACCAAATGACAGCATGGTAAACTAAGATGAAGGACTCTGTAAACATTATATGCGTCACCAAAAGCAGTTTACCATTGTCACTCCGAGCATGTTAGCATGGTTAAGTTCACATTTAGCTCAAAGAACGGCTGGGCCTAATTAGAGCCTCACAGACCTGAGCAGAGTCTTGTTATTTGATCGATCAAAAGTCTAACTTTTAAGTAATCTTTGACATGCTGCTTACTGATATTGTCATACACCACCCCTGTAAGTCAATGTCATCCATCAACACATGTCCCTGTGTTTTGAATATGTCCCAAACGAGCGTCCCCTGACATAAAAACGGGTAAAGAAAAGAGACAGTAAGTAAACCTGACCACTCTCGGACGTTTTGACCTTTAGAGGTGTAGAGCTTTTTTACACAGTACTTGAATTCCATCTGGTTCAAGTGTAAAATGGAAGCAAACTAAATCCTCCGTATTTACATATATTATATATTATCACATATATTATGGACTACAGATTGCCACCTGTGATCAGCTGCGTTTTCAACATTAGTAGAAGAATCACCAAACAATATCTGGCAACACCCCAACTGGACCTGCAGAGCAGACATATTTGGATTTAGCAGCACTGGTTAGTGGCACATATCGCTGTTTCCTCCTTCTCTCCCTCCCTAAACATGGATTTATTCACTGCTGTATGCTGATATAGGAAGCCAAGTGATGTATTTTTTATTTTTTACTTTGTTGCTTACATTAGCCAAAAATCAATAAAGGCTTCTGGATCTTGTTACATTTGGGGAATTCATGTCTCACAAGCTTCCCAGGTTTGTAAACATCTTCTTTCAGCTTGACACACTGCTGTTAAATATTTCCAGACAAGAAACATCTGTTTGGCTGTACAGTATGTCTCCTAATGCATGAATAATCAAGGAACAACATAGAAGTTTATACTGCAATTATTATGCTGTGTGTTATTTTGGCAACTCATAATTTGCTGCTTAAAATGTTGACAAAATGCATTAATTTAAGCTTTAGAGTCTAAAGCTTAAATTAATGCATTTTGTCAACATCACTGCTCCCACTGAGTACAATGGGAGCAGTGATGAATTATAGGTAAGTTAAAAACATGATACACAGTAATCATGTGTTAATAAGCCCAATTACTCAACTAATTCACTCAATTTGTTTGTTTGTTTTAATTTGGATCCCCATTAGCTTTAGCATAAGCTAAAAGCTATTCTTGCTGGGGTCCTTCAATCTGTTCTTATAACATTTGAAAATTCAAATCATAATTAAATCTTACAGCTAACGCAATTAATAGAAAAAATTAAAGCATTAAAGTTGATGTTATTTTCTGACAAACTTTAGTTGGTGTGTTAACAAGCCCAATAACTTATTTGCATAGCAAGCCTAAAATATACCCATCCGCTTATGTTTCCCAATTTATAAACAGCTGTGAAGGGCTCACCACCCTGAACAAGAAGCAATCTGAGGCTGTTTTGAGAATCTCACCCTTACTGAGTGGCCCAGCCCTTTGTATATTTTTCTGTACGTGACATCCTTGCTTTTATCTTATCTAGCTCAGTCAAGCTTGAGAGCACTAGCCTAAGTGCTTAAATTGTAAGACAAAAAAAGGAAATCAATGATAATTTCCAGTGTCACTATTGTTATGCAACAACAAAAAACTGCTGAAAACACAACATTTTGACTTCTCAGCCCATCAGATTTGCCTCCTGAATACAGATACAAAAAGCGCCTTAAGGCCTCGCATTTCAAGCCCCTTTGTAGTGCTGCATTTAACTGCATTCTGACTGATTCAGTGCTCCTACTTGAGGGCAAATGTGAACTCAAAGGCATTTTTATTTTTTTACCTTCCTCTGCCTGTTATCAACAACTCAAAAAAGAATGGTGGATGCTGTTCCAATTCACCAAGGTTGTTACACAACAACATTTGTTATTGTGGTTTTGGTGTATCTGCTTTGTCAGTGATTGGAGAATGGCTCTATACTTGTTTTTGTTGTTTGTTGTGGTTATCTCTCCCTCCTTAACCGAGGTTGTAAATAAGTCTCGGAGTCAATATCTTTCTATTTAATTAAAGTATGGCTTTGGAAAAGCCCAATAAATATGCCGAACAAATACTTGCTGTGGTATGTAACCAGGGCTGGAACCTAAAATGCACAAAGCTGCACTGTCATTTCTCTTGAACCTTCATTCATCCCAGGAAGGCTTGCTATGCACAAATAATTTCTTTACAACAGGACCCTGTTTTTCACTCATTCACATTTTTTTCTCCTGGGAGCTGACCAGTACAGCCACATTTTTACTGCCGTATGAGCAGCTGACTGGAGCTTTTAGGGTCATAATGCTTTACTAAGGAATTCCTGGACAGCAGATGTGGAGAAAAAGGAGAGCATTTATTCCTATGTTCAAATCATTGGCTAACCCATAACAGGAATATAGAGACTGAAGGCCCTATTTTAACGATCTAAGTGCACGGCGTGACGCGCCTGGCACAGGTGCCTTTAGGGCATGTACAAATCCACTTTTGCTAGTAACGGTGGAAAAATAGGTCAGTGCGCCAGGCGCGTGGTTTAAAAGGGTTGTACTTAGTGTCTTAATTAATTATAGGTGTGTTTTGGTGTAACATGCCATTAACCAATCAGTCTCATCTCCCATTTCCTTTAAAAGCCAGGGGCGTTTGTACCTTGGCGCATTGCTATTATCATGGTGGATTTGCTGATTAATATTTTTCATCTTTTGCATGTCTGTGTGCCGCTGCGCGACAGTCCCTGTGTGTGTAATAAGCACAGTGGTGCACGCTGCCATAGTGGTGCATGAGCCTAGGCCCATTTTACTAATGCACTGTTAAAATTCAATGAAATGCTTCAATCCCCAGACTGGCAGGATACAATGTGGGTGTGGAAAGTGAAAGTAAAAGAGCAGCGCTTGTCCCTCCCTCATTACCACCACTGAGGTGCCCTTGAGCAAGGCCCTTAACCCCAACCGCTCCAGTGGAGCCGCTCAGTGGCCAGCAGATTAGACTGTGGTTGTACTGGGCAGCTTCCAGGTATGAATGTGTATCCGTGTGAATGTGACAGCTCGTTGTTGCAAATGAGAAATTGTTCTCAATCGACTCCCCTGGATAAATAAAGGTTGTTGGTCAATAGTGCAATCACTTTCCGCTGCCTCAAGATAGCAATACATCAAGAATGCACCTGAACACACCTCCCTGTAAGACCAGCACGCCCATAGGTGCAGGTCCATTTCCTATTTAAACGACGTGGGTGCTGGGCGGGAAAGATAGGGCCCTGCAACTTATGTCACACTACTACTTCCTCATTCATTAACACCATGACATCAAGTGGACACACATATGCCCATTTACATTTTGTTGACTTGCTTACACCAGTGGTTCTCATACGTTTCACATCAAGGACCCCTAAAACTGACCACAGACCCCCATCTGATAAGACTTTGCCCAAAGATCCACTACCTGATGGAATTTTTGCTTTTAGAAGTTTTATTACAGAAAGTGAATGAAACCCATGAGCAAAATAGTCACACAATCTCAAAAAAACAAACCACAATCTGAAGTCATTGTGTTACTTATGGATGAAATTATAGTGAAAATACAGTATATGATTCCCCTTCTTGTTGGGGACCCCTTTAAGGACCCGTGGGGGTCCCCGGACCTCACTTTGAGGACCACTGGCTTACACATATTTTTCTAGACTAAGTATAATACACGCTTGCAAAAAGAAAGAAATACAACATTGGAACGCAATCAGGACATGGCTTGTGGCTAATCTGTATTTCACTGTAGTGTATTTTTCATTGGGATTTAGTGAGGTTACTTTTCCAGAAAAAAACAACTCTTTGGCTCCACCCATTATAGGATCACCCCACCCTTGAGTTATTTCTGTCTGTGTGAGATAAATCTTTGCAGGAACTACACTCTTTCACTCTGTTGATCCCTGGACTCCAGCCAGTCGGCACTCCACTCCTCTATCTCGCTCTTCTCTCTATCTCTTCTTTTCTTTTTAAATGAGCTCCATATTTTACAATGAGGGCTAAACAACACTAATCCCGGGTACTGAGCTACTAGACTCTCCCTCATCTGCAATTGTATTTCTTTCCTGCTGGCTACACTATATCCAATAAGATGCCCTATAATTGGCTACATCTATTTTCGTATGGTCCAAATCGAGGACCATACGAAAATTTATATCATTCACAGCCAAGTGAGTGATTCTTTATTCACAGGCCAATAAGTGGTAATAGGATTGGCTGGCGGTGGTGCTGTATCCAATAAGTTATAATACGATTGGCTGTCACGATTATGTATTCATACTTAAATAAGTTCTGACATGATTTGGAATGCAGGTGGTTCTATATCAAATAAAATGTAATATGATTGGGTGCCAGCAGTTGAGGATACAATAAGTTTAATGTGATTGGCTTGTATGGATTCTATATCCAATAAGGTAAAATATGACTCTTCTAGTGACTTTGAGACACTTAGTTCGCCAAGTACATTTAAATGGACCAGATTCTGTTCCAGAGAGCTTGGCAGTGCTGCAACTCCAGACAAAAGGCGAGTAAGTGAGCTTTCCAGCAGGTATTTCCCAGTCTACCTCTGCTTTGTGCCAGCAGCAGCAGTTTAGGAGGCTTAGCCCACGTCCATCTGCAATCCCGCCAAAATGTTTTCTCTGCAAAACCAGCCAAGTTCTGTACTCTGCAGAGTGGATTTTGCATTCTTGTGTGAAGGTTTACTTAGAAAAACTACTGGGGGGGAAACGTTACATGCGTAGCTGTGAGGGGAGACTTAAAGAGAATTCTAAAACATACCATACTGCCTACAATAACTGGGTACTGTCATGAAAGTATTTCAATTATTGTCTCTTAGTGTGTCTCCACAGTGACTTACAGGACAATCTATGTGAACTATTTTAGTGCAGCAGATGAGGAATATCCAGACAAACATTTGAAGTCGCAACAAATTAAAATACACAGTGTCACCACACATGTAAGCATGCATTCAATCCTTTTTTTAAATCTTTTTTTTTTTCAATCCTTCCTTTGGTTGTACAGCAATCAAATTAATAAATTGTAGCCAATATGTGCAGACAAAAAGAAAAAAACAGACTCAACCATCTCACCCTGACATACAACACTCATTACAAAAAGGAAAAAGCACCAGGCAGATGGCATTACATTGCACAGAATATGAATTCAGTCAATGCACTGTTTCAGTTCAAAGTGCACTATATTAGATTGTCCCTTAAGCATGCCACTATGATAGGAGCTTTGAATGTATGAGCTCTTTATCGTACAACCACTGACTCTACCATGGGAGATATACAGGAACAAGAACAGCACTTCCACATAACAACGAAGGGAACTGTTGTAATTCACATTGAAGCATACAGTCTCCTCAGTGCTGTAAACTGCGAGAGAAAGACACTAGGCATCGGATTCCTTTGTAAGTAGCATGCAAACGGGAGGACATGTGGGCGGATGAATAACACCAGCTGTCTCCGATTACAATCAGGATGCATCCCCTGCTAACAGCAACTAAACCACTCCGTTTAAAAAATCAAGACACAGAGGTAACTTTAAGCAGCTCTTCAGATGTCCCATTCTGGGCCGTCTCTGCTAAATGCTTGCGGTGGTTCAGCCTGTTGATAAGTGAGGAAGAGACTGTGCAGAAAAGAAAAGCTGACAGGTGTGTGAAGTAGCTTACACATTATATTACCTATTATTTAATTAGAGCAGGAGATTTCAAAGTGTGACGCTGTAGGCAACACTAAGACTATATCAATACAACTGCCGCAATTAAAAATGGTTTTTAACACAGGGCAAATATCCGTATGAGCAACTAGAGGAGAATAATATAGGAATAGTAGGAATAGTAGTAGTATGAATATAAGAACCATGTCGATGGGAATTTCTGACACTTGAAATATTGATAGAGAAACATAAATTACGTCTTCCGTCTATTTGGGGTATACTTTTGGAGCTTTGGGGAATGTAAATGTGAAGTATTATGTTGCAAGGAAGTCAGTGAATTAGCTATAGTTGTTTACATGATGTGCAATGTGCTCATGGTTGTACAGACTACAATCACTGGATCATAATGATACTGAAAAAAACTTTAAAACATGATGATTCTCCAGAAGTGCTTGGGTTATGAGTAGCTTCTTTTTTATGATTATTAAGCAGATTTCAACATAATGATTCCTCAGAAAGCGTAATGCTGCATTCACTTGGATTCAGGCAGACTGCAGATAGACCAGGGGGGCCAATCATATTTCATTGTTATTTTTTTATTAAATTTTTTTTTATTCCTTTTCTTCTTTCACTATCTTCCCCACCCAATCCCAATTAGTCTTTAATTCAACTTAATTCTTTAGTGTTCAATAACCTCTATGTCTTGTTTCCCTTGTCATTGTTTGATGTTGCCATTTGTTAGCACGCGTTTGTTCTATATTGTTTTATATTACCAATAAAAAAATAAAATAAATCAGTACCTATACGTATAGACAAATAAGTCACATACATCCACTGTGTTAGGTAATTATGTGTCTGTGAAGGTTCTCCGTCATCCAGGTCTTAGTTATTGAAGGAAAGATCCAAATCAAGGGCAACTCAACTTGACTAAAGGTGCTCCGAAGACGATTCACGTTTCTTATGCAGGAGACTTCTTCAATTCTATCTCAACAGTCGGGTCATTGTCAAGACAATCAATATTGCTTCCTTAGTATGAATTAGTAATCCTTGGCTGAGGCCAAGTCTGAACAACCATTGATGAACCAACAACCTGGATGTTTTGTCAAGACAATCGATACTGCTTCCTTAGTATGAATTAGTAATCCTTGGCTGAGGCCAAGGTGCTCTAAAGACAAATGTCTTCAGAGCACCTGTTAACAAAGTCCAGTTGCTCTTGATTTGAACCCATCCTTGGGTAATTCTGTAATCTAACATGGAAGACTCAGCCATAACCATAATCACGTAAGGATTATGGTTCATATTTGTAATATTTACGTTTCATGTAAATTCACTAAGATTAAATGACATAAATCCGGGTTCAGTTATTTCCTCTAATGTCATAATAATAACTGTATTCATTTTGTTGTTCACCAATATGACAAGTAAAACACAAGTTTAAAAACACGTTAGCTCAACCTGAGGAGTGAGGTCTGGAATAAAGACTTCTTATTTATCTTATATTGCAGAGTGTTTGCTGATCAAATCACATATGATACTTCACTTCACCCCCCCCTCTCCTAGTGTTTTTCACGCTGCATCTAACCAGGATATACTCTGAGAATAATCGTCAAATCCGTCAAACTGCCTCTTCTTAGGCTTTGGGTCCAATGGGAACATCTTTTATGAAAAAGCTGTGATAAGCAGATGGCTGGGGAGGCACTTGTCAAGGCTGATGTAGCAGAACAACTTTTGAAAACCTGTTTCAAACAGCCGCTTGTTGTTTCTGTTAACAAGGTTTATGTAATGTTACGTAGACATGTAACCTCTCTACTCACCGAGCATGATGAGGGTGGTCGTCCCTTGTTCGTTTCCAGAGGGGTAGGTGGCGTACTCGCAGGTATACCGGCCGGCGTCGGACATTTTGAGCTGAGAAATCCTGATGGAAGGGTTCTCCAGACTGTTGTGGAGGAAGATGACTCGGTCCTTGAAGGATGGGTTGGGGAAACTCTGCCCGTACATAGGGTGGTATACAGCGATGTTGTCCCTTTGACCATCGATGGGTTCCCATATCCAAGACACCTGGTAAGGACAGTTTGTGAAAACCAGTGGTTATCGTTTCCTCAATTGGGTTTTTAAAGTGCAATTTCTCTATTAGGGATTCAGATGTGCTGATTTCTTTCACTTTACAGCCAGACTAATGAGATCCATGAACACAGAGGAACTCTTTTAAGAATGGACAACTAATGCAGGGGTTTTCACTGCCCTAAACAACCCAAAAAAGTTATAAGAGGATGTAAATAGGAAGAATATTGTTGTTTTTAATTTTGGCAAACTGGCACTAATATACTTGTAAGGTATTTTATTGTGTTACCTCTTAGTTGAAGGTTAAGAGAACGTTACACTAAACCATAGAGCTTTTATTGTGACGGGAAAAACGGAAGTGGATAAAGTGTTGTATTGACTGTCCACTGACTGTAATTACTGAATGAAGTGAGACAAGCAGTGCCGTCTTGGTTCCGGCATTGGAGGCCTGTGTTTTTGTATTTTATAGTGAGTCTAGTCAATTTAATAAACCCTCGGTTACATTAATATGCCGAATCAGCTACAAGTAGTTCTTGTTTGCAGTGTACCCATGGATGTGCACTGTGCAGACAGTTATCACAGGAGTATGGAGTGTCTTTTTTCTAGGATTTCTAAGCCCATATATGGATATTTATTTGCAGTGCACATCAGAGATAATGATATCCTTGGAAGGAGTAAGTCAAATTGAATTGGAATATGTGTATCATGACTCTGTGTTCAAATCTGACTCCATTTTAACTCTGAGAAGAGGAAATAAAGCACACACAACGAAGACAAGAAAACCCATACAAATTCTCACACACACACACACACACGCACACACACACAGAAAGAAAGAAAACAATTACAAAATTTCGAGCTTTAAAACAACAACACCAGCATTGATGCTCCTGTCCTTTTAATGCATTAGTACATACTGCAGGAGCAGCATCATTTCTAACATTTCTCTGAACATGAATAGCAATCTGCACTGTTCTTTCTCCCTTGAAAGCTGAAATAATTTCACTTTTAGTAGCACTCAATTAAAGCTGTTGGAGTAAGGAGCCAAGAACTATTGCAAGATGAAATTAAAGGCTGCTTAGACCCGCAAACCCTTTCTCAAGGATCCCGTTGCCATTTTAAAGAGCATTATTCGAAAGAAATTCATGTTACAGGCTTTTTTTAAAATGGTTTCTAATATGTAAAAGATATTGATTCCTGTTTTGGCTGTATGAGACTCAACCGCTAGGGAGAATACTGTGATGTCTTACCAAATTGATTTCCCTTTCGCTTCCATCTTCAAAGTGACAGCGTTAAATACAAACTACTGGCTAAAGTGATAGACCAGGAAGGAAGGTAAATAAAATTCATCAATACACATTTAGCAAACATCTATTAAATTTGTGACATCTGGAGGAGCGGGAGAGAGACAGGAGAGAGGGTTGAATGTTGCAAAGAGGAAGACAGCTTGTAAACCACATGTCAGTGCAAATCAGTGAATACGACTCCCTTGTTAGCTGTAGATTGTAGAGAAAATATTATAGAGGGCAATTTAGCCCTCAATGCAATTTTGGTTTTTGTATGCGAACAAATTACATATTGATTCCCTCCACAACTCAGAAGGGTATAGACCAGGATCAAATGAAACTAGCAAACAGCTCACAGCGTTTGCCTTAGTAGTTGGTGTGTGATAGTGCATTAAAAAACTTTAATTTGTCACCTGGGGATTGATTAAATAAAATGACTTCCAGTCAAATGTTAAAATGAGATGATCTGTGTGTAGAAATTTGATCAGAATACAGCACAGAAAATCTGCTTAGAAATGTAGGAAATATTGGATTGGATAGAACAACACAATGTAAATGCTTTCCCCTGCTGATCATCTTCCTGAACTTCCAGAAGGTCAGCAGGTTTCAAACTAAGAGTTGGTCATTGTCAGCCGCATCTGGCCAGCTGTGCGGAGGTGAGAAAATATGTAGGGTGTGAACTTTTCTTTCAGGCCCTCTTTCTTCATTCTTCACACAATTAGTCCCTCAATTTTCAAGTGGAACCCAATGAATACCTTGCCCCCTGCTTCCATGCTTGAGCTTAACTGAACCAAACACTTCCCCCATGCTTCCGGTGTTCTATAGATGTTATCTTCTGCAGCACATAACATCAGCATGCAGTCACCAAGCCCACACATTGCTGCTCCGTATATAACAAATGTAACTCTCTATATGTAAATTAACTGCTTGTTAAGCCACAAAAGTCAAGCTTCCATTCAATTTTAGTGCACATTTTAACTGAATTTTCCAAAACATCGGCAAAGGGAAATGGAAATTAATGTGAATTTCTATCCCCAGCTGGTATGCAAATATTAGAGAGTTGGGCATTGAGCTAAACAGTTAGTGGCAGTAATTCTCTAGTTTTTTTTTATTCTGCTGTTTCTCTTAGTTTAATTCATGCAAGTGTTTGGAAACCAATGTCCGTTTCAAATGCACACATATAGAGTGTGAACACAACTGTGTAGGACTTAGTTGGACCTGGTGTAGCCGTTTCCCCATGCTTCCGGTGTTATATAGATGTTATGTGTTATAGTACGTTTTATTATTTGTGCCACAAATTTGTGGCATACATATTAAAACGTCCTTGTTTTTTCTTGATAAAATAATAAATAATCATCATGAAACTATCATGAAGGAGAGAGTTCCCTTTTTCAACTCCAAATAAACCATCTCTTCCAATGAATTTACTTCATTAGACATAAACTACCTTGTCAGTGTTTCTTTGACATTCTGAGCTTCAGTGCTTCCAAAGCTACTGGAAAAACACAACGTTATGTGCCATCTTCCTACCTGTGTGAGTTTGGTCTGGCCTCCTCCATCGATAAATTGGCAGCGGAGATCAACAGATTCCGCGGGATTCGCCTCCACTTCCTCGTCAACTCGCACTTTCTGTGCCCCGATTCCTGGAGGCAGGCAAAAAAAAGAGATGGAGATGAAGAATATGCATCGACCTCAAAACCAATATTGTTTGAATAATTGAACATGCTTGTTTGTACTGGAACTAAGAGAGGATCTTGACCAAACAAAGACTAAGAGGGAGAACATGGAGATAAAAAGAGAGAGACAGAGGCAGAAAGAGGGGTAGAGAGACTATTAGTATTTCATTGTGAATCTGGTGTTATTTAAAGGACACTGCTGTGATTGTTTTTTCCCCCCAAATGTGTTAGAGAGGATTTAAAACAAGGTTGCAGAGAAGCGCGAGGGAAAAAAAACAGAAGAGAAAGAAAATGAGGAGGCATTAAGAAAGAAACTTTGGAGAAAACAGAGACAATTTCTTTCAAGAAACAGGAAAAAAAACAACATTTGAATTATGAGCCTTTGATAGCAGGCGGCCTCAGGCAGGAGTCTTAGCTAGGCCCCTGCTCATTACAACGCTCGTCTACCAGGAGGCATCGCTAGGGGGCGAGCCTTGAGGTATCCCGCTGCAGCTTGAGTAGCGCACGAGTAAGTGTTTGAAATTCAGTGGAAGGTACCTGTAACCTTTTGAAAACTGCATGAAAAACAGTGTGGCGAGAGCAGGGTCAGTCAGACCGGCCAGCACACTTAAACTTTCAACTGAGATGATGAAAGGACGAAGCTTAGAGAATAACACTGTCTGAACACCATGTAGTGCCTGCTAACCTGCAGGCTGTTTTAGAACACAGAAGTAAAATTGGACCAATGGAATGACTGGAATTCTTTTTTTTAATTTGTTTTTTTATTAAAAGGTGCCCTGCCACACAAAATCGTTTTTACTTGCATTCTTTGAAATATGTTAGGTCCATATGTGTTTGTGTTATGTAAGGAATGTGTATCTGAACTGCTTCCTCCTCTGTCAGCTCTAGCCACTGAAAAGAAATAAGAGGAGAAATCAGGCCAATTACAAAAGCTGCTCAGTCTGACATCATGTTGCCTTAGCTTATTACTATTCATGAGCTCATCAAGTTGTGCTGGGTAAAGGATGCTGATAGCCAGGCTCTCATTGGCTATGTTAGCCAATTAGAGTCAAGTCCAACAGCTTAGCTCATTGAATATTAATGAGCACTGGCATAAATTGATACTGAGTCTTCCTGCAGGCTTTCTATACCACGCTAGAATGACTTAAAACAAGGTAACCAAGGCTTTATTCTACAAAAAATGTTACAGAGTCCATGGTAGATCTTCATACATTACCACAAAGTAATGAAATACGTGTGGCAGGGCACCTTTAACATTTGTCTCCCATTTTGTGACAGGGCCCCAAATAATATGTCTGAATCTATACTTTTTTGCTGTTGGCCTTTTTTGTTAAATAAAAATGACTGCGGCTGTGATACCCTATTCTTTTCAACACTGATTGATGAATCAATGTTGAAACCGATCCTGTCTCTGTGTTCAAATACACTCAAGAGAGCCAGGCTTCTACTGAATTTGACAAATAAACCTGATGTAGCAGAACATGCATTCAAGGCTTTCGAATGAGACGTCGACTAGTTAAGCATGCGAGAGCAGCAGGAAACCCTGAGCGCAACACATTCTGCAAACAACAAGATTACGAAAAGGCACTCCTAGATACTTCAAGCTAGAGCCAAGCCTTGTCTTGTGTTAAAAAAAGCCAGGGATTTTCCTGCACAGAGAAACCAAAGAGGTTTTATCCATCCCCAAAGGAAAATCACCAGCACCAAATGGTAAGAACTGAGAATAAAAACAGCAATTCAAATCCTCTCTAAATGTGTGTAAGAGTAATTTATCAAAGAACCGTTGAAAAGTTTCTGGAAGTTTGTTCCAGATATGAGGAGCATAGCTGCTTCCCCCTGTTTAGTTCTGACTCTGGGGACAGAAAGCAGACCTGTCCCAGATGAGCTGAGAGGTCTGGGGGGGGTCATAGTGCAGTAGCAGATCAGAAATGTATGTTGGTCCTAAACCATTAATTGATTTATAAACTAGCAAAAGTACTTTGAAATCAATTCTTTGAGGCACAGGAAGCCAGTGTAAAGACTTCAGAACTGGAGTGATGTGATCCAGTCTCTTGGTCTTAGTGAGGACTGGGGGGATGTGATCCAGTCACTTGGTCTTAGTGAGGACTGGAGGGATGTGATCCAGTCACTTGGTCTTAGTGAGGACTGGAGGGATGTGATCCAGTCTCCTGGTCCTAGTGAGGACTGGAGGGATGTGATCCAGTCTCTTGGTCTTAGTGAGGACTGGAGGGATGTGATCCAGTCTCCTGGTCCTAGTGAGGACTGGAGGGATGTGATCCAGTCTCTTGGTCTTAGTGAGGACTGGAGGGATGTGATCCAGTCTCCTGGTCTTAGTGAGGACTGGAGGGATGTGATCCAGTCTCCTGGTCTTAGTGAGGACTGGAGGGATGTGATCCAGTCTCTTGGTCTTAGTGAGGACTGGAGGGATGTGATCCAGTCTCCTGGTCTTAGTGAGGACTGGAGGGATGTGATCCAGTCTCTTGGTCTTAGTGAGGACTGGAGGGATGTGATCCAGTCTCTTGGTCTTAGTGAGGACTGGAGGGATGTGATCCAGTCTCTTGGTCTTAGTGAGGACCCGAGCAGCAGCGTTCTGAATCAGCTGCAGCTGTCTGATTGATTTTTTTAGGGAGACCTGTAAAGACCCCGGTACAGTAGTCAAGTCTACTGAAGATGAAAGCATGGACAAGTTTGTCCAAATGCTGTAAGTCCATCAGAAGAAGTAATTATCTTCACTCGAGTTTCAGCGCGGGAAAGTCACGGGACGCCACAATCTTCTGAACACAGTCATAGTGAGAAATACAGAGAGCGTTGTGTGGAGCTGATAGTCTTCATTAGCTTTGTAGTAACACATTTGGCAACGGCTTGAATGTAACAGACATTTATTAATATCACAAAGTTACGCACTAAAACTTTAACTGGGATTTTATTAACTCAAGCATTACCTTCATGTTTATTAAATTGTCCAAAATAACTGCTGCTGGTGTGAATTGCCCCTGCCTCTTAGCAACTAATGACGTGCTGTCCATTTGTTGACACCAATGAACTTTAATGAACTTGTAAGACGGAGAAAGAGAGGAAATGACTCAAAGAGAATAAGAAAGAAAAACAAAAAGATAAAGGAGAGAGAGAACAGAGAACTTGTAATCCCTTCTCAATGCAATCTAGTCTAAATGCAGCAGCTCGATGTGTTTAGCAGCTTCCATATACAATCAAGTGACATTTGAAAGAGTCTTTAATTGTTCATGCTTTGGAACCTAGTCATTTCGCTACAGTGAGCCTTATCATCAGACCTCTTGGTGCTCACTTTAGTAACTCCAACACATAATGATTCTTTGCTCCCCCCTGCTCCTTTAACTGCTCTCTGCTTGCCACTCACACAGAGATCCAGACCCCTGCCATGAACCCCCTGCAGACCTGGGATCAAATCCCACCAAAGATTTTTCTCCTCCACCTCCTCTCTGCCCTCTCAGCCAGCTTCTGCGCCTGTAAAGATAAAATTCTTGCAGGAAGTCGGCCTCTCACTCTCTGCACAAGAAAAAGGGGCTAAGCACTCGCTAACCACTAGCTAGCCCCGGGTGGTTCCAGTGACAAAGCCTCTTAGTGTGTGAGGGATTGATTAGGACAATATGTTACATGGCACAGCATAGAGGTGAATGGGCTGGCTGGGGCTTAGCCATCGAATAAGCTGTAAAACACAGTCACATTAACAAAGAATGGGAAGCGTGTGTTTGTGTTTGTGTGTGTGTGTGTGTGAGTGGGCTCTGCAGGGGGTGTTGAGTTGTTTTGGATTTAAAGCATGCATGCACCCACGTGTCCTCTCATGTGTGCAAGAATGACTTTTTATGTGTAAAGGAGTATGCTTAAAGGTGTGTGTGGTTGTGTGTGTGTGTGTGTGTGTGTGTGTGTGTGTGTGTGTGTGTCTGTGTGTGTGTGTGTGCGTGGGTGTGTGATAACGGTACATCTGAGTGTATATGTGCATAAATCCGATAATGTTTTTGTAATGTGAGTGCATATCGCACTGACTCAGTCATTGAACCAAAGTCTCTACCCTGAGGGAGACAATGGGCTGTCAAAGCAGCTATCCATTCCCACTGGCAAGTCTTTCCACGGCGTGAATCAACAAGAATAGCGGCAACGAACCAAAACAGTTCATCTCTGTCTCCGTTATTTGCTTACCCCTCCGTCATATAGTTCTTCTTTTTATTTATTCTCTCATGCACAAACACACAGATTCATTCCCCTAATTAAACACATCAACACATATCTCCCGCTATTCATAAAGGAGCTGAAATGCAACACACACACACACACACACACACACCCATACAGTCTGATGGTCTCACAAAAGCCATGAAACACAAAAGCTTTGGGTTATTTATAGTGGTCAATTAGATCTCTTTTATGATGCAGGGGGGAATATTGACAACAGCGAAAGAGGGAGCAAGAGGGGATGATGGAGAAAGAACGAAGGATATGGATTAAAAGAAGAACTTAAAAAAGCTCACCACTGCAAACAAAAAAAACAGAAAGAGTGTGAAGGGAGCCAGAGAAAGGAGAGGAACATGAAGAATCTATGGGGAAAGATACAGTACGTGCACCAGCATAAAAGAGCAACCCAGAAAGAAAAGGTTTAAAAGAGTAAAGTGACTTTAGGGATTGACTAAAGCAGAGAGAGAGTGAAGGTGATGGAGCGGCATGGGGGAGACTGAAGGAGGAAATGAAGAGGGATGACTGAAAACCAGGGAGTGAAGAAGAATGAAAAGAGGCCACAGAGATGAGATGTGAGATGCTGCCAAAAAAAGATACATGGTGGAAAAAGTAAAACACTGAAAGTGTGACAAGGAAAGGAAGCAGAGAGCATGATATCGCATCAGAAATGATTCATTTCCTCAGAAACTAGATCCAAAAAGCCCCATGGAGACTGAGCTGACTGGCTCAGAGAGATGAGATGAGCGAAAGGAAGAAAGTTTCCCTTCTTACTGTTCATGCGGACCTACATGAACAAAGAATTTGACACCTGTGGGTGTTTTTTTTTTAAGGTCAAGCATCTGAGCTGACACTTTGTTGCTGTTAAATGTCATACTCACATAGCTGAGTTTCAAACCTTATCATTTGGTCCATCTGATTTTGCATCGCAATAGAAAACCAGATTCATTTCTGAAGAATATAATTTGGATTCTTTACTTGAGCTGAAGGGAGCTTGACTTTGGCCTGCGACAGCTCAAGTTAGCTGCTGAAGTACTTTACTAACACCCCCACTTGGCACATAGAAAGGCAGGCTGGGGGAACGCATATTAATCCTCATGAGAGCCTGAAGCTGTGGGGTTTGACAGAAGCATTTTGGAGGCAGAAAGGGTCTAATAAAAGATGCTATTGAGTTGCATTATGGGAAATGTCAGGGTTAAAGTCAGGACATCTCTGCTTCTCCCTGATTTTGACCTTTGTTATTTCTTTTTTTTATTTGTGAGTTCCCCAACTTATTGAAATACATCGGTTGAAAATATATAGATGTTATATAGAGATATTTTTGGTTTCCACACACCAATAACTTGTTCTCTTTACTTACTGGGAGAGGAGGACACTGTTCACCAAGGTTTTCAATAATCAACGCAGCTCAGCAAGGTTTTTCTGTATTAGACCTTTCAAAGAGATAAATAGGAGGCTTTAAAAGAGCTGCTGAGTATGCTTCAGCATCCCAGATACCCTTGAGGTAACTAACAGAAAAACAGGAACTAAAACCAAAGCTCAATGACAGTACAATATTATATTTTTGTTCTGCTGTTTGATCCACAGTCAAGTCCATTAACGTATTCCTCCAGTTGTTATTGAGGCACACACTTTTCAAATTGTTACAGATAATTATTTGAGTCAAACTTTCTGCCCTGTGAAATCACACATGATTGTTGACTATGGCTGTGCTTTTTATTGTTTGCTTGCAGTGCTTCACACATACACTTGTCCTACTATCAGAGAGATTGGTGTTAGTGCACCACATCAAGCCTTATCTTTTTAGTAATTTTCATTATGCGCTCACAACCCCAACTATCCCACAATTTACGCCTTATTCTGTTGTACTCGATAGAAGTCACTGTGGATTGGAGCGTCAAATGAACCTAAAAGGAAAGTGAAAGTGAGGCGGTTTAATGAACGGCTACAATCTGCGTCCCTCCCAATGCACCAGGGAGATGAATCACAGTTAATTGACATTTAGAAGCTTGTGGCATTTGCCTGTTTATGTGGAGCTTCCCCTACAAAGTGTTCGAAATAGGCTGTTTGAGTGCACCCTCATGCACATTAATATCCAAATGATGCAAAATGATGTAAGTTATTTCATCTTTTATCTATGTGATTGACAACAGAATGGAAATGGAAATAATTAAGCCTTGTGTTATCCTCTGTTCAAATTTGAACCGTTTTCAAATTAGTTTACCTCAGAAATATGGGTTTCATTCAACCCAATTGCCCCAAAATAACATGGACGCATGGATGTATGCTGTGTAGAACCCATGCAACATTCTTCGCAGTTATTTTTTTTTTTATCATACCCTGACTCAACTTAAAGTAACATACCAGTCTGTTTGGAAAATTTGGTTTCAAATCCGATCATCGGTTCCAAATTTAACATGTGCAACTTTTGGTTTCAGTAGACGCTCGTGTTGCAGCCATGGAGCGCAGTAAGCGGCGCTCTAACGTGTGGCTGAAAAAGCCCAGTAAAACTGTAATTCACCATGGAAATAAAATTAAATTTTACCCACTTCTGTGAAATAAGCATGTGGGCTGTTTCAACTCCACCCCTCCATGAATCAGAACCGGAATCGAAAGAAAGAATCCGAATTAGAATCAGAATTGTTCAAATCAAAACGATGCCCAACCTTAGATATCAGTCCACATGTGTGACACCAGGGATGAATGTTAGAAAGCAACAGTCAACATGTTGTCTTTTCTGATTAGCTTCTTCTTTATATTTTGTGAGTAAAGCGCAGTTAGCTGAACTTTGCTGGATAATAAGACAGCTTTATTCGGCTCATTTTCTGTGAACGATGTGGCGAGGGGGTAACGTTAAGGTGGAGTTAGCAAGCTAACGTTAGCCAACTAAGACCGGCTGGCTGGCTCGCTGGTTCCGCTGTGCTTTTATGCCACTGCGGGCTCGGTCTATAGTTTGCGGCCCGCTGACCCACTGCTGATGGGTCTGACTGTCCCTCCTCGCTCCCTGAAATTCGGAGAACATCTCCTGATTGTTGGCGACTCTCTTCCCAGTGAGCTGCATCACAGTTCACGGCCCCACTGAGGTGTATTGTCACTATAACAACTAACAACCATCACCATTTTGTTGTGTACCAATCAAATGACCACGTTAAACGGTTCAATGGCCTATCAATCCATCATTTCTATGATGTGGCAAACTTGTAGGCAAGTGGCCTATGTCCACATCCAAATGGAGTAGCATACATCGCTTCAGGACACCTGATGAATAGAAGTCCAATATTTACTCTCCTATCAATTTCTAGCAAAGATATCTGTCTCTAGCTGGTAAATGTTCAACAATGTTCACCAGCTAGATGCTAACTGTGTCTGACTGACAGAACACAGTTAGCATCTAGCATCTAGGTTTTTAGATTTTTTTTGTTGTTGTTGCCTGTCTGCTGTGGCGGGACTGATGACAGCAATGAAACTGAACCAAAAAAGTAGAGTTGCCCAAAAACATAACTAGAAAGCTGATGGAAAATTAAACAAATAAAGTCTCTCTTGGTTGCACTTTCTTAAAGAAAGTTGGTTTAGCCATTCATTACGTCATTACTCTTTACGTTTGATACTTGGAGTCATGAGTGGATCAAATCGATCACTGTTGACTTTGATGTATTTCACACACAGCACGGCTGTTAAACAGGTCAACACCTATTAAAATCTGATGCTCGTGACATTCTCAAATGGGGAAAAAAAAACAGCTGTAATTCTTCAAAAGTGACGTGGAAGAGAAGGGAAGCGGCAGGGGAAAGGCGGAGTTGAGTGACTGTCTCATCTAGCACACACTAGGGAGCTGAATTACCGGTAATTGACAGTTTATAATCGTGGCATTTTGCGCTGGCTTTTCAGTAACAGGACACTGATCAACAACATGGTGGAATGAGAGGAAAGAGGAGATTAGTTGTCACGAGAGCAGCCTTGGTTTCACACACACACACACACACACACACACACACACACACACACACACACACACACACACACAGTTACAGGTAGCGGGCATGTGCGTTTGGCACAAAATTTAAGCCAATAATATCATAGTTGAAGGATAGTACAGATGATTCCTTAGTTGTGGCTGCTTTTTAATAATGAGATTTTGAAGGATGAGTGAATAAATGTGGTTTTATTCAACAAATGTAATCTAAAGAAAGAGTAATAAGTTTTGTGTGTGTACGTGTGTGTGTTAGCACAAAGACGTTTATACAGCTGAAATTTCAAAATGAGATATCCAATAAAAGAACAAAATTGCAGAATCATTTTCTACAAGGCACTGTATTATTCTAGATATCTTCACAAACCATTAATGCCCACATTTGTTGGCACAAAATTTATATGCAAAAAATATCATAGTTGAAGGATAGTACAGATGATTCCTTAATTGTGGCTGCTTTTTAATAATGAGATTTTGAATGATGAATACATGTGGTTTTATTCAACAAAATGTCATTTAAAGTGTAATAAGCTGTGATTTAAGAGTGTGATTTTGTGTCTGTGTGTGTGTGTGTGTATGTGTGTGTGTGTGTGTGTGTGATTTGTTAGAACAAACATGATTATACAGCTGAAATTCCAAAAGGAGATAAATAATAAATAAATAAATAATTATGAATAATTGGTGGTTAATGGAAAACACAAAATTGCAAAATCATTCTCTCCAAAACACTGTATTATTCTCCTTATTGTCACAAATTGGATCTCAATTTTGGCGTGGAATTTAAGCTTATGATATTGTATTGTAGTTGAAATAGAGTAGATGTTTCCTTAGCTGTGACTGCTTTTGAATAATGTGATTTTGAATAATGAGTAAATGAGTGTGGTTTTGTTCAACAAATGTAACCTAAATAAAGAGCAAGAATCAATGATTTAAGACCTGAGCTTGCGATGATGTTTGCTCTGTTCTGTGCTGAAACATTCCCATTCTAAATTAGAAATGGCTCATGCTGTTATAAAATGATTGAAATGACGCAATTAATAAAAGAAAATAATCTCAAATCATCACAGATATTAGATAGTTTAGGTCCTCTCTTTTGAAAACTATAGTAAACGGAACAACCATATGTATGAAATGTTGGGCTAAATAAGACCTACATAAAGCCAGTGTGATACATGGTAGAAAAGGATAACCTACCGAAATACAATGGGGATTTTTTTTTTTTTTTTTTGGGGGGGGGGGTAAATGCAGAAAAAAAGCTAAATGTTTACACATCCCTGCAGGAATTTGTGTCTTCCTGCAGATCAATGTCCATGAATAAACTGTAATTGGCACTGAGAGTGTGTGGTCTTTGCCTGATTAGATAATAGCATATGTGATGAAAGTACATGGTGTTGTTTGGAGACATTTAAATGAGAAAATGGAAGTTTGTCACAGCTGGAAGCCTCCTCAACAACTGCTGCAAGGGTGTAACTGTAGCTTTGTTGATAAATGATCTGTGCGATTAGCTCCCTGATGTCATTTCAAACTGCTCTCTCTCCAATACCCCGGCCTAATACGAGTGGAAAGAGATTTTAGGAATGTAACATCCCGTCCCAAGAGATAAAGGGACATTTTGACTTTCCTTACATGGTTAGATACTTCATGAAAGGGGAACAAAGGTGGGAGTTGTGACTTTGTAATTTTTTGTTTGGGTTATTTATCCACTGCTGCAACTTATATTCACAAAACTTGAGTAAAATCATATTTGCAAAACCTTCCTCCACAGCGCTGCAAAGAGGGTCTGGCTAGTCGACTGAACAACTCTGGTTAATTGGCATTTCTTTAAACCAATCACATCGTCTCGGGCGGTGCTAAGCAACAGATGAAGCCACGGTGCCACTGCAAAATAGCCTCGGGAAGGAACTTGTTTTGGTGGATGTACATTCAAAAGTTGTTTTAGTCGTGCAACAGAAAACAGATTGGACAGATAGTCTAGCTAGCTGTCTGGATTTACCCTGCAGAGATCTGAGGACCAGGTAACCATAGTCCTCAGAAATCCACCAATTCCAACACAAAGAAAATGGAAGGTAACAGATATCCGGCCAAAATTAGGGACATACGGCGGAATTTCAGGAAGCAATCTCAGAAGTAGAAGGTTGTGGATATAGACTAGCTTTTGCCTAATGTCATCTCTTCAGTTCACAATGCTGTGTTTCCAGAAACAATTATAACGCAAGATAAGCTGTATGAAAGCTTGTATGAACATTTGAAAAATTGGACATAAACATGTTCACGATCGCTTGACAGGGTTTTTTCCTTTGTTGCTCCAAACCAGTTAATGGAAATGGATTCAATGTAAACAATCTTTTTTAGAGGATTTTGCTCCTTGGACAAAACACAGCCAGTAATCACTCAAACACACAAATTAATTGGATGTGGGTTAGCAAAAGTAAGGCAGTTTTACAGTATGAATAACATTTTCAGATAGTTATAAAAGAGTGAGCTACAAAGGCAAAAGAAAGGTACATATTGGAATAACATTCATCGGCACCTGACAGCTCAGATAATTGGCATGTTTACACGGTGGGTGGCTTTTCAGAGTTTTTCTGTTGTCGACTGACAACCCATTAACTCCAGTTATGGTGATACAATGAGTTGCTTTTTTACTGGAATGAAATTGGGCTGCAGAATCCTCTGTGGGTGGAGAAACTGATATGACCTGTGGGCTTATGAAACCTTTTCAAAATCCCTCTGCATTATTTCTAAAATTAACAGTGGACTATCTCACAAAAAGACAGCTGTTGGCATTTTGCAGATTCATTTGCTCACCTGCATCGTTAGAGCATTAATACAATTGCAGGGCAAGAAGGTTGCGCGTTGGAGAGACATACAATTACTTATAGAGAGCTGTAATTGGTATTTGACATTAAATGACTTCTATTGCATAGTAGTGATCTTACACTGTAAATCAAGTGTTTATATTCCTTCTGATGATAGATGAAGCAGGGATTTTCCCATTTGCACTGGCAACTTTCCACCATCAAGAGGCTGACAAGGTTCAGGACACTCCACGCAAAAGCCATTTTTATCATAATGAATAGGTGGTAGATATGCAATTTAGTCACAATGTAGAAAGTGTGGGGCACCTCAGTGTTGATAGCTTTCAACTTCAGCTATGTCCTCCATTTGTCTCTGATAAAAACGATCACCTGAAAGCTAAAACAGACTGCTGGCAATCTAGGTGCCAGATGTTTTGTTCCTGCTGTATACATTATGACGATGCTTAGCGGTGGCGTAAGAATGGGGGTCCATATGTGCATCTGTGCACTATGTTACAGTAAGGCACATCTTTTTGACCATCATCTCTTTACATAAATGCACATATTCTCTATACATTATACTGTGAACTTTTGTAAATTCTTGCAAAATATTTTATTTCCTCATATTTCTATGTTGTCAGTTCTATTCTACAGTGCTTATATCAATTGACTGTTTTGAATTGACGTATTTTGTAATTTCTCTTACTATGACTATTGTGTTTATGCACTGAACCACCAAGGGAAATTGCTTGTATGCGAAAACCTACTGAAAAGCTGATTCTAATACTTAAACTACAGTATATCCACGAGGTCCCACTTCCAGTGTCGCTGGAAATTCCACCGGATGTCCGTTACCTTCCGCTTTCTTTGTGTTGGCATTCTAAACTCTGGTGGATTTATGAGGACTATGGTGAACTGCTTCTCTAGACAGCTAGCTAGAAGATCTGTCCAATCTGAGTTTTCTGTTGCATGACTCAAACAACCTTGGAAGGTACACATGTTCCACCAAAACAAGGTCCTTCTCGTGGCTCAGTACTTAGCACTGCCTAAGACGACTGTGATCGGTTTAGAGAAATGCCAGTGCACCAGAGCACATTTTTCTCCCATCTTGGAATGCTATGTAGACTACCCAGACAGAAAAAGGTTGTGGGTGGGCTTATGCTTCCGTGACACACAGGAATAAGGGGACGGTTAAAGAAGAAAGCAAGTTTAGGAAAGGTGCTGCGCGAGAGACGAACCCCGGTCTCCTGAGTGAAGGTCTTGTGTTTGACCCGTCCAACACCCCTACCAACCTCCCTGCATGGATTTTCTGCCTTAAATACTACTTGCTAAACCCTGTGTAGCTGCTGCTCTCCCCAGTACGCTAAACAAACACCCTGAAGGGCACCGCTTTCGTCCCTTTAGGGTTGCAAATACTGTGTTTTCAAAAGACAAATGCATTTCTACAGGTAGCAACTTTAGAACCAACATTTACATTAGGCCTCATTTAGGAACCACTCGTACAAACTTATTTGTTCATAAGAGAATTTACTCGTATTGTGAATTTTTGTCTAAGATATGAAGTGTTCTTTGGCATCTACTATTAATATTTTCTAATAGTTTAAGGTTAAAGTCCCCTAATACGACTCCTGACACTGTCAAGACTACATATATTTTTGTCAGCTGATTTATGACAGCAGGACATGAATCTCAAGAGATTTCCGAGAAGAAGAAGAGAAGTCCGGGCAGGTAAAAGAGTTTGTTGAATCCGACTAGGCACGTTCGTAGGTGAAAACCTCAGAGAAAAAAAGAGAAGTTTAAGACAAAGATACAAAAATGTTCTTGCATGACGCCCCTTTTCATATATTTATTACTCACAATATGTATTATGAGATCTACTCCTTATTGCTATTCCTGAATGAAAAATATTGCCCAATGACTCCTTGTCCCGACACCTAACGACGTATAACATATGATATATAACGTTCCACAACACTTTGCCATCTTGTAGAAATAAAAAGATAAAATAGAGACTAGAGGAGTGAGTTTCTGACTGAAAGGGGCCTTTCTCACAGAGCAGGATTACAAAGTTAATTGAATATCTTTGAGGAGTAAATCCCAGAACACCTGTCAAAGCTGGAACATGGCCTTAAGTAAAAATAAGAAAAAAGAAATGGTATCCAGATAACTTTGTAATCCTGCTTTGTAGTGAGAAAGGCCACTTGACGGGCTGGAAATGTGTGGGGAAAATGAACAGGAGATCCCTTGTACAAATACTGCAGGGGTGCCCTTGAGCAAGGTATACAACCCTTAAAGCTGTGGCTTACATGGTGGCTGTTGTTCCCAGGTGTATGAGACTCTATAAATAATACAATGGGCCCTATTTTAATGACCTAAGCGCATGGCGCAGGTGCCTTTAGGGCGTGTAAGATTCATCTTTTGCTAGTTTAACGGCAGAAAAAAAAAGGTCTGTGAACCATGCACATGGTTCAAAAAGGTTGTACTTAGTGTCTTAATTAATCATTGGTGTGTATTGGGCATAACATGCACTAAAGCAAACAGAGTGTCATCTCCCATTTCCTTTAAAAGACAGGTGCTTTTGTATCTTGTAAGGAAGGAAAAGAGGAGAGGAAACTGATCTGCTCGTGCGTGAAGTGAAAGCGTGCAAGCAGGTCATATGTTAAAATAACACTCTGTAGCATTTGTATCATTTATTTCATTTTTTATTGCTTAGTTAAATGTCCCATGGCATGAAAATTTCACTTTATGAGGTTTTTTGACATTAATATGCATTCCCCCAGCCTGCCTATAGTCCCCCAGTGGCCAGAAATGGCGAAGGCTGTAAACCAAGCCCGTGGTATCTCGCTCTGCCTTTGAGAAACTGAAAGCTCAGATGGGCCGATCTGGACTCTTGCTCCTTATGAGGTCCTCCTCAAAAGCTACAGACTCAGAAATGGCACATACTAAGGAAAGCTCATTGTGGGACTGGCTCTAGTGGCTGTAATCCTGCACCAAGGCTGAAATTTGGGAAAGAGACTTCAGATACAGTATTAGGGGACCACTAAGGCCTATATAAAAGCATCCAAAGAGCATCATGTCATGGGACCTTTAAAACAGTATATGAGCAACTTGGGTGAACATTATCGAGGCTGTGAAGTCCAGGCTGTAGCCGTGTTTGGTTCCTTGTCTTGTATCGGTCTGTGTAGATGTCTGTTTGTGTATGTGTTTGGGTGTGTCTGTTCTGAATGTGTTGTTGTTGTGTCCCTCCCTCCCGTCTTTCCTCTCTATGTTGTATTTTATTTTTATTTGTTAGTATTTATGAGCCAGTGGAATGAAATTTCATTCATATGCGCACTAGTTAAATCACAATACAATCTACTGTATCTATTCATCTAATATAGATGCTGCCAAAAAATTAGATTTAAGTTTAAGATTGAGCTTCCCTGGATGAACCAAAGTCAAAGACAAAAGTTCAGCTCTGTGGATTTGAGTTATGAGTGTGTAATCTACAAACAAAAACCTTCCCACAGCGGGCTTCATTTACACATTGAATAACTAGAGAACCAGCTGCCGCATTGAGGTAAATAGCAGGGGGTTCAATACCTGTTTTTCAAAGACACACCTTTGCAGCTTGCGCTCTATTGTGCGTCATAAAAAAAAATAAAAAAATACAAGCCACCGCATATTCAAGAGAAAACTTATGGATAAATTGCAGAGAATGTTCACTTTAAGAAGTCAAGAATCAACTGTGCTTCCTTTTAGGAGAAGACAAAAGGTTGAAGAGGCAGAAAGGGAAGAGGGGCACTGTCCATATGCCGGGCTGCATTAAATGGCACATCTCTGTCATATCTCTACAAAACAAAGAATCCACAGCGCCCGTGTCAGTGGCTTTTGTTCCATGCCTCTTTCATGTGCAGGCATTGCTTTTCATGCCCCTGCCTTGTTGATCAAGGCTGCACGGCTCTCCTCTGAGTTTCAATGAAGAGTTTGCCTTCCCTATGTGATGTGCTTCCACTGCTCAATACACTCACATTCTGCTGCACTGATCAAAGGCCAGCAAGGAATGCATCAAAAGGAATTATTTAAAAAATAAGGAAAGAGGAGAAGAAGATCAAGATATACAAGATGTATCTGAACAAATTAGATGGTTATCCAATATTGGTAGAAAGGACAAGCAAAGGCAAAGGGGGCGCAACGAGCGTGAAATTGGGAGAGAATATTAAAAAAAAAGTCTTTACATAACATATATTTTAGTTAATTTCACATAGTTTGTTGAATCAGGAAATGCACAGCGGTGATACTATAGGACAAAATACTGTACATACTGTAGATTACATGGTTATATGTAATATCTATAAACTGGTCCAAAAACAATACAAAAAAACTTCCACTTCTGTTCCCACAGACCATTATTTGTTCGCTCCTTGTGCAAGGTAGGGAATTGAACATAAACATGTTGATTGAGATGATTTGACAGCAACAATAACAAGTGTCATCTTAAGGTTAAAGCAGACTGACATTGAAAACCAAAAGACACAAACAAAAAGCCCTGCCTTGAAAGCCCTGTGGACAATTATCCAATAACATAGAGTCAATTCGGTTGATTCTCAATTAACATGGAAAACAAAAAATTTACCCAGAAAAGACTCCTTAGAGACAACTTGCTTCACTACATGTTATCAATCGCACTTCTAAGATTGAATTATATTTGGACTAGTGAAATAACCACAATACAACAGAATAAAGAGATTGTTTGAGGTAGCGTTGCATGGAAAACACAGGTAAATTAAGACCGGTTTAAAGTTTTTGAAGACCCGGAACACATACTTTAGCTAATTTAAGACTTTTTAATACCCCATGGAAAACCTGTTAATGTGTATGTTATCAACAAATGAATTGTTACATTTATAAAATATGGGACAATGCCAATCACAACTTCCTAGATAGTCAGATTGCTTGTGCTGCCAGACCGTGAACACCGTGAATCCACGTAGCTACAGGTACCAGCACGCAGCCCTGTGTTGGTCGGGCCTTTCTCCGGCCTCCATCCCAGCTCTGGCTGTCATGCGGCTGCCCGATTGCGTACGGTGTCACTTTCTCCGCTATTATGTCCACCCACACGATAGTTAGGAGTGTTTAGCTGCACTGTTATAAGCCCATTAGCACTTACTTACATGCCTCTCCTACTGTATGAGCTGCCTTTTTAACTCTCACCTGCACTCTAAAAGGGTTTATTACACAAAGGAAACTGGCTCATTGGTGAAGTGTGTCTCTGTGTGGGCATGGCACCTGCCACTCTCATGCCCATATTCTCTCTATACAACAGATGTTACAAAAGCTCCATTTCCAAGCCAGGAACACTTAAATGCTACATGAATGATGAGTACTTCATAGGACATAATTAGATATTATATCTCCATATCATAAAGGTCCACCCGTCAATCCTGTGCATAATCCACCAACTGATGCATATTTCAAAACACATTCGGACCCACAGCAGGTGAGTTTTGAAATGGATTTGTCTCAGCCTTTTAACACTGAAAACAGGTGTGACTGCCAACTGAAGCCGTAATATGCAAAGCTGTTAACAGCAGAGGAAATCTTAATTATCAATTATAGGAAGAAGCCAAGAAGCTGGAAACATTTAACGTTCTACATGCAAAACAAATATATCACATAGCCTGACCCATTTTTTTCCAGGTTTAACTTGTTTTTAATCTAGTTTTGTTTGTTTTTTGTTTGTAAAAATGAACTTCTAAAAATGATTCATCGCTCCCGGGGTTGGCTGAGACTGTATCACTGGGATAGACGGGTGGATTCCAACAATGGGGTTGGACTTGGCTCACTGGATTTCAAAGCAACGCGGGTCCATTTTAACAAGCAGTCTTCAGTAAAACACTAAGACAAGAGTAATGTGAGCAGCCAAGCACTGAGCCCTAATTACTGACATTTTATGCCAGAACAAGAAGCAAGCGGCAAATAACTGGATTACAAAGCCGAACACACATTAATAACGGAGGATCAGAAGACGAACACCAACGTTACCGGTTCTGCTTCCGACGATGACGACACGGAGCT
The DNA here is from genome assembly GCA_026937815.1 of Etheostoma perlongum. Lineage (NCBI taxonomy): Eukaryota > Metazoa > Chordata > Actinopteri > Perciformes > Percidae > Etheostoma > Etheostoma perlongum. The sequence goes on along the minus strand of CM049384.1, from coordinate 5,807,555 downwards.
AGGGATGGGAGGGCAACTGTGGGAGGGCAACTGGGGCTCCATGTGTACAAAAAAAAAACAGCAAAACAATACTGCAGATATTACATAGGGGTTCCAACATTGGGTTTAAAATTCAATTGAGAACCTTGAAATGTTCGATATACACGACGCTCCACGGATTGCTCAATTTCACCAACTGTCACTCTTTTCAGACGGATGTCCATTTCCTTCCACTTTCTTTGTGTTGGCATTCTAACCTCGGTCCGGTGCCTATTGCCGCCCAAGACGATTGTGATTGGTTTAAAGAAATGGCAATGAAACCAGAGCATGTTTTTCTCCCATCCCGGGATGCTGTGTGGACCAGCCAGACCCTCCTTTGCAGCGCTGTGGAGGAAGATCTGACAATGTGAGAAAACATTTTAAGTAATGTCCCTTAATGGTCTCCGGAACTCAACTGAGGACCATCTTTTACAGTGTGTAGGTTTAAGAACCATAGTTTGACCGGTCAAACTTGAACTTATATGATTTCATATTGTTTCCATTACAGCTACAGATTAACATATTATTTCATCCACAAAATTGATATTGCTGCCTATAGGCCCGTTCAATTATTAATAAAAGTAGTAAAAAGTAACAAGCATCTAAAGATCATCACTCACAGGCAGGAATCCTGTTGAGCCGGAAGGCAAAGTAATCGCTAATAAAGTAGGTGATTCTGGTGACCACAGCACATTTTTATGATTAACAGTTTATTGGTTATAAAATTTAAACACACACACACACAGACACATCAGAAAAATGAAGCAGTACACAAACAAAACAGAATGAAGACAAAGCAAGACCATAGACAAAAACTAATTATATAAAAAGAGACAGTGATGCACAGAGCCCTTGAGTTTACAACCTTGCATATATATATATATATATATATATATATATATATATACATACACATACATGTACAGTATTCTATGTATCCGTCAGCCACGTTTCCTAGTTAAATACTATGTTTATGAGCCGGAACGCCATTAAATGCCCAAAGTGTACGAATGAGACTTCTCCTATTTCAAGATGTACTCGTCCACTTTATTAAGCAACCTACAGGACAGTTGGAATACAGCCCATTTATCTCTACAGCCAGGCCCGCCTCCTCCTACAAATCCTCATTACACCTCAGCCAGTTGTCATAACACTCAAACCACCAAGCATTCAATGCAGGGAAGAGCCTCCCTCTCTCTGAAGCCATGCCCAGGTATCCGAACAATTAGCTGACTGGTGTAACAGTATAATCAGAACTAATAATTATTTACTCTTACAATCATCTCAAAGTCTTCACAAATACAACATAAAGCTCTCCAACACCAAATAATACTGTTCCACATCTAACATCCAGACCACTAATCATAGCAGTCATGGAGAGACTGGAGTTGGCGTACCACCACAATCTGAAGGGTTTTCATTTTGTAAACAGTTATCACAATCTTTCTCTAAACATAACCATAGTTTAATTTCCATAACCACAATCTTATAATAACAATAATTGTAACCATACTGTAGTTGCCAGGCACATTGTACAAAAACAGCTCCAGTATATGGCTATTTACATTTGATGTTAGAAAACATTGGCTTTGGATGCAACTATGTCTGGTTAAGAGTTGGTTGAATCATATTTGCAACTCATCTGTAGGTGTAGGTAACCATCAGACAATCAAGCAAGGTGTTTTGTCTTCTTGTTAGCATTCAAATGCCAGAAGGAATGAGTTTCCATGTGGCAAAGTTATTGATTATGTTGTTAAAACCCCGTCTCAAGAGGCAGGTAGTGCTCCAATTTGGTCATGAAAACGATCTGACGTACATGGTTGAATTCAGGTGGTGTTGGATTCATGAGCTACCCTGTTTGCCCCAAGAATGACCAACCGTGCAAATCAGAACAGACATAATGAGCAGCAATTAAGTAAATACAAAAATGTTTAAATGTGTAAACATGCTTTGATAGCTATAGAGTGCTGCAGCATTCAATTTGCATGCATGTTATTTATTAAAGGTTTTCTATATGTAGTCAATTCCTAGTCTGAAAGGCTGGATTATTATAAATGGGCTAGCTCCATCTCCGGTTTGCTCACCATGAAGTATGTAAATGGCATAGTGGATATGAGGGGGTTATAATAACTTCAAAAAAAACAATGACCCCCGGCATCACATTAAAGCTTAGCCTACAAAACAAAAAACAAGTGAGCGTGGCTACCCTCTTGGCCATACAACAAACTAAAAACACATAAAAGGAAAACACACTTGTTGATCTATTACCTCATAAAAGAAAAAACACAGATGCTATTTCTCATGAAGGTAACCTGTTGATACAATATTCCACAAGCTAATGAAGCAGCAGTAGGCCGTCTTGGGACACATTAGGTGACCTGGAACAAACAGAAGTCTGGCCAGACAGAAACATTTGCAGAGGGGGAAAAGGCTACAGTGCAGAACAAAACAGAACAGCAGAGTGTCAAGTACAGCGGCATGCAGAACGGAGCTGAATAAAACACAAGGGAGAAGAAGAACAGGACGGAAAATACCTCCACGCAAGAGTGAGACAAAACGGCAATATAGAAACCAGACAGACGTCAGCGAAACAGTACACAGTAACAGAGCGGCATGAGTGTTGGAAATGCAAACGAGTCTTTGTGTTCGGAAATTAGGAGAAATGAGAACAAATGGATGCAGGCCTGCAGGGAGGGAGGGCAGAGCACAGTGTACCAGCATATTATATTCAGAAATTACATAGGACACAATCTCTCCACGCTCCCTGCTTCATTTCTCTCTGCCAACTACAACTAAAATCCCCCCCCCTCTTGGTGCAGTGATGACAGCTCTACTATATTAACGGTGTAAGAGCTGCTGTGACTGGGTATCTATAGGTGGTGCGTGTGTGTGTGTGTGTGTGTGTGTGTGTGTGTGTGTGTGTGTGTGTGAGTGACCTCAGCAAATCTATTATCTCTGCAGGTATCGAGATCACATCCAACTGTCCTGCAGGCTGACCAATCACTGCCAAGGAAGACTGGTTTCCTATGCGCGTGTGTGTGTGTGTGTGTGTGTGTGTGTCATGTATGTGGGTGTGTCTTTGATCTCTGGCTGTCCTTGCGGTACTCCACATCTCTCTCTTTCTCTCTCTAGGCAACACACATGCAGCACACACAGGGAGGCAGTGTGTTGGCAGTAACACACACACACACACACACACACACACACACACACACACACACACACACACACACACAGTGAGAGCCCCCAGCTGTTTTCAGTCTCTCTCTCCTGTCGAACTGACAGACACTAAGCAGACTGATCTCCTCAACTCGAGCCGTCAGCCTCTCCTCCTCCCTCCTGCCCTCTCACCGACTCCCCCTCTCTTTACTTCCCTCTCTATCCCCCTTTCTTGCCGGCCACTGTTCACACTCCACACTCACCCTCTCCATCTTTCTCCCTCTCCTTCCCCCACTCCCTCGCATTTCTCTCTCTCACCTCCTCCAGACCATCTGACGTTCTGACATGTACACAAAGTGTAAATTAAAGGAAACAGAACATAAAACACCCAAAAATTGAAATTTGAAACATGATGGTGGCCGTAACAGTCAGGGTAGAGCCAAATGTATCAGGATACTTTCTTCCAGTATTCCGGATTCCTGTAAGCGAACTTGAAAATCAAAAGGACATTTAGCAAAGACATTTTCTGTTAACAGCCAACAAGCTGGGGAAATTACATTTTTAATGAACCACTCACTGTGTCAGACACATTTCTAAGCTCTACTACGACCTTTTTAATGTTGAAGGCCGAATATTACTGAAGTGTATACAAACAAGTATTGAAGGCATAAAATATAGAAATGATCTGCTTAATGAAGTTGCTGATAGATAGAAAATGTTAAAGACAGAAAAAAAAACAGCAAATTATCCAGCTTGTGTTCCAGGTCAAGTCCCCACTTCCTACTGTGACGCTGCATTTACTTTACTTTGGCCCTGCTCTCTCTCCCTTGCACGACACATCACGCCTCTTATTATCTGTCTGCTGGCCTTTTGACTCCAACAATATGTCGCCACATTCTGCTTCCAGTTTGACAGTCTTCTCTGCCTCAGGGTAGACAAGCTAAACTGATGTAGTGGGTGGCAAAGCTGCTGCCCTATTTATGTTGTCCTTAGAAATGAGACTCCATATAAAAAAATGTTTTATTTTGTAACTACAACAGTAAGTACACTGCCTGCATGGGTAACAAAAAAGGACCAGATTATTGGACATTTTAAGCACATGTTATCGTTACTTCAGTTTGGGTCTAAACTTTGTTCACCCACATACAGAGTCAAACAAAGATGGCCTCCTTTTCCTCTAGTGGTATAGAGCTACTGTACTGGCACTGAGATTTGTTCCTCCAACCCAATATGATATTGGTGAATGAAATGTCAGTATGTGGTGCTCAGAGCATTCAAACATTACATTTAAAATACTGAACTACATGCTGATTTACTCAGGCCTCACCATCAGCTGTTTTTTAATAGAGACTAATTATTTAGGAGGAACAGAGACGGTTCCAAAGCGAGACGCCCCAACTCAGAGTAGTTTCCTGTATCTGCCTCTTTATGAGATTAGCAGCAGGTCCTGAGTGTATTGATTCCAACGGGAGAAGTGAATGTGAAAACAGATTATGAGTGATTCTTTTGCCACATAGTTAGCAAAGTAAATATTGGACCCATTTAAAAAAAAAAAAAAATATATATATATATATATATATATATATATATATATACATATATCTGACACTAAAATGGCATTTTTCAGACGGACACATCAGGAGAAAAATAACTTCTTCTGTCTCAGGACCAAACTCTCGCAAGATCTGGCAACGCAGAGAAGCTAATGCCAGCTAACGTTTGTGAATGCCCTCACAAAACTTATCTCTTTTAACTTATGTCTTTTAGCTGTGTGAAACTGGTGGTGTATCGACAAGAGATTCCACACACACAACGTTCACTACAAGTTCAAACAAGGCCACGGCCCTTTAGGAGACAGGAAGTGTGTACTGTTTCATACCATTGGCGTTGTTTGTAATCTGTAGTGTAGAGGATCTTCGGTAGAAAGTAGTTCCTATGGAAACTGTTCACAAGACATCTGTACATTATCCAGCATGTAGAGTCACTGCTTCTGGGAAATAGATCTTCCTGTTGAATCTTTTTTAAATTACTCACAAATGATGTGTACTTGATGAAATATGTTTTTTGTTATTTGGGTAAACCACTGAAACATTAACCAACCAACATGACACACCACCAGCCATCATTTATACTCAGGGCATCAGTACCATGGAACTGGGATGACTAGCTTATCAGGCGTTACAGTGGAATAGTATTCTCTAGACTACACTACATGGCCAAAGGTATGTGGACGCTTTCATCCACATACTTTTGGTCTTTTCTCTTATGGTTTGGGCAGGACCCATCAATTATATTTTAGAAAACAGTGTAAAACTAAAACACAATAAGTAAAAGGTTTTCCCAGCTTGTACTGTGTACGTTGTGTATATCAATAAAAACATGTACTCTTTTTCTCTTTGGTTCCAACCAGCCATTTTATTACCTGATGAGTAACACCGTAAATTATACCTTTTATTGATCCCCAGTTGGGAAAATAAAACATACCTTCTGTTTGTTAGAACTACACACGTGCTCAGGACCTGTTGATGCACAGAGAGTGGGCTGTCAGAGCGGTTGTGGATGTACAGTGCCTTGCTCAAGAGCCCGTTGGCAGTGGCTAATCTCTAATCTACCACTTTACATTCTGTGCTTTGGTCTATACAGGGACTTGAACCTCAAACCCTCCGGTTCCCAACCCAACTCTCTACGGACTGAGCTAATGCCACGCCCTTATGGCCACAGTTCGTCATAGCCAGTCTCACACGGAATGCATAGAGACGTCACATGAATTTCGGGGTGCACCGGTCAAGTCTTCAGGGGCACAGGAGAGGCCGCCTCCCCATACACACAATCAGGTCTCCGTAGTTCTCCGTAGCACTTTTACTTTTTACAATTAAACTCCGGAATTTAAAACAAGATAAAAAGCAGTATAAAAGGAGACAGTAAAAAAATAAACTGACTGATAATAAATCATATAAAATGTCAATTGGAATTAATACAGAGTGATGGCAACTCTGCTACACACAGGGAACGCTGATTCACGCCAGACCTTATGGTCAAACATTAGTGCTGGACCTCACACATGATCTTATGGTTGAAGGGAGCAAATCCCTGCAGCCAGGCTGCATAATCACTTGGAAAGCCCTCCCAAAAGACAAGCAGATTTGTGTCCATGGTTTTTGAAATAACAGAAAAATTAACCGCATCAATTAACACATTTGTGAGAGTGTATATTGTTGTATAATCAGAGCTTTCAATGTGTCAAAAACTCACTTTAAAAGACATACAAGATCAATATGTACAAAAGTTACTTCCATAGACTGAAACCATTAACTGAACACTACTGTATGACTGACACACACCAATTAACGGCGATGACCCCCGACAGTGACAACATGTAGTTAATTGAACTACTGAAGACACAGTAACACTGCTTCCTGTTTAAAACACTGTCATTCATCCTCACCTTCCCTCAGGCTCATCCGACTCTCTTGATTCTTCCTCCCCTCTTCTCCTTTGTACCCCCTCCTCTCTCTATTTTTGTCCTTCGTCTCAGTTGTCCCCTCCCTCGCCAACATTTTCTCAAAAGATCTGCTTCCTGTCCTCCTCCTCGCTCAGATACCCACACTGCCCCCCCTGCTGCTCTCTTTCTCTTTCATCTCCATCATTTTGTGTGCTCCTCTTCATCCCTCGCCCTCCATGCCACTTTCCTCTGCTTTCATCTGCTCCTGGCGTTGAGATGACCATCCTCACATCCAGTTGCAGTGCTCATTTTCCTCAAAGCCTTGTTTCTTGTATCTCCTCTCTTTCAGTCTGTGTTATACACTCTCCCTTCTCTAACACTGTATTATTTTTTCAAGTTTTCTACAAGAGCAATCACCACAGGCTCTCACGTCCCTCAGAGATGGCACAGCCTTGGTTTGGGCTTTTAAGAAAGGCACTTGTCTAGAAAGTCTGAAAGTTGTGGCCTGCGTGGGTGATCTCATGGACTATCATCACTTGAGAACTGCTGCAGAATTTTACTATTTTTATATCTTCTTGTTATTGAAATGTATTGAGAAGTTTTTTTTTTTTTTTTCGAATGCCATCACTTCTTTGTATGTATTCTCTAACCACGACGTTCCACTTCCGGGATTGCTCTCGTTCTGCGTTCTGCTAGAAAAATACATATTTACAAACTATATACTATATATATATATATATATATACACATATACACACATACGCATACACATATACATATGGTTGTTTCTCTCCCATCATTCACAGCCCTCTCACCATGCCTTTTTTACAATCTGTCACTGTCAGCTTTTAACTATTTCTGGCTCTTTCTCAGTCATGTACTGTTGCTCTCATTTTTTTACTCTGTCACTCTATATCCCTTCTGGCTTTTTCTTTTAATCCGTCTGTCCATAAGTCTTTTTGAATCCTTTCAATTCTCAACTATCACTTTTTTGTTGCTCTTGCAGTTTCTCCCTCAGTTTTATGTCTTTCAGTCCTTTCATCATGTCAGTCTTTTTCTTCTGTGAGTCCTTGTTGCTTTTTAGCTGTCTGTCTCCTTCTTTCCCCAATTTTTTCATCTCTCCCTTTATGTCACCTCATTCCCATCATTTGTCTCCTTTGAGGCCTGCACCGCTCTGTGTGTGTGTGTGTGTGTGTATGTGTGTGTGTGTCTATGCTTGCGTGTGATTGGTTGTGTGCCTAAGCTAAATAAAAGCGGCATACTGAGAAAATTAAAAAGAGATTTAACGTTTTTTGTGTGACAGATGGAAAATAAAAGTGTATGTTGGTGCGTAAAAACAAATTCTAAGTATTAGATTTGCAAGTGTGTGTGTGTGTCTGTGGCAGAGACCAGCAGCAAGGGTGAGAGAGAAATACAGTGTGTGAGAGAGAGAGAGAAGGAGAGAGAGAGTTATGTAGGGATTGAGCACTAAAGAGTGTAAAGTACTTACACTGCTCTATGAGCAATGCACGCGTGAGAGCAGGCATGCATGCATATTAGAGTGACATACATGTGTGTTTGGATTTAGGTTATGGTAAAAATGCATGTGTGTGTGTGTGTGTGTGAATCAAAACACACACACACACAATTGCTCAAAGCTAGCAGGAGAGGTACATTAGTGTCTTTGCTGAGAGCCTAGCTCTTCAGCGATTGCCTCTTATCACAGTGCTTCTACAGCAAAGTTTGCTGGGAATAAAACAATTTTAAAAATAAGTACAATTATCTTCCTGGTTTTAGGATTTGTAGCCCATTTCAATTGCCCTTTTACACAATACGTCTCAAATAAAAACTGGTATTAAAAAACATAACCTGGTGATGGAATAATGGTCTCTATTAGCTGCCACAAACACAACCAGGCTAGTCTTTAACTAAGGCTGGGCAAAAGAAAAAGAAACATAGCCTGTGATATACTGGCTCACAGTAGCCTGGTCCTGCCAGACTCTCTGAGTCTGGCCGCTCTCATTGACAAGTGTTAACTTCCTTACAGCCAGGTACTCTGTTGAAGTTTAAAACTGTTGGATCTTTCCAGAGCCATTCTGGGCCGAATGGCTTCGCTCTCATCTTTCTCCGCCGCCATTACGGAACTACAACTCTAGTGCACAGCCTCAACGTCATTGTTCTCAGACTCGCCCTCTCTTTGCTGAGGACCGGTTAAAATTTGGACTGAAAAAACCTGTGAATATACTGCTAACACAAGCATAGTACTGAAGGAAAATGAAAATTGAGCGAAAGTACGTAGGAGGGCGGAGCCAGGCTAGGCTCACAGGGTAATTCAGCTAAATGTACATTTTAACATTATTTCCTTTACTACTACTACTATTACTACTATGTCACTAGTACACTACAATATGTTTGTCTTTAATGTGAAACACACTGAAGAAAAGAACAACAAAGTAGAAACAATGGAAATTAATAAGTGAATAAAAACAGTATTTCTGTTAAAAAGGTGATAATATTGTTCACCAACAGTTGGCTGTTTTCACATCCAGCAGATACATATAGAGTGTTTGTGTCCAACATTCACTCTTTTTTTCTTCTGTTTTGGTCTCCACCATCACTTGAGGGAAATATCTGGCTCTTTAGCTGCTAAATGCTCAGACATGTTCAGACAATGTTCAGACAATGCTAGCATGTGATTTGCCCAAGTTATAGTGGGTACAGACAGTTTTGTCAGCTGCGACCACAAACAACGCTATTTGAACACTGACAGTGAACCAAAACAGTAAAGTTGTGCGTTAAAAGACCAAAACACTGAGCTGAAACACACAGCTGAGTCTGTGGGTTCATTACTACTGGGGTTGGGTATTGTTTGGATTTATTTATTTATTTATTTCATCAGTACATTGCTGGCAAACGACGAAAACAACCACTACATGAGAAAAGGGTATTTTACAATAACTATGAATGCACCACGAGGCTGGCGAGGCACGTTTCAAGTAAACGCAACGTTTGCGCTGTTTTTTCGGGCAAAAGCAGCTGCGGACTGTTGTTCATCCCGATGTTGGATTCCTCTGCAGCAGGTGTTTTCTTCTATTTTTCTTAAGATTTTTCAAAAATAAAACATTAATGACCAGATTACTGGCCTATTGGTAAGGTAGTCACTAAGGCAGCCACCCAGAGACGCAGTTATTCCTAAGAATTCAGTGTGCCACATGTACATCATACCCAAATCTTGATAGTATTCTATGTACTAAAAAGACCTTAGGCTGCCCACACAATGTTGAAGACTCTGCTCCATCTCTCTTTCAGTTAAGGGGTGTTTGTCTTAACAAACATTGCTCTACAGTGACATACAGTCACACTTTACACCAATTCATTTTCAGCATTTTTAACAGTTTATTCCAGCTGCTACCTAACAGTAGGCTACTGTTACCTGCTGCCAAGTGTTACGCAGCGTTACACACAGCGTTGTTTGCATCAGAGAACAGCGCAGACATTTAAGTAGCATCAAAATGAGGCACCAAAAACTGCGTTGCTATTCAGCTCGGTAGATACCGGTCGTTAAGGCACCAGTGCCATAATAGCACCGGGTCTCTGTACCCAAGCCTAATTACTACAAGCAACACCGTTCACATTTTCCATTGTTACAATAAAAATATTCATTTTATCAGCTTTAAATAGATAGAAATTCAGATCAACAGAGTGATACAGTAAGTATGACTTCTTCTAACATTCATCAACAGCAAATTTAAGTGGGAGCAGATCAGAAGGCATAGAGACTTTTGATTCATAAAACAGGGGAGATAAGAGTGTCTCTAATACCAGCCTGAAAGAAAGGCTTATTATTTTCTATTTGAGTATTTAGAATAAGTAGTAGGTCTTCCTTTCATCTGGTCCATCGCGGGTGGCTGCGGCTCAAGAGCTAGAGTGTGTAATTGCAGGGTTGGTGCTTTGTGCCTCCTTCTGTCCACATGTTGAAGTGTCCTTGAGCAAGACACTGAAACCCTAAATTGCTCCAGGTAAGCACCTTAAATGGCAGCTCTGTCGCCATCTGTGTGAGGTGGGTAATGGGTCAGAGGAAAATCGTAAAGAGCTTTGTCGGCCAAGATGGAAATGCACTTACCATTTAGCTCTCCTCTGAAATCATATGCACAAATGGCATCTAAAAGCAGCCACCCTGAATCTAATTGTTGTCTTCAAGGGCAATGTAATGTCTGTTGTGTCCATTTCTCACCCTCGCCTAATCACCAGACCACCCAAATCACCAAACACAGCCTCACTTGGGAAAGTCAGTGTAATAATAGCACTCAATCGTTAATCCCTCACCTGCTGATTACAGCAATATTCAGAGCTCTTAGATAACAGTGTGCACATCAAAAGGATGGAGAACAGATTGCACATTGTCTGGGCAATTTGTCCACATTTAACAAGACAGGTAAATCACTGTATCCCTTTTAAGTTCTCCGCAAAAGTATAGAATTAACATCTTTGATGCGTGTGATAAATTCTACAGGGAAGAGGGAAAGATGCCGCCTACCTCCCCGTCTACCAGCTACCTCCTCATCCAACTTGTCAAGTCTCCTAGAGAGCTAAAGCATAACGCTAATTAGCCCTAGACCTCAAAGGAACAGCTAACAAGCTACTATTTCCCCTAACATGATGGTATTTCATTTTTTTTTTGCAGCACACGGCTGTCAGGATGTTGAATCGTTTTGGTTTGCTTCTTCAAGAGGAAAAGGCATGCTAAAATAATCATCACTAACATTACAAATCAAGATAAATCTTCAGGGGTCATTTGTTAAAAAAAAAAAAATGTTTCCACCAAGCAACAGCAAAGACTTCAAAGGCGAGTTAGCTGTTGGAGCTAACTCGGCAGCGATCTGTTATGTAGCCCTGCCCCGTGTTGACTCTGAAAGCACACGCCTGCCTTGCTTTGAAAAGTGAGGATCTAATAAGATTTTTTTTTCCCCGAACTGCAGAGGCTAAACTTTGCAGCGCCTCTGTGTAATCCAACAGATGCGGCCAATTAAAATTAAACAGCAAGACGGGGCGCGTGGTCATGCAGGATGTGAATGAATTCCTTTGTTGTGTCTGAGAAGGCTGTCAAACCCTGATGCATAATCGATCAACGCACTCCAAAGGAAAACGAGGCGGACCCCCGAGGGTTTAAACCAGCATTAGGTGCACCAGCAAGAAGTTGGAGAGAAGGAACAATCCTCCTGTTTATTTGATGAGGAGAGTTCCTGTCAGTACTACATATCAATACTTCACATTAGTCATATTATTACTGATACTGATGTGTCCATGTTTTTTTAACTCCACATTCCTGCACACTGGACTGACTTGCATGCAACTGACTAGTACAAATCCACAGTTTTTTTTACTGATGGTCCTCAACAACAGCACACAATTAATACATACAGTACATAAATAAATAAACACCCTTTGCATCAATTTTGGAAACCATAAACAACATCCACCTGCCCGAGTGCGCTCTGTCTAACCACAAAAGCCCTCCTCCAGCTAAGAGCTCTCAGCTGGGACACACACACACACACACACACACCTACCTGCAGGTTCACACATACGCATTAATAACCAATGCTACACACACACATCACTTTAACCCTCCGGTGACAAATAAAACTGCATTATGCCTGAAGTCTCAGCTCTTAAGGAAATGCAAAGCATCTTTTGCATAGTCTTGTTTCAATACACACACAGGTGATTGTGTACTTGCACCAACGCACACACATCCACACACTCAAGACAAGACAAATGAAGACTGCATTTGCTTTACCAGGCAGTGCAGACAGGGCCTTATAAAATATGCATGGCATGTATTCCCCGGCTGTCTACCTCTACATACACACTCGTACCGCCCAAACAATCCAAGCACGGGCTGCAAATAGTACCGATTTGAGCTCGGCTGGCACGCTCCATCATCGTTTGACAGGCAATTATTTTATCACGCTTCCCACGTAAAGACAGTGGCCAAAAAATACAAACAGGCTAATGTACAATCATATCTGCCATGCGCACCAACGTGTACAGTTTACATGGGCGCGCAGGTTAATAATTCAAAGCCCTGGTTAAGAGGGGAGCTCTCCCTCCTTATTAAATTATTGACAAGCAACATCTCGACTCTCTGCAGCTGACCTAAGGGTTGGCCAGCAGGGAGGGAGGAGAGCAAGGAGGAGGAGGACAAGAAACATATGTAAGGGAGCAGACAAGGGGGAGGGAGGGAAGTGGCGATGAAGGTGGGAGAGTTAAACAAGAGACAATGAGTTCATGATATCGGAGAGAGCAGGGTCACAGATATGAATCCTAAATAATAATAATAATAAGGAATCAAGGCAGAGAGATGGAGCGAGGTAAAAGCAGCAGCAGCTCTGTAATACATTTCTGTTTTATTTACCGTTCTGCCGCTTTGTTACTAGGGGCTGCAGAGCTACACAGTATTCATTTCAGAGCAATTACTGCCTGTTGCTGCCCCACTCTCCTGGATGGCAGCCTGCTACTTTACCTGCATATCTGTCCATCTGTCACTCAAGAATATGGATGTGAAAACATGAAGAATGACAAAAGTATTTCTAGAGAGAAGTGATTACATTTGAGTGGCATGCCACATTTACAGCAGATTTCATGTACTCAAACAGTACATAGCAATTTAAAAAGAGAGCTATTCACAGATGTTTTATGCAATATTCATGTTGATGCTACCCGCAATGTGCAAGATATTGCATATATGAATCTGATGAAATGATTTGCTTTTTTTTTTATAAAAAAACAACACATTCCTTCATCTTTCAAGTGTTATAATGATACAATGGAGCAGGTTTGTGCATTCACGCCTGAAAATTAACATAACACATCACATTGCAAGTGTGAATGTGATGTTTTTATATTGCGTGGAAGGCTCATTTTATTGATCATATCTTTTAGTTGTGAATACAGTGGATATTTGGCAATGCTTTTATAGGCTATTATGTTTGCAGTGATTGGGGGAAATCTTTTAGGCTTTGTGAGTTTGAGACAATTTCTTTTTGTCAGCCCTATCATACAAAACCAACATGCACACTCACGCTGTCTGAGTACCTGAAAAGTGCTGGTGGGCTTGTTTTATTGATCCGTTTAGCTCACACACTGCCTGTGAAGCCATTAGGCCGATCTGTGACAATGTCATTCCCCAGCGTTGGACTATTGGTGCTGGCACTCTTTCCTGCTGCCCTTGTTCCACACTGACCACACCGCAGTACATCTCCAGATTCTGCATTTCCATTCTCCCCAGAAACCTTTTACTCACAGTTTTCCCCTGCTGTTTACATCCAATTCACGGAAAAGTCTTCGAAATACATGACTTATTGTTTTGGGCCATCACTGCTTTTAAAGTTTCATACCATATTGTGCTGAAAATACGCATTTCTTGGCAGTTTTGCTTTTGCTTCTGATTTCACAGTTTTAAAAACACTGCCCATGACACCAGGCAGCTTGAATGCTAGGTTGTCAAATTAGGTCTTTTAACAGGCTGAATACGCTTTTCAGTTACCAAATGCAAAATCCTTTTCCATTATAATACATAAATAATCTCCTCAAATACAACATAACCTAAAGCAACTTGAAGAGCTATTTACATTATATTTACCATATGTCGCATGAACCTGACAGCAGAGAAACAGCTCAAAGATGTCTGGTATAACTCGGTTTGGGGATGGAAAAGTTTGGGTGAAACGGTATTTATTCTTTGTGGTTTACTTTATCTCACATACTGCAGGCGAAAGGTGCATGCTCAGACATTTTGAAAGTTTATTTCTCTGTCATTTTAAAGGGTTAGCACTGTTGAAGATGTGATAGACTCCTCTATCTGACACTTCATGCAAAATAAATCAAACACTGTTTGCAAGCTCTACTGAAATCCGATCTACTACAAAGGGTAGCAACGAGATCTTTAATTAAACATCAACTGAAGTCTTCCAAAACCTTGAAGTTGAAGTTATCCAATAACTTGTTCCCTGAAGGAGAAAACTAAAATGATACACCCAACAAGGTAAAATAACAGACTGCTCAGCTGTGCCGTTCAAGATCCTGCGAGACTGTCTGACAAAAGAAAGCTTTCACACCTCTCTGCAACAAGTGTAACAAGAGGGCTGAACATGGAGGCAGACGGGTATGACGTCATAAAGCAAGAGGGATATCAGGATTTACAAAGCAGAAAAAGGGATGGGGTGGAAAAAGAGAGGAAGAAAGACATGGTGCAAGTAGTGAGAGCGAGAGAGAAACCTACGATTTCCTTATTTCCACATGTCAGCACCACAACTAGCAGCCACGCCACCACAATTACATTTCAGCATCCACAGAGCTTCCTGTGGTGGTGAAAACAAAACCACTCACCAAGCAAACATTCCCTACACACATGCTGCTGCCACAGACCAGTAAACAGATTACCAAGTTCCTTCACAAGTTATATTTCTTCCATAAATACAGTTTTTTTCTTTGTTTTTTTGTTTTGTTTTTTACCTATGACCAACTTTCACAGTATAGGACAAACTCTTCTCATGTAAAGTCACAGTTATGGACATTTTCTTTATTACTATATTTTCTCTCCAGTGTAAAAAAACTCAAAGTGTTCAATATCTTGTGTTTTATAATTACATAAAAATGATGATGCCTGGTAGCACAGACACACACACACACACACACACACACACACACCTTGCTATTCTCTTGCAGACGCACACACCAACGCACAAGTATAAACTTCGGTCCATTTACATAGGCTACGGGGAAACAGATACATAAATCACGCTTAAACGTGATCAGATGCAACTGAAGTGTTGGAATATGAGAAACAACACAACAACACAATAGTGGCGTGCTCTGGCACCAGACTAGAAATGTTTGTGTGTTTTATTTGATGGACTAAATCCAAATCCACATTCTGAAAGGATCTATTGTGTGTCTGACACACTAATGGGTCACTGACCGGTTCCTGACTGGGCTGTTGACACAGTTTCACAAGTTCACATGAGCAGCCCTATAACGACCGAGTGGAGGACAACATTGAGATTTACGTTGCTGCATTTTTAGGTTACATTCAGTAAACATCTTGAGAGTAAGCTCTGCCTTAGAATTACATTTTGGAAAAATACAAAAGCCCCAAATGTAATACGGTAAAATATCTGCAAATAACTCTAAGATTATTTTTTGGGGTATTTTAAGCCTTTATTTCCACAGGACAGATGAAGACATGAAAGGGCCAGAGGTCGGAGTCGAACCCATGGCCCCGGCATCAAGGAGTAAACCTCTGTTAATGTGCGCCTGTTTTACCAACATTGCTAACCTGGCCACCATATGTTGAAATTTTGAGGTAGAAAATATACTCTCTTCCTTCCAGCCTCATAACAGGAATACTATTGTTTTATGTTATGTTAAAATGATGACCAAAAGCATTCTTAAGCTATGATCTTTTTCTTTAGAAGGTTGCCTTGTATAAGCAAAAACTGCAAACAAAAATGTTTAATGAGTTCTGTGAATTTGCATCATTTTGTGTTACAAGATTTCTAGAGGGACGGGTTAACAAAGCTGCCGAACAATCCCCATGTCCTACATGTCCTACAGTAAGTATATCTGACAAATTTTTGTTCCCATATTGCATTTTCATTGAATCCTCCATGACCTAATATGATTCAGTGAGAATCACACTAAAACTGCACCTACCCACATAACTCTGAGACAAAGTCAGCAAGTTTTAAAGTGGCATGAATGGATATTTAGTAGAGATGTTCCAAAAGCCTCTGATGTTCCCTATAATGCTGCTATCTGCGTGATACCACGTCATTTAGTCCAGAAGAAATTCTACTTTAAAGTAGTTCAGTTATCTTCTTTTTCCGTTATCACTCACTGTCAAACTGGATAATAAAAGAAAGTTCTATGGCATTCATGGTTTGCATTTGTTCATTTTTCACAAAGAGTTTAACATTGGATAGCAATGATGTCACATCCATACAGGGATAGGAGTTTACAGCTGTTAAAACATTATAATAAAAATGTATTTTTTTAACACACTCAGCATCAGCCAATACGCAACCTCAGGTGTCGGAATTAGTATTCAACAACATCTCTAATATTTAGCATGGATTATTTTACTAGCTTTACTAATTCTTGCTTCTGCAACAATCCACTCAGACTAAACACCTCCAACTCTTCTCTGTACATCAACCGAATTGCAAACTCCACCGCAAGCTCCCCGCTGAGCTGCACACAACACAACCCATAATTACAGGACGGCCACAGTATAAGTCAGATTGCAAAATCCCTGCATGGATTTCGAAACATTTGGGATAGGCATGAAAGCCTGTGTTTCCAGTAATCCTATGTTTCTACATTCACCATGGGATTTAGAGCGCTGTGTGTGTGTGTGTGTGTGTGTGTGTGTGTTTGTGTGTGTGTGTGTGTGTGTGTGTGTGTATGGTGGACCGCAGACAGAGCGCCACTTCAGAGGACAAGACGAGCAGAGACCAGGGCAAAGGGCCAGGCTACACAACACATTAATAATCCATCCAAAAACTCATTTTCCCACAGTCCCCTCTGGCAGGACATTACTTTTGTGAATGGCTTGTTTGTGTACCGTGTAGTCTGAATTTTATGTCCGTGTGTTTGTGAGAGCTAGTAAATATCCTTGTTTAGTCAAGATAGTATGAATGTATATAATGTATATACATATGTGCATATGTACCTATGTATGTGTGTGTGTGTGTGTGTGTGTGTGATTTATTACAGGCTTGCTCATACAGCCAGGCTGTCATGTGCCACAGCTGGAGAGAAAAATAGAGAGGACGGGTAACAGAGGAAGTCGGAGAGAGAGAGACATAAATCTTATGTGCAGGGAATTAATGCTGTGGTCTCAGCAAAGGCAATTTTCCCTTTTCCTAAATCAGGAGGTTAATCGTATTACCTATGAAAGAGACAGGTAATAGCGCACGATACGTACCTCCGAAAAACAGGACAAGGAGGAATACAACAAGAGGATTGTGTGTGTCTGTGTGTTTGATCAGAGGAGGAGAAAAGGCAAGAAAAAGTGTGAGATGGAAAAGAACGTGTCACACCCACAGCCATCCTTGGTTGCTGGCATACACAGTATACAAAAGTATACTACTGTTCCCTAATCCCTAACCACTCTGACGGAGGCGTTTGTGCAGGAAGCCGACC
Organism: Etheostoma perlongum; assembly: GCA_026937815.1. Lineage (NCBI taxonomy): Eukaryota > Metazoa > Chordata > Actinopteri > Perciformes > Percidae > Etheostoma > Etheostoma perlongum. Next base: position 5,789,749 of record CM049384.1, on the reverse strand, counting down.
CACAGTTTGTGATGTGCTAACCCACAAAACTTCTACAAACAATTGTTGACCATCAAGCAGGCAACAGGAGTCGTCACACACATGTCCAGTATTTTATTTCATTAATCGTAACAGTAATATTTTCCTAACCCTAATAATCATTTATTTTCCATGGTGTAGTCGTCATGCACATACAGTACGTTGTAGAAAATTAGACTCAATATCAAATATCAACATTCATGTCCGGTGGTTGTCATCTTCTTGGCCTGTTGAGCCGCGGCAGCTGCTACTACTCATGCTGTGTTCACAGAACTAGGGTTACAATGCATAACCCTTAATTTATTCTATTATTTCAAAACAACCGGCTGTCAGAAAGAAAAAACGCATTACTTCCCGTACACAAGAACATCTCTAAATCTGTCTAAATCCTAAAGACCTTCCACATTCCAGATGTTTAGAACAGCAATAACAGCTTTCATAAATTGGCAGATTTCTCACAGAAACAAAAACAATCACTGACAGTCAGACTCAGGAGGAAAGAGAGGTCCTCGAGAGTAATATATTATCATATATTATCATAAAACAGTAAGATAAAAACAGAAACCTCGGTAGTTTTTCCATTTACACTGGCATTGACAAAACAGTTAGAATCCAGCAGATTGTGTTGCAGAACAGAAGTTTTTATGTAGCTCAATCAAATCCTCATACGTGCGTCTTTCCCCCTTGCTAAAACACGAGCTTAGACTTGTGATGTTGGCATCCTTTAAAATAACTGTTAGCCCGTTGGTATCTTTTTTTTTGTGATAAAATTTTTTATTTAAAGAGCTAAACAAAAGTGCAAAACCTTGGTCCAGATGACAACATACAGAAAAGTACACTAGACACACCGATGAAGGCACAGTGCACCTTTTCCATAATCCTACCTTGTGATCAAATGTTTCACTCCAAAACAAAGAGAGGAAATACAGGAAGGAGGGAGACACAACAAAAACACAACAGCAAGAACGATGTCTGCAGCTCACAAACAAGACACACAGAAACGGACAAAGACCAACACACAAACAAATTGACGGGGAGACCGGCAGCAGACAAAAGGGACCTGTTTGTATCTTGACACACATTTTATATCAGTATGTCACTACTTCGTCGACACCTGGCTGATTTGTGCGTGCTGTGGTTTGATCAACACACATAAGTTGTCTTTCTGCTCACGTAGCTGCAAATGCTTTGGCTGTGATCAGACTCTGGCCACCTTTAGATAACAGTAGTTCAGTGCATTCTGCATACATTATAACATGGATTAATGCTTCGGCGTGCCGTTTGAATATCCATCCATCAAGGGTGCATATTCATGTGACACCCAAAGAGGAAGATAAAGGGAAGCAATGATAGACAGAAAGACAGTTGGAATGAGAGCATGATGAAGAAGCAGATGCCAGGGGGAGAGACCAATTTAATTTTATTGGCCACCTTTTTCATTTTTTCCCCCCAATCTCAACTTTAAACACTGTTTGACAAGATGTGGTGTGGCGCTGTGTCATACTGGGTACAGCCTGATACAAGTCTTTGGGGATTCACAGTGTAATTAGCTAGCATGGCGGGCGAGATGTTATCTGAGAGCCTGATCTGCATTTGAGACACTGCGGGGAGGGTTTAAAGGACCCAGCTTCCCGCTTTCAATTACCTGCTCTACCGCTGCCTGGAACACAGTCAGCTGAAAGAAATGACATTATCTTCTCCAATGTATTATTATTTCATGCAGTCTCTTTATTTCAGTGTCATATTTAATCTCTTTGAGGCTGACCCTTTTTTGTAATTATTAGAAAGAGGTGGAGGAGTGATGGATGGATAGATAGATACAGGGAGGGTAGGAGGGAGAGCACCCTGAGAGCCAGGAGCACAGATGAGAGAGCATTGGAAATCCATCAGCCGGTTGGCCGGCTGGAAGCTTGAATATATTCCAGTATCATCTGTATGGGAATGCACGGCAGGGTCCAACTCCGCTGTATATTCTGGCGGTTGATTTTGCAGTGCTTGTCGGCAAACATTCACCTCTCACACGACTGGACTTCAAGATGCTGCAGTATGCATATATTATGTCAGTATGGAAATATTAGCCACTTTTTAGGCATGCATATCACAAAACAGGCAGAACAAGAGTTGCTCAAGAAAGTAACAATGTGGCCCCCAAAACACACACACACACAACTTTCCAAGCCCCCCCCGTGGGTGCCCTTCCCTATCTCAGTGGTCTGTTGGATTGCGGCTGACAAAGTAGACAGTAGAAGTAGCAACGTTTTTGGAAATGGACTTTGGAAATATGTTCTAATTAGGTGCAAGCTAAATTGAGAGTCTACTTTAACACCATGCATTTTACAAGTAACTGACGCCAGCTACCTGTTACTTTACTAATTTGTAATTTATGGTTTATTTTGATGTGACAGAGGTGAAAACTTTCTCAGTTACAGTTAGCAGTCAGTGCACAAGGTAGGCTAACAATTCCTCTGGCTTCAGACCATTTATTACCATGCAGCGTGAGATTAAGGCATTAAGCAAAGTCACCTAGCATAGTGTCATTAAAGAACGCATATTTTGGTGTTTGCAATGCCCAATAAACCCATGACCATCTTTAGGATTGTCATTCAGTAGAATTCAGCAAAATGAAGGCTACTGTCTCTCACATAAGTTAGGTGAGGTATCAGATGTGTAGTGGGACAGAAAATGGCTTTTGGTAATGTGAACTGTTACCAGTGGCGCCCGCGTGTTCGCGCTATTCTCCGACATGACGATATTTGTGTTAAAATGTTAGGAGTACAAGTAAAAAGTTGCCACAAAAATCAGTAAAAAAAAAATCATAAAAATCTACTTAAGTACAGTAACAAAGTATTTATACTTTGATGCTTCCCATCTCTGACTGTTACTGTAAAGTATTACTGCGACAGCTAGCTTAGCTACATCTGAAACTGGCGTTTTTGATTGCATTTATGTCAGGATGCAAAGGTATGGACGACATCTACGTTTTGTAGACAAAATGCTCTGGTAACGTAAATATAAGTTGTATTCAATTAAATGGTAAAATCATGCTTACAATTCAGAAATGAAGTCTTTTGTAAGGTGTATGGTTTTTCTTTTCTTCCTGTAGGTAAGACATAAATATAAAATGTCATTATGAATGATACAAAGCAAACATTATTGAATTGTGTGCAATATACATTCTAGTATGCTTTTATATTAGATCAGATTTATCAAATAGTTGATAAATAAGTAATGAAAGGGGAGAGCTCCTTGGCTGCATGCTTTCAGTTTATTTAATCATTTATTTAGTTCATTTTAATTTCTATGAAGATTTTGCACATCCCAATACATGTGTGTATGTATGTTTGGGTTGTTCCGTGTACTGTGTAGAAAGTTTTTTTTCCTTTTTTGTTTTATTGCTCTTAGGGGTTTTGATGCTGCTATTGTGTTATTGGTATTGAGTTTGGTAATAAAAAGTTAAAATGGCAAAAACAAATGTTTTTTTTCTCGGGGTGGAGGGGGGGGCCTCATAAAGGAATGATGCTTAGGGCACCAAAATAACTAGCAGCGGCACTGACTGGCTGCCTCAACTGAAACAAACAGACAGCACTGTGGACCAAAGTGAAACAAAGGTGGTACTTGTGCTTCACTTTCACTATATTTTTGGTTATTTCACCGTTTATTGTTCAGTCAAGTTGTAACCTTGGCCACAACCACTTTTCCTGCCTGTCGCCCATTCTTCACTTTTGACGGTTTCAAGGATCATACTTATGTTTTTCAAGGCATTTAAAGGCATGTTTTGAACGGGAACTGCACTGCTGAGTGCAATGCTGTCTGACAGCTGTCACTGATGCTTGAGAAGAGTAACACATTATAAATAACAACAACAACAAAAGAATCTTTTCCTGGCTGGACATGGTGACAGATCCTCAGAATACTGAATCCAAGTGTGACGTATCGGTTTTATCTTGTAATTTGATGTCAGTAAACTGCACACACTGTGCTTTTGTGGATTTTCAGTGTAATTTTCTGTGGTTAGAGATGTTTTGCCACAAGCAACCAAGCTTGACAAGAGAATTTAATTTGGTGAAAGAAAGAATGACTCTGGTCTTTGTTGCGGCGTCATTGTGAAGAGGCCAGACAAGACGGCTGGATTCTTCCATTCGACTCAATAAAGCGCTTTTCCACACTTCTTTTTTGGGGCAAGTGCGTCAGAAAAGGCAAAGGTTACCAGACATACTTGTTGAGGAGTGTGCAGGACTTCTTCAACATGGATTCTTCCATTAAAATATTGCCTGGTGCAGCTTCAACACTTTTTAGAATCACCAGAGTCTACTTAAGAATTCCGCCAGCATGTAGTATGATATATATCTGCTCACTGCCTCCATCCAAGAGTGTGTTAGTGGAAGAAATCTGCATAAACACATCCGTAAAGAAACTTTGTGGAAATGAGAGCTACTTCCTAGCTACTCCTGCTGAATTTATTAGTTGACACAAAATCCGAAAATGGTCTAGTTAGTTAAATTGTCCAAATCTGCTATGGAGTTTGGTGTGAAACAGAACAGTGTGAAAAGATGAGGTGATTGATAAGTGGGATTTTTTTCATTAATGTAATGTGTGCTATCTGTTAACATTTAACATTCAGTGCAGAGAGCAGCACAACAATGAAACGGAAAAGGCATTTCCAGAAAGGCTCAACCTGTGAACTGACCTAGAGCACAGCAGATGGTTTTCATCACTGATGAGGATTTTTTTATGTCAGGGAGGCAGTGACAACTGCACTGCAGATTACACAATGTTAGCTTTCTGTCTTTAAAACACATATGGGGACAAGGTTGTAAACAGTTATTGTACCGTTCTATGTGTTGTGAAGATGTGAGCACACTGTGTGTGTGTGTGTGTGTGTGTGTCTGTGTGTGTGTGTGTGTGTGTGTGTGTGTGTGTGCGTGGGTGTGTGTGTGTGCGTGCACTATGCATGTGTTTGTGTGCGCATACATGAGGATGGGGGAGGATGACTCAGACAGCTGGATGAATCACTTTAGGCAGACACACACACACACAGTGGGGTGTCAAGGTTAGCCTGCAGGGAGGATAGCATGTAACTCATCCACCTGATTTAGCCCAGTTAACCCTACACTGACACAGAGACTGACACACACACACACACACACACCTACAGATTGTAATGAGGAACATAATGTGATGGTGTAAACAGCGATGTAAGAAGCCAAAGGTTCAGCACCTCGTGGGTCATACAGGAAGTTAAACCTAACCATCCGACCCGAGTTATGGAGGACCGAGTAGACTTGCATACAGTATGGATGAGTGTGCATGCATACGTGCAAGGGTACGTGCATGGTTGCTTGCACGTTTTATGCAGACTACAGGTCAGCCATGTGTCAGTGTCTGTCCTGAGTTTGTTGAAATGCCATAAAAGGTCAGCTGTAGCCCAGACCCAAGTTTGTGCTCAAAGAGCAAACCATGACATGCATACACTTCTAACACACAAACAAAATGTGTATGAGAGGCAGACTACACACAGACAGTGGCACTTTGATTTGCATACATATACAGAGGCTTTAAATATTTGAGACGTCACACTTTTTACCACACTGCTCTCTGATTCCTCATGACACACCAATCCACAACGAGGGGGTGGCAAAAAGGAGAATATACCATCTGACCTTAAAAACCTGGCCTGACCCTTATTTGGAATTAGGAATGAAACTAAAAGCTAAAAGATAAGCTCATAGCATTGCAGGTGGCTTACATTAGGTTCAGAATGTCAGCTTGATCCCGTAAATCATCTGCCCGCTTCTTTATTTGGTCAAACAACACTGTTCTCATGTAGCTCCAGTCTAAAGCGTGATTTATGGTTCTGCGGGGGCTCCACACAGAGTGTTCGCCGTAGCCTACGTAAGTGGCCTTTATACTTGTGCGTTGGTGTGTGAGTCAATCAGAGCGAGTACCGACTCTAAAGGCATAGTGGGAGAAACAAAGTGTCTCCCCTGTGCATTCTGACCATGGTGGGCAATCTGTAGTAGAAAAAAGTTAACCGTCTCCTTGAGTTTATGTTGTTTATAGAGAGGGAGAACAGGGAAATGAGTCGGGGGAAATGCAATGCATCCAAGCCACAGCCGAGCGACGTGCGTTGCCGTGACGTGTGTGTAGTTACATTATTCAACGAGTGCACATCAGGCTGCTGCGTAAGGGCCGTGTTTCCACGTGCCTACGAACGTAGCTACGGCGTCGATTCAACGCAGAAGCATAAAACGCGATAAGACTGGATGTTTTTTTTAAATTGCACTTGAAGGATTGCACTTCAGTCCCCGCTATATTTGTCCGACTACTGCAAGAAGTCGGCTCTCTCCACACCGTGGTCTTTGTGAGTAACTGTTACAGATGATCCCGGCAGAGAGTAAATAGCCACATGGCGCCTCTGGAACACATGGAGCTGTAAAGGGAGGGTGTTAACAAAACACACATTGAGGTTCATACTTCCCCAACCACTAAACCCATCAGTCATTAGTGAAGAAACAAGAATCCATCACTGGCTTCCAACCACTGCTAATTATGGTTGAAGGGTTGTCTCAGTGGTGCGGACGGAGTTTTTTATCCTGCTGCCTGGTCAATTAAAACATTTTTATCACCCTTGGTCCAATAAATATCTGTATCAACCCAACACACTCTAAAATTCAAAACAGGGGACACGTCATTGTGGCCTTAAAGACTAGCATGCATACCATTTAACCACAGCGCCCCCTTATCCAATCTGACTGAGGACCTTTCATCTTCATCCAACTCTCCCAATGTGTTCTGTCTGCTTCTCTACTGTGTATTATCCAATAAAGGCAAGAATGATAGAAACATGCAAGTTGTTAAAGCTGGAAACAAAGCTAACAAGCAAGCCCAAAGACTACGTTAGCATAACATAACATAAGTGTCATGTTTGCCACTGGGCACTGATTGCATGTGTGCTTTTCACTCTCATACAGTAAAATCCTTTTCAGCACCAATAAAGCAAGGGCGTTACCGATGTAAACAAAACAATCATAGCCTCAAACATACATGCACACTAAATCATAAGTCCCTCTGTCATAAGCATTCAAACCCATAAGCCCTCAAGGGCTCCCTCAATCATTTTGCGAGTGAAGAAAATGTCTTTGACCAAATAAATGAGAACACAGCTGCCAGTGGGGCGACTGTGTCTCAGCAGGCAGGCGCCTTGGTGCAATTACGGCATGGACCTTTAACTAAGGACCTTGTCTTGAAGAATAATGTAACGGCGCTGGATGTTAGAAAGATGGAGAGACAGATAACACAGGGTGTGGTCACGGCAGAGGCTGTCAGGATGTGAGGGGAAAGTGATATCAAAATTATGCAGAAAGAGATTAAAAGGAGAGTAGGGCGTGTATGTAGAGGGACGTTTTTTTGGATGTAAAATATTCATGATGCGCCTAAATGATTGAGTGACAAGCGGAGGACTTCACATTACCCCTCGTCATCTGTATTCCCCTTCGGTGTACAAGGATACAAACATGAGAGGGATGAGAGCAGGAAGGACAAAGAGGCGGGGGTCAAATTTAAACTCCCCTCCTCATCTCACTGACACTCCTGCGTCTGGAGTATCCTTCTCTACGAGCCTCATTTAAACTGATTGCAGCCATGATAGGATGCCTCCTCTGACCAGATGAGTGGTGAGCAATATGAACAGTCAGATAGTTAGGAGGGGTAATAATAATAATAATACTTTGCATTAAAATGCAGAAGGCGTCCTCTCAGCGATGAGTATCAGCGTTCTGGTTTACCAACAAGTGCTCGATTTGACTTTCATTGAGATCATTTCAGCAGTTCAACATCCTCGTCTGCCCTGATTCTTGCTTTTATCAACTGCCAGAAATACATTTCCACTTTTAATCTTTCATATCAGATAATTGCACTGGTCCCAAGAATCTATTTAATCTGAAAAAGTTGCCTTTGTAGCACCGCTTGAAAACTCTGCACAGCGCTACTAGTTAGGAGCTTATCCAATTCATTGTTTCCGTAACAACGCTGATTGAAAATAATCCAATTTAATGCAATCAATCCCCTTGAGAAATCAGGAGGGACAAATACTGAATTTTAAGTATGACGAGAGAACCTGGTGGAGGTACAGGAGAGGATCATTAGGGAGCCAAAGATGGCGCTTTGTAGATCAGCTTAGAGGGGCGAATTCCAAATACTGACACTGATGTTATTCATAGAGAGCTTTTAACGAAAAAACAGTGGACAAGAATACATAATGACAATACAAATTACACATCACAAAAGAAAGATAGGAGCAGAGTGTTCTGATTAATTATAGTTATTGTTGAACAACTGTTACAGTAAACTGCTCTGGACAAAAATGTGAAATGCAGATGAACATTTTACAAAGAATGGGAGTTTACAGCTGGGAGTCCAAAGCGTGTTGTGAGGCAGCGATGTGTAATGTGCAACAAACTCTGGGGACACACACATATCCACACAAAACATGCATATAGGCACATACAGACCAACAGAGGAAGAGACTAACAGGACAGAATTTATGCACGCACACACGCACTAAAATCAGAGTGGAATCTCAGCCAACCTGAGCCTATAGGCTTATCTTCACCATGTGTCAATAAGTCACACACACACACACATTCTCAAACTCACACACACACACACGCACGCATGCACGAACGAACGGACACACAGACAGACACACAGACATTTGCTGATTGGTGAAATCAAGCTGGCTTTCTGACTATAAGCCCTGAAAATTAGATAGCTTGCTGCTATTGCACCCTATTGAGGGACCACACACAAAAACACACTCACACATATACGTGTGTACACACACACACACACAAATTATAAAGACACCTAAATCTTCTCTTTCTCTTGTCCCTGGCACGCTGCACTCCTGGCATGTGCTACTGCAGACTTGATTACATTCATATGGCAGCGTGTGTGTGTGTGTGTGTGTCTGTGTGTTGGTTTGTTTTTTCTGTGTGTGTGTGTGTGTGTGTGTGTGTGTGTGTGTGGCCTGATCCTCCGGATTTCCAGAATCACTGTTGCAATCTGTTGCATGGGTGGATGGATGAAGGGGAGGGAGGGATGGAAAACATACCACAGGAAAAACTAATTACAGAACAGAAGGTCCTTGGGCTAAGAAAGACACACACACACACACACACACACACACACACACACACACACACACACACACACGATAAACAAACTGCCGCGTGATTGGACAATCATCACAATGCAGTCACCTCTACTGTCGTAAAAGGTGAAATACAATTGGTCAATTCATAAAAGCCAAGGAGACCCATAATATACGGTAATATGCGCGCGCGCACACACAAACACACACACACACACACACACACAATAAAAACGTGCATTTGTGCGGACTAGAACCATCCAATAAATCTGATTTGACCATATCTTTTTACTGCAGAGACATTTCTGCCACAAACAGTTCCTGGAGGCTTTTCTGCGGACTCTAGCTGTATCAAAGAGACAGAACGTTGGTGGTGAATAAACAACACAATAAACAAGACAGTCTGACACTCTTTTTGAATTTACATCACGGCTGGATTCATCATCAGCCCAGCACGGTCATTGGACTCACAGCACGGTTCCAGGCTGTAAAACATGTCTGTCAAATGTGTGTTTTCACTATACAGGGCTGTAATCAGATGTGCACAAGGCAACAATTTAATGTAAAAAATGTCAGTCCCCATAATCAGTTTGTGTTTCATGGTGTTTGACCAACCAAAAATAAGTATGAATTTGAAAGATGGTGATGAGCTGTTTGGTATTAGGAACAAGTAGCGATGTTTTTTTCCAGCCATAATAAATCAAACTTTTTGAGAACACACAACTTAAATATGTCAAAATGGTTAAAGACTAACTGCTCAGTAAAACCCAAGTACATACTGTAGAGCAAGTAAATTATGATATTGCACACTTTATTTTTTATTTTTTTACACCCAACGTGAATTGGTAGCTATAAGTAGGTTACAGTTATGCTAACTGTGGTGGAGTGTATAATAAAGTGTGTTCAGTATGTTCAGATTGCTCATGAACCGAGGGGTCATCAGCTCATTAAAATGAATACAATTGAGTAAACCGCTAAGGGTGAAATGTACTCTTCTCAGAACATAGTGAAGAATGCCAATAACACGACCTCAGAGTCAAAAATAAAGTATCTTACTTACTCGGTCAAACTAACAGCCCAAAATACACACATTTATATGTATATATATATATATTTGACAAGTATATTAAAAAGGAAATCCCTAAATTTGAAATGCTGAAACCAAAAGACCAAAATGATAAATTATCAGTTTCATTGGAGATTTTTCTGCCGATCTACTAGTGTGTTAATCGACTAATCATGTCACGCTACTGAGTAATCAAACAAGTTGGCAAGTCTCCATGCATGATTGCACCATATATCAGGCACATGACATTTCTTTTTCCGTTTTGTTTTTTTAAAAACAAAGCGAAGCACAAGGTCCAGTTAATGGATATTTGTCCGCTTTCAGAATTTATGCTACCAGTACAGAGCCTGTTGAACCCCAAAATGACTTACAGAAGGACCCCAACCCCTTAATATGCAACTCTCTTGTATATCCTACTATTGACTTACAGTGTACTTCTACGTCAGAGGAAGACATCGTGGTACTACTGTACATTTAACTGTCCGTGAACATTGCGGATTCAAAATTTAATCACAACATATCACAATGAAAATGTGGAGAAATCAGACAGTTGCCTCATGGACTCATGGCAATGCGCTACCCATCCGGCCCGTTATGAGAGCCAATCAGCAAAAAAAAAAGCTGCGTTAATCAACCCCCAGGACCGGACCAAGTACAGAGACAGGGTCACAGAGCCGCAGTCGGCCAGCACCGTACTGTGTGTGTGTGTGTGTGTGTGTGTGTGTGTGTGTGTGTGTGTATGTGTGTGCAGAGAGAGAGAGCGAGAGACAGAAGGGGAGAAAAGGGTGGAAGGCAAGGCAATGTGAATAAAGAGAGTTTTTGTTCAACTACTCTTCTATCACCACAGTCAGTGTTTAATGATGCAGGTGTGTTGTCTCATCATTATTATCGTTAACAGATTTAACATTTCAAATGCTCCAAAATCCAAACCCCAAGTTCATGGGGCACCCGGGAAACCAAGTGTGAAGTAGATTAGATGAACAGTTCATGAGATATTTCAAAGACAGATCACGCTTTAATGTTTTTTTTTTTCTTCACAACCAGCTGGCTCATTTTCAGATTCATATACGTGTAGCTTTTGTACAGGACACAATGGGACATGACATGCTTGCTGTTTGTTTACGTTAGAGAGAGTCGGGCCCGTTTCTGTGAATCGGTGCCAAATGTGTGTCATTACCTCAGGAGAAGCTTGGGAGTGTCTAGGCTGCAGTCTGAGCTGTGCCTAAACTCATGTAAATACCCCTAAATATGGTTGCTGGGAATCTGATTCCTCCAGGTGCATCTAACTTGCATTTTTTTTTAAAGCTGTGAGCTGTATTTAAACATCCACAGATACACACAGGAAATGATTGGAATCCAATTTCACTAAATAATCCACCTTTAGGAGTAGTCCTGGGAAATCAGGTTTTAATCCCTCTTGGTTGTGTGTTGTGGCTTAAAGCTCCACAAAGTCAAGATCTAATCTGGAGCTGTCTGTGTGTTTGAGCTAAAACTCCCACACCTGATGTAACCGGTGACTTCAGCGCCCAGTACTGTTGTCACCCACTTCCTAATGTGGTATGGAATACTGCACGGTCAGAGGTGTACAGAGGTGACATTACAGCATCTTTATTACTAGAGATGTTCTGATACTGATACCAATATTGGAAAAGCCTCCTATGCTGCCTTGAATGCTGGTATGAAATTTGTAAAAATGTATGCACCAATCCGATACTATGTAATTTAACCCCCAAAAAACTACTATAAAGTAGTTTATTCATGCACTTTTTCTCTTGATTGACTGTCAAATACCACACAACAATGATAGCATTCATATCACAGCTGTTAAAACATAATAAAAATATATGTATTTATTAACACACCATTATGGGATTGGTAGTCGTTATCGGCCATGTACTGGAATCGGGAAGGAAAAATAGGTATCGGACTTGGGAAAAATGCGGATTGGGCCGCATTTTTCTGTCCGAGCCTGGCCAGCATTCGACAGAGCAGTAACCGAACCCGACAGGCATTAAAATATTTATGTCTGAGCCCAACACAGTTAAAATCTCTTTTTTTCCCCTCATACTAATGGCACATGTATATTTGTTTGTGTGGACAGCTTTCTTTTATTAAAGGAGAATTTTAGTCAATTTCAATACCTAGCTCTGTTGTTTGTAAATTTGGAGTGCTTTCAGTAGCAAGAAAAATGAAAACAATCGGTGATGCCTACACCGTGTTATCCTCCTGCTAGCGTTACCACCCAACAGGCTTAAACAGGGCAAGTTTTAAACGTGTTTTTAGCCTCTAAACAAATTCAAAATGTCATTACAAGTGCCTAGCCATGTGCAGTTATTCCTTCCGAGTGAACACAGCGAATTTGACTGCAGTAAATGTGGCAGAAAGGTGTGTTTCGACTAGTGTGGACACCGGAAAACAGGAAATAAGCAGAGGTAGTGCACTGGCTGAATTAACACAACTTTTATGCCTGTATCGTAAATAAGTAAATGTTCTTGCTTCAAATTCAGGAGGCATAAGTATACACACCCCTATGTAAAATTCTGATAGAGGCAAGCAGGTTTTTATTATTAAAGGCCGGTTATTTCATGGATCCAGGAAACTATGTATCCTAAAGTTCCCTTGGCCCTGCATTATCACATACCCTTCACCATACCTAGGGATAGGCATGGTTTTATATTTAAACCAGCTATTGTTAGCCTAATATTTGATAATATTTGGTTTGATTTATATTGAGAGATGATTTTATGGAAAGTACCCCATACCCCTGCTAGGTATGGGAAAGGGTATGTGATGATGTGGTGCTATTTAAGGCTTAACTTATTATCAATCAACAATTTTGGCAATTGGATAAGTAATTTCTTCAAAAATCAAAAATGTTGTCTGATTCCAGCTTCTGAAGGATTTGTGGTTTTTGTCTGTTTTATATCATTATAAATTGAAATCTTTGGGTTTAAATTAGACAAAACAAGCAATTTCAAAACATCAAATGGGTTTAGAGAACTTGCAATGGCCATTTTACAGAAAAACCAATTGATACATAAACTGACAAATTATAAATTTTACAATAAATGAGCTGCAGCCCTGATTCGATGCACTGTGTTGTTTCTTCAGTGTAGGTACATTTTGAATGCTGGACTGTGGATTTGCAGGGTTGGAGTATAACTGTGTCCTTCTGAGGATAGGTACTGTGCTGTGCTATGTGTTTCTCTGCTCTCTGTCCCCAGCGCTGTCTCTATCCCACCATCTACACACACACACACACACACACACAGACAAAGCATCTTTTGGTCCCAAATGCGTCACACAGGTGAGGTACCCTTGAAAAACAAACGTGAGTGTTTCTATTTCCCAGTGTGCCTTTAGCATTGTGCAAACACTCATTGTGAGCATGCTCTTTTTGTGTGCGTATGTGTGTGTTTTGTGATGCATGTTGGGAGATGGGACCCTGTTCAATCACATCATCATTGTCCTGATCTGCTGGGCAGCAGCGGCATGTTCTTCTCAGGGATTAAACTGAACCAGGGACAATCACACACTCCCTGCTCATTCTGGCCTCTTTCTCTTTGCTCTACCTTTCGGTTTTCTTTCTCTGTCTATACACCCGACTGTGTCTCTTTAAGACCTACTCCTCCGTCTTTATCTTCATGTGTCCGTGCCAGTTCATCAGATAGTCATTCAGTCAGTAAGTAAGTCTGCCTCCCTCACAGAATGTCCATTATATTATTTCTTTCTCTTTTACCATCACGATGCTGCTGTCTCTCCCTCTATTCATCTATACTGCTTCAAATTTCACACTTTTACTGTGTGACACACACACACACACACACACACACACAAAATTGAACAAGGACTGACATAAGGAGGCGGGACTTGAACCCAAGCGGCAGGATTTCCTGAATGTAGAACGTATGTTGCATGGAGTTTAAGTCACCAAGGCAACAGCAAGGGTGTTGTGGCAACAAGATGTCAGCTGTAGCACTGAGTAACAGCTGTTCATTTGCAGCCACATCTGGCAGCATGTCTTCCCAGTCCACACACACACACACACAGACATATGCACTTGCATAAAGCACAGGGAGGGTCTCGGGAGAAGGGAAGGGTGTTAGTGTGTGTGCACATCATTCATGTGTGTGTGTGTGTGTGTGTGTGTGTGTGAGATAGCATGGGGCATGAGTCACATTGCAACATATGTGTGCTTTCACCCTCGAGGCAGACCTGATGTCTCATTTGCTGTATAGTGAGCACAGTGCGTCAATTTCATTTTCAGAAATATATCTCCCGTTGTATTGTTTTACCCTCCTATCACCCCTCAACAAAAAAATCTAATTATGCAAAACATCTATTTACACACTTGGTTGGCGGTACGCTGCAGAAAGGGAACGATGAGACATGTTTGCATTCGGAGAGTAGCAGCTGAGAGATAAGTGAGTCTGAGCAAACCAACTCTAGTCAAACACTGTGTACGAGGACCTGCTGCCAGACTTAAGCACTAGAATCAATAGTCCACAGCTGCAAGGTGCACTCCAATACAAAACACACTCCAGAATATCTTGAGGCTGGAAAAACACCTGCTGGCTGGACAGGTTTATTGTATACTTTTTATATAGTGCACATATTCATATATCTGTTGACCTCATTCTCTCTCTTACTATTTGCTCCTTATGTATGATTTAAGTTTGTTGTTACTTTTGTTCAGTGTGTTGTCCTTTTACGTTCTCCTGAATGCCTTTTCTTTTCTCCCCATTTCCCTTATTTATGTTTCATTACATCACCTCTCATTTACTTTTCTAATTGAATGTCCTCATCACTTATCTTCAGTCTTCTCTACCTTCTGTCTGCACCCGTCCACTGTTCTCATATGTTCATGTTTTCATCATCTCACTTGCATTTACTAAACTCTCATCCCTTTATTCCCATTATTTATTTATTTTTTTTACAATATCCCATCCTCTCTCACACCCCTTTCCCATTTTACAAGTTCTGACATCGTATTATCCTCTGTTGCATTTCAGATACTTATATCGTCTCATCTTCTAATACATTTCGGCTTCCTCACAACTTCTTACGTTGCCTTACCCAACTGACTGAGCTGTGTCCCCTTTAGTTAATGTTGCTGCTTGTCCAGCTTTCCTTTCTTGTGTGGTAAACGGTGGCAGAGATACCACTTCAAATGAAGTTCAAGTAATTTTGGGCCTTTGATTTCAGACAAAGGAGGTTTCTCTTTTCAACTATCACTGTCAGATTTGATTAGCTGAAGTAAGCTAGCTACTTTTTCATGTTTCCAACTGACTTGTTACCTAGTAGCCAGACATGCTAAGTATTGCGGCTTACATCAATGGATGCAAATCACTCCATCCCTTAAAGTTTTGCTCTTGGGTTTTTGGTTTGGCGAAGGCTAAACTATTTCACTTTTCTTATTTTCCATTTGATATTCTCTTTCCTTCTCCCACTTATTCACCCTCTTAAAACATTAAATCCCCTGTGATGTGCAACTTATTGGACACGTTTTCCTCTTCTCTCGCACATCGCCTCATCTTTGTCGTCTCTGGTGATCTCGTGTCATTCCATCACTCTTCTCTCCTCGTCTGCCACCTCCCATCTTCTCCCTCCCCAACATCATCATCCTATCCCCAGTTTCAAATGCTCTTCTTCTGTCACCCCCGCCTGTCATCAGCGCCCTCCCTCCTGTCCCTCCTCCATCTATCAGCCTTTCTTCTGTTTCTCATCCTCTCCTGCTGCTGCATTCTCTCATCTTTCTCTGTCTTTCATCTCCCTTTCCCTCTCCCTGGTACGTCACTCTACTGCTCGAAGACAAAAGACAGAGGAGGGAAGATTATGATGATGTGTGTGTCCATTTCCACATCATTCCTCTTCATTCAAGTTTTTTCAAAAGAGATAATTTGGAATAATTTCCAAAAATGGGATATCCACCTCTTTTAAAGTGCCTACCCTCAAAACTAAATGAGAAAAAGGAGCAAATGAAATGAGACAGTACATCTCATGAGCTCTTGACTTGACCGATTTATGACAATGGTAAAGCACAGATGCTCTGTGCTTTATGCAAATGAGAATGTTCTTTTGCTCTATTATGTTTTGGAATTGGTTTAGCCAAGTATTTGTTTTTCTGTATGTGGGAGTCATGTAATTGCATAATTGTGGAGTCAACAACAATAATGTTGTTATACTTTTGTGATAACTTTTTTTATATAACATATGGTGGCTTGTGAGGGCGGCGCATGAGCTTAGTGTCAAAAAGGATTATCTCAAAACATACTAAGCAGCTGACAACCACAACACACACACGCACACACACACACGCACACACACAAGAAAAACCAAATTAAACTACAAGGTCAAACAGCAACAGTGAACACATATCAAGCCAATCCACTCACTCACAATCACAGACTGAGGAGGATTTAAAAAGCTTGAGGCGTATTTAGAGGTTTAAGGACAAACCATTTACTTTCAATTATAATGAGACATCTGCCCCCTTTCCTACAAAATGGTAAATGTCAATCATACAAGAAAAAAATCCACACAAACGCATTTTTCACAGTATGGCAAGAAAGATAAATGCAAACCACATCATTAAATCTAATATGCAAGATTTTCTTTCGCTCTTCTTGAACATGAGCGGTAAACATCAGGTCTTGGGGTCAGCCCCTCCAAAGCGAAGGGCAAACACTCTCCCTCTGGTAGCTGGCTGTTTGCACCAGTAATCAGCAGCCACAGATTGAGGAATCCAACACAGGAGAGGGAAAGATACTAATTTGTCCATTGACAGCAGGAGGGCTGGGTATATAAAACAATCGATACCGATACCAATACCGTGACTTTGATCCCAGTTCGTTGGCGATACTTTTCTCGATATCAATTGTGTACAGATTTTGGCACAAATTATTGCATTTCCTTTTTTAGTTCCTACCACGTGAGCCCTGTCTCTGTGCGTTTTTCCTCCGTGCCTCTGTAACGGGTAACTTTAGACAGCCTATCACAAACATTATGTGATCTTAGTAGAGGCACGCTGCATGCTTATTGGCTCACTGACGTTGATGAGATTCACTCCTTAGGTATTGAAATTGGGTATTGAATGACAAGGCATTTTTCAATACTTGATCTATTTGCACGACATTCTACTTCCGGGATTGCTAGAGTGCTTTTGGAAATTCTGCTGGATCTCCATCTTTTCGGCCGGATGTCCATTACCGTCCTCTTTCTTTGTGTTAGAATTAGGGCTGGGCGATATGGAGAACATGAGATATCACGATATTTTTGACCAAATACCTCAATATCGGTGATACTGTAGTGTTGACAACTGATGCTTCGACAAAATATCTTTACACTTAGATTTAAGATAAATAATCTTCAGTAATGTGGATATAATGACTAAAAGTCAAATAGAAGAACAGCTAGTCTGGCAAATTCAGAAAATCACACTATGTAATTCAGCCTTTAAAACTAGGAAAAGACAACACTTTTGTCATATCATGATATTACAATATCTAAAATCGAAGACAACATCAAGTCTCATCTCACAATATAAATATAATATCAATATATTCCCCAGCCCTAGTTGGAATTTTAAACTCCAGTGGATTTATGAGGACTATGGTTAACTGCTCCTCAGATCTCTACAGGCTAGACAGCTAGCTAGACTATCTGAGTTTTCTATTGCATGACTAAAACAACTTTTAAAACGTACACATGTTCCACCAAAACAAGTTCCTTCCCGAGGCTATTTAGCAGCGGCACCGTAGCTCCGTCCGGTGCTTAGTGCCACCCATGATGATTGTGATTGGTTTAAAGAAATGCCAACTAGCCAGACCCTCCAGTGGAGGAAGATTATTTACTACTCAATACTTAAGAAGCAATTCAGACAGTGTCTAAAAAGTATTGAATTCGGTATCCAGCCCTAAACAGCTGCCTCACAAGGTGATGCAGGATGGAATTGTGATACATTTTAGGCAATGGAAATTAATCTCAACATTTTATTCATTTTTTGAAAGGACTTTTTCGTCTATTACTATAACTCAGTTCTGGCCCTCTTAGGACGTGTAATATAATAATATAATATCAATATATAAAGTACAGGTGCTGTGCATGTAAGTAGAAGAGGTAAGTTGAGGGAAAGATGGTACAAGGAAATCAGTGTATGTGATCATGACAGTTTTATAAAACCTTAGAGCATAAACGCCTCTCAGGGTAAAATATTCTAAAAACTGCGCTGCATAATAATGCAGAAGGTAGCTAAAAATAGGAAAAAGACAGTGCTAACGGTGGAACCACATCAAATTCTATATTTGGCAGGTTTGCAGTTTTCTGCTGGCAGGCTGTGGTTTGTGTCAAAGCAAAACCAGATTAAGATTGGAACAGCTTCCTCCTTTACTCTGGGACTGTCAGAATCTGTGGTCAGTGTTTCTAAGAGTGAAACGATGAAGAGGAAGGCGGAAACAATAATGGAATTCATGTTTGTGGTCGATGGTCTAGAGCTGGGTTGTGGTTACCATGAACCAAATGGTTTTAGTTTTCACATACACTAGAACTCCCGTATATCTTCTAATATGTGCATACCACTGTTTTTTTTTTTTTTCACATGGGAGGTCAGGACCTCCCCAAGGGGCCGCAAAATAAATCTGAGAATTAGGAAAACAACTCAAGATGGGTAAGCATATCTCTGCTAGAAATATATATACTGTACATTAGTTTAATCTACTTGTTTTGCTTGTGAATTACTGAAAAGGTAGTCTTGCATTGCCAGACCAGTTCACAAGTTAAGATTTATGTTGATGGGCAAAAAACGCTCTGGGTTGTTTCTTAAAACCAATCACAATCGTCTTGGGCGGCGCTTGAAAAGTAGAAAGCGGAATTGGAGGTGAATACTGTGTGAGATGCGCAAGATGGAAGGCTTTATACTCACACTGTAAATACGGTGATTTGGACTACTAAAAAAAGATCCATTAAAATCTGTGTGTGTGTGTGTGTGTGTGTGTGTGTTTCACCTGAACAATGAGACAGTGAGAGGATATAAAAAAGGTTGGGAAACAAAGAGACAAAGAGAAGGGTGGAGGAGAGGGTTAGGGAGTGAATGTGTGTGGTTTTATCTTAGTCTGGTCTGTCTCACACAAATTGGTCCTGACCTACTGTTGAGAGTGTGTGTTCCCATCCCACCGGCCAAAACTAACCAACCAGCTGTGGTGTGTGATTTAATCTGGGTGTGTGTTTGTTTAATGCCCCACATCACCTCCTATGCTGTTGAAACAACTGAGGTCATCCATCCTGACTACAACAGGATTTCCTCTTTCACACTTACACACACAGACAGACAGACAGACAGACAGCTGTAGTGGATACAGTAACATGAGAGAGAAACACTCACACATTTAATCTCAAAACCCACTTAAACCAATGTCACCCATATGAGAGCACAAAACAAGTGTTGGGTCACGTCTTCATATAAAGTCAATAAGACAATGTTTATGAGGTTAAGTGCTACTCATTTAGGTGTTTCAAACCAGCCATCTGATTGGTCAAAGCTATGCCAATAATTCCCATAAAGCCTCCATAGGTCTAGCTTATTAGTTGCTATGCCAACTCTTGAGGTAAGGAGACATTTATCGTTTCCTCCTCCTGTGCTGCCGATGTCGAGTAATTCATGAGTTCTCAAAGAATATACAGCTCGACGTCAATCTAACAGCCAACAGACTCTTAAATTACCTGGAGTGACTTTGGCCAAATGGAGTGCAACTGTGGCTTCAGACCATCCGTTTCAGCAACACAGATCTGCCCGGATACAGCTTGATTCATGTCTAGCTGATAAGGGTTAGGGCCGAGGACTGGCTGTTGCCCGCTGACTGATAAGGAATAGGGAGGTTGGGTGATTTGAGTCCCAAACCTGTTCGGTCAAAGCCATTTATCCACAGGAACACCAGTAACACCAGGTTTCTTTACAGAGACAATTTCTTTACTTTTGTTGTCTTAACACCCTTGCTCATACATTAAATACATTGAAAGCCACAAAATACCTCCCAACCACTGACACTCCCATCCCTTCCACAGCTGACAGATCGTTCCTCCGGTGTCGCTCCATCTTTCTGTCTATCTACACCTGGCATGTTTCAGTCAAGTTTTTCAGTCGTCCGTCTCACGTGTGTCTGATGGCACAGATATTCTTCGGTTTAAATCAATACAGCTGTCGACGCTGACAGCGTGACTGCAAAGTGTCTTCTTTTTACCCCGTATGTAGAGCAGAACTCCAAATGAGAATTGCGAATGTAACTACTGTTCTAGAAATAGCTCAAAATCACATCCCCCGCCCTGCTCAGTTATCCAGGCACCAAATTCGACTGATCTTTAAGATAACCAGTAATTTGTAAACCCTCTGGTGTCGCAGTTTTTTGCCCATTCTCTGACCTAACACACACCTCTAAACTGGCTTTACATCCTATACCCTTCTATTAGAATAGAGCAGATAAGGCTTTAAAGGTCCCATGACATGGTGCTTTTTGGATGCTTTTATATAGACCTTAGTGGTTCCCTATTACTGTATCTAAAGTTTCTTTCCCAAAATTTTGCTTTGGTGCAAAATTACAGCCACTAGAGCCACAATGAGCTTTCCTTAGTATGTGCCATTTCTGTCTCTGTAGCTATTGAGGAGGAGTGTGGTGGGAGGCTTTCATTTCATCAAAGGCAGAGCAGGATACCCAGGGCTCGGTTTACACCTATCTCCATTTCTAACCACTGGGGGACCATAGACAAGCCGGGGGAACGCATATTAATGTTAAAAAAAACTCATGAAGTGACATTTCCATGCCATGGGACCTTTAAATCTACATTCTAACTGTGAAGGGTTTCCAAAAAAGTTACAGAACACAATCGGTACAGTTTAAGGTTTTGTTCCAAAAAGCACACATCTCTTTCAAATAAAGCTTGTTTTGTTATCGACAAAGTGTGGGTTCATCATGCCTGGAATTTTACAGCACATTACATCAAAATGAAAATAGCTGCAGGCAGAGTTTCCCCAGAGTTCCCCAACATCATCTGATGTAATGCTCCTTGCACTCTTTGAGCTCTTCTGTGTGTTACTCACACAAGTTTGTCTTTGGATTTGAGAAGGAGAGAAGCATATCCCCTGTGATCACAGTCTGCGATGTGTTCAGTTCTGGGGTTATATTTTAGCTGTAAAACACATTATGCAGTGACCCGGGCATGAAAACAGTCCCGAGGCCACATCTGGCTTCAGAGCTGATGCAATCTTGCCATTGAGGTCAAAGCAAATCAAAATCAAAAATTTGCCACTGATGATCTTTAAAGAAAACACACCAAATATTCTCAAACATCTACATATTTGGAAATCAAATGTGACTTATTTCAAAAGTATGAAGGAAGATAGTGGGATGGGTCTGTTTGTGCTTCTAGAAGAATGTGCTTGACATTATAAAAGTACATTTTATTAGAGGGGAGAGAGCTGTCTGTTGCATAATTGAAGAACGACCATGCTTAACGTGACAAACTTGCTCATCACACTGCTGCAGAGCATCAGGGAACTGAAAATCTAAATCCAAGAGTTTTATCCCTGAACTGAGCACTGCCGACTTTTGCAGTAGAGCATGTCTGCACTCATGAATGAACTAAGCCGTACATTATGAATCAAGACCATTTTAAAATATTTTTCATGTCCAGGCCAGATAAGGCCTTCGTCAAAAGGATGCAGTTTTCTCGTTGAGCCACCTCCAACCACTGCAGACCCTGTATGGGACATTTTCCACAATGAATTGAGGATTTGAAATCAGAAAGTAGCATGCTTCTGGATCCAATTTCCTTTTACTTGGGATATGGCAAGGCTCAGAGTGATGTGCAACTTGAATTTATTGATTTCCAGTTTGATACACTACGCGCATTAGATCTGTATCTCTGTTGAAATTCTATTAATATTCTCCGAGTGTAGAACTGTCCACAGTTGAAGAGACACGCTTAGAGGATGCTTGCTGTCTTTGGATAATATATGCAAGCAGACAGCCTCAGTGAAGAAACTGAAGAAGATGTTTATCTGATAAACATCTGTCATACAGACACATCAGCAATTACATCTGACCTGTATGTACTTCAGGCTTCATTTCTCCTGTAGGTAAAAAATCTGTCCACGTCTGTTGACAGCTTGTTGTGGAAAAGTCTTTGTTAACAATACATTTCTGTACAAAGTGCTGACTTGCACAGTATTTAAAGCCCAATTACTAATAACTGTCAAAGCCTAATTGTACTCTGTAAGCCTATAGCTGTAATCTAGGCTTTTCTATTAACTTTAACACTCAGAATTTACTCATACCCATGCATGAGTTGACAAAACATTGATATGTCTAAACGCAAAGTGTAATTACATAATATTAGTCTGTCAGTTCTTCTCATGGCGTAATAAACTGAGTAAACAGATCTGACGTGTTTTACGGGGAAAACATATTATACAGTAACTGCTGCAACAATAACTGCTGCAGTTTCCAAAGCAAGATTAAGACATCCACCTGGTTTTTAAAAAGGCACTCCACCAATTGTACTCATATTGATCAGTTCACCAGTTACGTGACAAAAATCATTTGTATGATGTCCTCTGTGACTCTGGAGGGTTATCATGTTTTGTGCTTGGGGGTTTTCAATGAATAACAGAAAACCTTTCAAACTGGATTGGGGTTTGAAGGATGTGAGTGTTACTAATAATAGATGCTTTCAAGTTGCATTATGAGAAGTGTAGTATCTTAAGGCTCTGACACACCAATCCGATGGCTGACTGTCGGCAAAAAAAGGCAGGCTCCCCAAGTTGGGCAAAAAAAGTGCCTTGGAACACACCGAAGCGACGCCAACTCGAGCGTAGGTTCTGCACATGCGCGAGAAGACGTACTATATCTCCATAACAGAAGGCGGCCCAAAAAATGAAAACCAGTAGCTGATTGGACGAACGCGTCACGTGGGTCCGGCTTCTATGGAATTTCAAAACAGACTATAATGGCGGCTCGTTCGGAATACGATCTCTAGGCCATGCAGTTGCTGAATCTGTCTTCATTTCAGATTGACAAAGGTCAGTTTAAAAACATTTCGTCCGATTTTCAAGTCACCGACCTCGCCAGACTGTCCGGCGGCCGATAATTGGGTTGGTGTGTCAGAGCCTCAAGGTTTGCGGGCGGAACTATAACTGGGGAATAAAAATCAGAATATCTCAGTTTCAGCTTCTTCGATTTTGATCGTTCCATTAGCAGCATGGCTACAGTGATCAGTCGGTTCACTTCCTTGGACGGACCTTACCAGATTGAAATAGCTCAACAAATATTGGAGGCATTGCCATGAAATGTGGTACAGATATGGAAGAATATACCCATTATGTAGTGCCAACAACAGGTTGATATTTTTGGCCTTCAGTAAAAAGTCTCTTTTTGAATGGATTACCATGACATTTGGCTCAGATATCCATGGTGCTCACATGGCCATATACTCATGGCAACCCATTGACCTTTCCTCTAGCGTCACTGGAAAGTTTTCACTTATCCAGTAAAATATTTCCGGATTACTGGATGGATTGGCATCACATTTGGTACAAACATTCCCGGTTCCCATAAGATGATTTTAAATAACTTCGGTGGTTCCCTGTTGTTTTATGCTGCAGCCTTCATGAGGGTCACATTTGTGGATTATCTCCAAAAATGTGGCACACACATTGATGCTCCCCTCGGGGTGGATTTTAATCACTTCGGGGACCCCTTCTATCTTGCACCATTATCTGGTATTGAGTTGTCCAATTGGTTCAATACAAAACAGTTTATGACGAAACTTGCGAAATGACATTCCCATCTGACTCAGCTGTACTTGTGTTGTGCTAATGATCAAATGTTCTCATGATTACACACCAATATAAGGAGGTGAACATTATACCTGCTTAAAATCAACATTTTAGGATGCTGTTCCTCGCAAGCCCCCAAAATGTATGGCAGTGTAATAGTATAGTGTCTCTTTAAGTAATAGATGGGTGTACAATAGTTCAACAGTACAATGTGTGGTATTGGACTTCTACACAACCTGTGTATTTCCAGCTGACAAAACATTCTCATCACAACATCCATTCAGTAGCTGTTCTGGAGCTATTGATCATGACCCTAACCCGGCAGATGGAATTGTAGGCGATCCATTTCTCCGAGCACATTAAAGACTTCTCGTCCATGTTGACTTTACAATCTCACCTTATAATTGAAATCTGCAGCAACAGAAAACCACCTCTCCTATAGGTCTATATGCTTTTTATTATATGTAAAAGCTCACAATTCTCAACATGGCAACAATGGAGCAAACAATCATATAATAATTGAAGATCTGTTCCCAAATGCCTTTTCTTTATTTATATAATTTTCAGATTTGATTGAAACCACACTCATTGAACCAGTTGAATTGGAGGAGAAAACCATCACAGCTCTGTGAAGCCGACTCTGGCTGATTTCATCAGAGACCTCCCAAAACAATACAATCCCAATATTGTAGCACAATGCCCAAGCCGGTCAATGGCACATATTTTCTGTTTTCGCTCAATAATACACACTTTATTCTGCATTTCATTTGATTATATCATGACAGTAAAGAGCTGAGGCAATATCTCTCAGCATAGAAATCAATTATGCAAATGAACAAAAACCAAACTCATCTTCTAGGGCTGCAAATTCAAGGTTTATTCTATATGAGGTATTGTGTTGTGGTCTCGTGGATTGAGCCATCATGCTTGTTGTTGGCGAATCCATGAAGAACCCATTAACTTGGAAAGACGAGCACAACTGGAGCAGAGATGGAGAATAAAATAAAAATCAATATAGAAAAAATCTTTCAAAATTCAATTCTTGTACACAACAAGGTCCATTGTGAGATTTCTGGCTGCAAAAAGCAACAACACCTGCTACATTGTCAGTCTTAATCTCGAACGTTCTGTACTGTACCTGTGCAGCCTGAGAGCCACAGAGGGTGCTTTGGAAGGTGAGGTAAAAGCAGGCAGGCTGACAGCATAATAACCACTATTACCAAATGAATGCTGACAGGAAAGTGAAACCTATTACTCTGTATTATTGAAGGTAAAACTATTAGCAGTCATCAGATCCTTTAGCTTCACATTTTCAACGTTGCACATGCTCCTTTACTTTATATCTATTATGAGATGATCGTACAAATAATTATTTCAGTGCAGAAATGGAGATCTAATAATGTTGTTGGGTGAGGCCTAAGCTGCTATGGCAGAAAACCATAGATGGTAACTGACAAAATGTATCGTTTGTCTTTTTTCTTCCTTCCTGCCCCCACAACTATCTCCTTTTACGCCAAAAGAAATCTCAAGCCTCATCAACAACCATCTCTTCTTTCCCTAATTTTTTGTTTCGTTGTCACCTTCTTGAATCCTTTCTTGCTCTCGCGGACTCCTCTGTTACTGCCTCGTATTTGCTCTCTCTCTCCCACTTTCAAATTCTTTTGCTCAATCTCACTCCCAGATTCTCTGGGATTTCATCACTTTGGCTCATTAAGGAAAGTTTTCCTTTCCCATAACTTTCTCTGTCTTTTCTACACTCACCACCCGCCAGGAACCGTGCCCCATACCCTAGTCTCCTTACCCAAGTCCCTTTCTTTATCCTATAATAAAGCAACACCTCATGCATTCACTTTGTTACCTTCGGTGAGCCCTATCTCTATCATTCTTTCTTCCACCCACCTCGTCTCTGCTTGTCACGCAGCTTCTTTCTCTTCCTCCTTCCTGCGTACGCTCACTTTCCTGCAATGACTTTCTACATTTTTCTCTCTCTATCTCAGTGACAGGTCAGTTCCATAAAAGGTACTTGGAAATGACATTTCAATGATGTTTTGCTTCCTATATTTGACATCTATTTGCAAACTATTTTTTGGCAAGAAAGACTTTACAGAGCAGAAAAATAGTTTTCATAACATTATTAAGCTGCAATGGTATTTTACTGGTTTTGCACAAACTAAAACCAAAATATTTGATATGATAGATATGATGTCTGTAACCAGTTTTTATTGGCACTACTGTAGATTAATAAGTGGTTGCCTAATTAATGTTCACAACCTGGTATGTATGTATCTGACAAATTGAATAAACAGGTGTAGCCTAATAACCTTAAACTGTACTTTGCAAATGCTACTGTACTTGCTTCAAACACTCAAGATCTTGATGTAGAATAAGGTTGATAACTACAATAACATTTTAATGCTGAGGTTAAATTCAGATTTCTGCCATTGACAGGAAGAAGACTCATCACTCTCTTGGTCAAGTTGAACTGAAAAAAGCACAGTTTTTTTCTTTAACACATAGATATTCAACATGGGATCCAGGATCCCAAGGAGGTCCTCAGAGCTGCTGCAGGGGGGCCACCAAATTATTCTTTTTATTTATTTTTTTATTATTATTATTGATTGATAGTTTAAAATAATAATAAAAACTTGAATCCAACATATTATTTGTAAAGACAAATCTTTTTCTTTTAATTTACACAACAATGATAGGTACGTGCCTATAGGTAGATATAGAGCCATAAGGTAGCCTTCCACAGATACAGTTAAGCTTAAGGATTCACTGTACCAAATTATAACATTACAACATGATGTATGTCAATAATTATTATTTTAATAGCTTAATATTGTATGCAACATAAAAAAGGTGTGTGAAGGCTTAAGGCCGCCCTACATGTTATTGTAGGCCCAGTGTAATATGGAATTTATATTTTATACTCATATTTTGTACAATATATATAGGTAGGGGTCTCTTTTTCAACTGAGGGGTCCTTGGCCCAAATGTTGAAGACCCTTGCTTTAACAAACTGATGTGAACACACAGCTTGCAGACAGCACACTGACTAGACAGCAAAGTGATAATTTGGCATTAGCCTTTGCGAAACTTACTCCCAGAATTATTTATTGATTAGCATCTGATATAATCTGCCACCCGAGACAGCTGTAACTTAAATTAGCAAAAAAATTGATATTGAGGTATTTGGTCAAAAATATTGTGATATTTGATTTTCTCCATATTGCCCAGCCCTACTAATAAATCAATCATATTAAATATATTTAATACATATATTACATCTAATTTGATTTCCTAAAGCCTGAAGGTCATGTCCTCACATTGCTTTTGTCCAACCAACGGCACCAAGTTATTGAGTGTACAACATACTCACAGTAACTTACATGTATACAGTGGGTACGGAAAGTATTCAGACCCCTTTAAATTTTTCACTCTTTGTTTCATTGCAGCCTTTTTCCAAAAATCAAAAAAGTTCATTTTATTTCTCAGTAATGTACACTCAGCAACCCATCTTGACAGAAAAAAACAGAAATTTAGAAATTTTAGCATATTTATTAAAAAACAAAAACTGAAATATCACATGGTCATATGTATTCAGACCCTTTGCCGTGACCCTCATATGTAACTCAGGTGCTGTCTATTTCTTCTGATCATCCTTGAGATGGTTCTACACCTTCATTGGAGTCCAGCTGTGTTTGATTATACTGATTGGACTTGATTAGGAAAGCCACACACCTGTCTATATAAGACCTTACAGCTCACAGTGCATGTCAGAGCAAATGACAATCATGAGGTCAAAGGAACTGCCTGAAGAGCTCAGAGACAGAATTGTGGCAAGGCACAGATCTGGTCAAGGTTACAAAAAAATTTCTGCTGCACTTAAGGTTCCTAAGAGCACAGTGGCCTCCATAATCCTCAAATGGAAGACGTTTGGGACGACCAGAACCCTTCCTAGAGCTGGCCGTCCGGCCAAACTGAGCTATCGGGGGAGAAGAGCCTTGGTGAGAGAGGCAAAGAAGAACCCAATGGTCACTGTGGCTAAGCTCCAGAGATGCAGTCGGGAGATGGGAGAAAGTTGTAGTAAGTCAACCATCACTGCAGCAATCCACCAGTCGGGGCTTTATGGCAGAGTGGCCCGAAGGAAGCCTCTCCTCAGTGCAAGACACATGAAAGCCCGCATGGAGTTTGCTAAAAAACACCTGAAGGACTCCAAGATGGTGATAAATAAAATCCTCTGGTCTGATGAGACCAAGATAGAACTTTTTTGGCCTTAATTCTAAGCGGTATGTGTGGAGAAAACCTGGCACTGCTCATCACCTGTCCAATACAGTCTCAACAGTGAAGCATGGTGGTGGCAGCATCATGCTGTGGGGGTGTTTTTCAGCTGCAGGGACAGGACGACTGGTTGCAATCGAGGGAAAGATGAATGCGGCCAAGTACAGGGATATCCTGGACGAAAACCTTTTCCAGAGTGCTCTGGACCTCAGACTGGGCCGAAGGTTTACCTTCCAACAAGACAATGACCCTAAGCACACCGCTAAAATAACGAAGGAGTGGCTTCACAACAACTCTGTGGCTGTTCTTGAATGGCCCAGCCAGAGCCCTGACTTAAACCCAATTGAGCATCTCTGGAGAGACCTGAAAATGACTGTCCACCAACGTTTACCATCCAACCTGACAGAACTGGAGAGGATCTGCAAGGAGGAATGGCAGAGGATACCCAAATCCAGATGTGAGAAACTTGTTGCATCTTTCCCAAAACGACTCATGGCTGTATTAGATCAAAAGGGTGCTTCTACTAAATACTGAACAAAGGGTCTGAATACTTATGACCATGTGATATTTCAGTTTTTGTTTTTTAATAAATATGCAAAAATTTCTAAATTTCTGTTTTTTTCTGTCAAGATGGGTTGCTGAGTGTACATTACTGAGAAATAAAATGAACTTTTTTGATTTTTGGAAAAAGGCTGCAATGAAACAAAGAGTGAAAAATTTAAAGGGGTCTGAATACTTTCCGTACCCACTGTATATTATCAAAACAGTTTTTCTGTTGATCAACTAATTGATTCTTCTACAAATTGTTTCAGCGCTTGTTCTTTGCTAACAAACAGCTCAAGAGGAAATAAAACGTCTGATAAGAGATCCATTAGCCTTGGAGATTAGCAAAATGGGGTGTTCTGCAACCTGAAACCAGCTTTCAGAAACAAATTCTTCTCGTACTGTCAGAAATGTGGTGTTCTTTTAAATTCCAGTCACCAGAAAGCAATCGCACTGTCTCAAGACAAATACTGGTTTTATATTAAATATTAGGCCATTTATCCACATATTCTGGTCTGTCATTAAGTAGAATCTGTGGTCTATGGTATTTCATTACAGGAAAGCCATGTAATATTAGACGGTGTAAAGTGTGACATGGAGAACTGGCTAACAAGGTGAAAAGGACAGTCATTTTTCATTTCATTGAGACTTCAGCGTGTTCTCTGCCTCTCCTACTCCTTCTGTCACTTTGCGTCTCTCTCATTTTGTCTCTGCAGGCTCTGTCGTTCCTCCACATCCTCACACACCTCCTCTTTCTCTCCCTCTATCTCGGCAGTCTATCATTAATAGTGAACTCCCCTGAATCTGCTCTTCAGCTGCAGTAACATTGAGCCCGGTGGATTGGTTTCTCTCCTACTCGCTCGTCTCTCTCCTGACTGTGATCTGTTTTGGGCTTTCATTTCCTCCTGTCCTTTTTCTCTTTGTTATTGTTTCCATAGTACCAACTCCAAGTTTCACTTCACATTTTACTTTGCATTTCCAGTATACTGTAGCAGTTTCTTTGCTGGCATGATGATTGAAGACACTTCACACTTGTTGTTGGAACCCATCTGTAGTCTAGTAAAAGACTGAAAGAAAGTTCATTTACATAGCCTACATTATTTTAAAAAAGTCACCATTGACTTTTGGTTTTACACAGCTCTCCCAGATGAAAGTCCTGTGTTTGTCTGGCGCTCTATAATACTCCCTAACATTAATGCTCTTTATACTATATCATCTTACAGTGTCGCGGTCAAGCAGAGTACAATATTGCAACGCATAGGGGATCCAGCTTGTCAGTGGACCAGCTTGCCAGACCCTCCTCTGCATCGCTGCGGAGGAAGGTCAACCGAGGCAACAAGGGTACTAAACAATAATTTTAAGTTAAACAGATAATGGGCGGTACCCTCTACCTCAGCACTGATGCCCTTCCTCTATCGTAGTAAAAATGCAAGTTGCAAGTTTCGGCTTTTGTTGCACCATCATACTCTGTTTACAGTCCCCACCATGAAATAATCTCCGAAAACACTCCCATCTTAAAAACTTTATCCTCACATCCATGCCTCTTTATGTACATTGCTTAGTAAGCTGACAAAGTAAGCAGTAAATGTTATAAAATGAAATAGCAATTATTGTAACTGTTGCAAAATGAGTCGACCAAAACCAACTGGATGCTGTAACTCGTCTCAAGCTTGTCCTAAAAGACTGCTGCTTCAAACCGGACCGGGATATCTGACACAACTCTCCACTTTAAGGATCAATATGAAATAGAAGTACAGATAAAACCAATCATTGTATGCATTATATCACCTTGTTTACCTTGTAATGCTTTTTACATCTGATTCATCTATCTTGTTTGCAAAGACCTTAGAATGCTGCACAAGGACTTGACAATATGTAGGAGACTTGATCAAACTTTTTTCCGACATTGGCATCAATACACTAGATACGTGTGCATTCTGAGGCAGCCTTCTTGAGGAAAACAACAGCCTTGGTGACAGATTAATTCAACCAGTGTTTCCATTGAACGCTAAAGCAGTGAGGTCCTGAAGTGTCAGGGACGTATTGTAGGTGGATTGATGGCCATTCAAAGTGTCCAATGTGGCTGTTCTGTCTCATACCAACGGTTATCATTTTCTACCCACCAAAGCCTGAGATTTGCAAGCAAGGAGGTTTCAATTGTCTCTGAAGGCTTAACACGTCTCAGGAGGAGGGCAAGCATTATTAACGAGGCTGCCTGATGGAACAAGCTTTTTCAATGTCGTCTTTTTAAATCCCTTCTAAGAATCCTGCTGGGGCTTTATAGTTTAAGGGTAATATTAAAACTTCCTGCTTTCTCGTGGAGCATTTCGCCATATTTTGTTCACATGATAGCAAATTCTCTTACATAGAGATTGTTTGTCTTTGGCGCTGGACGTGATTGAATATTGTCATTAATTTGTTACACATACAGGTCAAAAATTAACTTCCATCCTGAAATCCGACAAGATTTCGCTCAGTTTCACAGACTTTGAGACATCCCTCAAGGATATTAAACATGTTAAAAATGGTTGGGTTTATTTCATCTACGTCTTAGCTCTGTTACATATTCAGTCCCGTCTTAAAAATCATATTGCATTATATTTTGTGGACAGCCAAAACACAGATACAGCCCCACATAGCAACATCTTCAGGTTTTAGGGGCTGGCAGTGTGTCCCCTGCCATTATACGGCTTAGACGCAGCACCAGTTCCTGTGTCTTGCTTGCTGCTAAGTTGCTAAGCTTATTGTTTATTAAGTATCCCCATTAGTCAGCACCGTAGGGAAGACTAATGGCCACAGGCTTACTAACTTAAAGTGGACCAGGTATTCTCATTTTAGTGACAATGTGCTCCTCCAAGTTTTGCTTAAGTGATCTCTCCCTTGCTGCAACCAACAACCACTTAGCGTTGTGCACATAATTGCGCAATGATGTCACTCAAATGAAACCCAGGGAAAGTCCTTGCTTGTTTGCAGGGATTCAATCAATAGAATTGGTTCATTTTAAAAGTTAGAACAAGAACAAGTGCACATACCAGCAGCTGAAGTACTTATATGTAATCTGACACGGATAAGCTTACAGACAGATCTTTTTAGTTTACAGCGATTAGTTTACTGTGCGTGTGTGTGTGTGTGTGTGTCGTTTATTTAATCTAGAATTGATTTCTTAATGTTAAAGACAATCCAACCACCAACATGTTTAAACAAATACAATGTGACCATTACAGCTAATAGTGGTTTAGCAAACAATATTTTTATAGCAGAAAGGACAAGGGTGTTTAATTTTAGCACAAAAACATAATTCTTACTTCCACGAAAGAAAATAATAACAGTCACCCCTCATTAGAATGAGCACCTGGGTGTCATTATCACAGCTGAAACCAAATGACAGGCGTCTTCAAACAGTTCCAGTAACAGCCAGACATGATCGCAATCACCATCACTGCCTACACACAGCGTGTGTGTGTGTGTGTGTGTGTGTGTGTGTGTGTGTGAGTGTGTCACTATGAAACAAAGATCTCTTTTCCAGCCCAAGCGTCTCGTTCTGATTGCTAATTAGCATCTTGTCAACAGTCAATCCTGTGTGCTCTGCTGTCACTGCTGTGACACACAAACACAGTTGCAGTGATGGACACACATTTCACAAACACACAGGTAGACACACTTTTTTTTTCTCTACCAAGTTGTCCAAGTTGATGTCTTTTAAGTGCATATAATTAGTCCCTCCAGGAATTCACCATGTCGCTATTGCAACAAATCACGCAGATTTAACCAAAGTTTCCCTCGACTTCAACCAATCCCAGCAGTCCCTCGTGCCAGACTTTGCATCAGTATGTGACGCTGAGAGCCACTGTCTAAGTGGGAGTGAGAACAGGTTGACGGCACACGTATGTTGCCAAATTATTTCCCTGATTCTGATATGAAGACGAGACGTGTGTGCCTTGAACATCTCACATTGACCAACACGTACAGCGAAAGACCGTGGAAAGCATTTCACACCGTCCAACATGTACCCGCTTTAACATCAGTGTGCGCTGTAATGATTTTTCACTCTGAAGTCCCAGAAAGTGCATGCAGGAAAAGCCGTTATTGTAAGTGGAATGATAAGTTAAAGTAAGTACTTTATCAAAAAGTATGTATGTGTGTCCCAGGCCAGGATAGGAAATGAACTAACAATGTGAAGATCAACAAGCCACTGACAGAAATGTTCAAATTTGACTCTTTCAATAAATTATTATTATTTTGTCTCAAATCCACCAGCCATTTTCATATTATACCAACATCTGCAGCATCCTGAACCTTTTTGGCAAGGTTACTAAGAAAACTCAACCTATAGTAGTTTTATTTTCCCCAAAACAAGTTTCCTTTATTTTTTAAAAAGCATTCAAAAAAGCATTGTAAGTTATCAAAAATGTTTTTAAAAGCTGCGGAAAATGTAGGCATTTTGGGCTGCAACAGTCTCAAAAAAGGCCGCAAAATACTGGAGGGACTGTATAATGTCCGTAATGTCCGACAAACTGTCCAAAACTCAAAGACAACGCAGCAAATACTCACATTTCAAAAGCTGGAACCAGCAAATATTTGTTTGTTTTTTGCAAAATCAATGATTAATATGATTGATCCATTATCAGAATTATAGCCAATACATTTTCTATCAATCAACTAACTGATTAATCAACAAATCATTTCAGCAATATTTTAAGAAATTAATCATGAAGACACTATGTTCGCCTTTTACAGTCAAGCATGTGCTTTTGCAGTCATGTATGCACGTGCACACACACACACACACACACACACACGCACACACACACACACTTGCAGCCGGCACGCACAGTTGGACTAACGAGGTGCAGTTTATTCACTAGGCCTAATAGAACAGTCACAGTGTGTTATTCCTCTGCCGTCTGAGGTCTGACGGGGCTTCCTCACTCACTAAACACTTTGCTCTGCTGTCAACTGCAGGGTGTCAAATCACCCAGCAGACACCAATCACGTGCTGATGCATTTTCACTGCAGCTGCTTGTGCTTCATTGCATTCAAAACAAAGATTTTCCCAGCTGGTATGTCTGAATTATTACACTGGTTCAGCTTGGAAAACCAACAACACAAACCTGGTCCTTACTGAGGATTGTACTCGGTTTAGACATGCCCAAATGGAACCTGCCCTCAGGGATTTATTGTCATGTTCTCCACATATTTGGGGATTTTGAAATATATTCAAGTTACAAAAAGTCCAATACTTCACCGTGGCGAAATGACAAAAATATGTTGTTTTTCATTTGTTAGGGTCAGTGAAAGAGCCTGGTCATGGTCAGAGTAGGAGGGAAAAATGCCTTTATTGTTTTGAAGAAATCAACAAGATAGGACACGAACGATGGACTAGTCATATTTACATGCTGTGCACCTTGACCTTTTCCCAAAGAGGTTTTTTGTAACAAGAAAACGTGAAATACTTTGTCACTTTGAGAGAAGAGTCTCAGGAGGACAGTTTCCAAAGTCCATATATTTTGAAAATATTGCTTCCATCAAGTTTGGTTCACCTTACTGCTCATTAGAGATGCCCATTACGTCTTCTCCCATTAAGCGTGCAGAGATTTTAAAAATGTGTCTTTCTGTTGCCAAAATCTACTGGACTGATGAAATTGTGAAAGCGGTCTGTGGATTCAATTTGACATATACCTGCAAAAAGTGTGAGTTTCAACTCAATCCTTCTCAGTGTCCTCCATACTCTCCTACATTTCTGCATGCTTACTAGAACAGAAAATACCAATGCGCAAGCAACTGGCCAATACTTAAGCCAGCCAGGTGCTGTTCTCAGTACAACTGCAGCCATAAACCAGCTTCTCTGGCAGGTAATTAAACATCACAACTTTCAGATGTACCACCTCTGTGGACGGGGGGATGGGGGGGTGGGGGGGGGGAGAGGCACCTGCAGGGCCTGTGCCCCCATTTAAAGAGCTGCTGTAACCTCATTTTTACGGCATCTTTGCTTTACTCTATGTTCGGCCATAAAGACTTACACTTAAAATGTCACAAGGTTCAGGCCTCAGGAAGGGGGGGGCAAGTCTCATAACGAGTCCTGAGTTGTTATGCATTACGTCAAGTCTGGTTGGGTCAGCAGCTGAGTGGAAATCAATACAATGGAAAGCCAGCTGCTATATTAGGCAGTCAACTGCTTTCTTTCTTTTTAAACTTGTAATAACTGAAAACATTAAGGGCACCTGCATAATCCTACCCATTTAAAAATCCTTGAAATGAAAAAAAAAGAAGTTATGTTTCAATTTGGCTCATCGAAACACATTATATTATGAAAGTCAATCTCTACATTATTCTTCTACTGGGAATAACAAAACAACATCGAAACATACATGAAGGAAATGCAATGAGAGTGAAAAACTTCTAGGTTGATATTTTTTTGATTTCGCTTTAAATCCTGAAGAAATCAAAAGAAGAAACTACCCAGTGCCAGGGGTCTGACTGGTCCTGAGGCCACCAATGTTAAATATGTATGCACCCCAGATCCACCATATGTCATATAGTCCAATGAGGGCATCTCAAACATTTACATACATTTAAATATGCACCCTACTTTACTGTGTGAAAGAGCATATAACAGAACCCATGAAGCCTGGATTTAACCCTCGACGTGGCTGGATGATACAACTGGCAAGGACAAGCTTCAGTAGGAGTGTGTGTGTGTGTGTGTGTACTTTATCAGTGTTATTTGTGTGTGGACATGCACAGAGGCGTCAATGAGTGTTAGGGTCAATGGCGGGGATATCAGCGGAGTGCAATGAGTGGTGAGATGACACATTTGTCCACATCAGAGTTCTTTCAGTTGAGCAGACTGTACTGTGGTCTAGAACCACAAGCTAGAGTCTCAGTAAAAACATACAGGATGTCCGAGGTTGAAAAAAACGCAAAATGACACTCACAAAAGACTACATCCTAAGGTGAAAGTGGAGAATGAACGGGTCCTGACATGGAAGGTTAAGATCTTCTGTACAAAACACCCAGTTCAGACCAAGCAGCGTTCTAAAACTTGCCAGTTCACACCAATGTGATGAGACGAGATGGTGTATCATCTCCATAACAACACCTCTTTGTACTTCCGTTCTAACTTCCAACTTTTAGGCTTTTTTTTGTAGCTGGATATATCAATTGTTTCTCTTTAGTCACTCTCTAACTCGCTTGACAGTATAACGTCCCCGTGCTTTTGCGAGGGTGTTGAGGCTCCGTGTAGAACTCTGCCCTTTAGACCAGCTGTTTGTAACTTAAAAATAAAATGGATTACGGATCCTTTTATTTCTATTGTTTATAGCTGACTTTACAAGCTGACTTCTCTATTTGCTGTTGAAACAGGTGACGTCTCTTACGTTCAGACCGCTGCAACTAGGGATGCACCGAATCCAGGGTTCGGCCAAATATTGGGCTTTTTGACGGGATTTGATTTCTGCCGTACCTCACAATTTCTTTCCACTGAACCAAACCCTACGATGTGCGCTACGCTGGTCAACCATTCAATGCAGTAGGCTGCGAGAAAGTGAAAATGGAACTCGTGGACAGAAAGTGTTGTTTGGCAGTACAGACCCCTTAACAATACACAACATTGCGTATGAAATGCAATATTTTGCATTTTTTGTGGTCCCATCAGTTGGCTGTGTGGTTTAGTTGTGTTTGATTTAGAGCTCGCTTGAAACACTTCAATGATCATGTTTCATTGGCCAGTTACCGTGCCAATGGTAACATGACAAACCCTGTGTAGCGTAGCACGTGAGAGCATATTTCGAGAGAGTAGCGGTATAAGTGAAGAAATAGATATAACTAAACGGAAAAAATCAGAGAGGTGAAAGAAAAGTTGTGTACTCTTCTTTTTTTATTTTATACTGTACAACCAGTACAACATGTCCTGTTCTGTAGACATGGTCCTTATTTATTTATTCTTGTTGTACCAATCCAATACGACAGTTAGTTGAAATACACCTTGTGTTGTATTTGTTGAATCTATTTTGATGCATTTTCCCATAAATTTTGTAATTTTACATGTTTAAAAAAATGAAAATGAACATTGATATTGCAATATCACATTTTGTCAATATCGTGCAACCCTACTTGGTATAACCTGGGATGCACCATAACTTATAAAATAATAATATAAAAATAGCAGTTAACACAGGGCAAGTGACACTATAGCGTCAGCAGCTAAGGCACACCCGCCTCAACTCATCCAGGTTGAGGGGAAACTGTAACTGAACCCATGTGCTGTTTACAGTATTTCAAATTTAAAAATTACAAAATTCAGGAGGATGGCACTGGTCCAAACAGCAGCATTTTAGTAAGAACTGCTCCTCCTTAGGGACAGGCCTAAAAAGATTCATGTATATCATTGCCTGGGTTTACTATTGTTGGTGTCATGGAACATATCACTTTCTAGGGCCTTTCTGGTTCACTACTTGAAATAAAAATTGAAGAAATTCCCCTTTTTAGTCACATTTTTTATTATAATAATTTATGAAGACAGTAAAATCCTCATCACGGCTAGACTGAATAACATCAGATTTGAACTGCAGCATACTGTATTGTTAAAACGTTACCCGTATTGTTTCTTTAAAAAGCACCGAAAAGTTAAAGAAACGCCCCGTTAGACGGTTCCATTATGAGCTAAACTTTAATAAAGGACTCCTCATCTGTGAGCAAGTCAATGGTCAATCATTAAAGTTAAAGTCAGAGTAGTACAAAAAACAGCATTAAAGCTGCACCAACCCCCCGAACTCCCCTTCCAGTCTTAAAGTTGTTACACCTTCACTTGAGGCCAAATCCCAGCATGCATCTGCAGCCCACCGAGCTTGAGTCACCCCTATTAAGGAGCTAACTACCTGCTCTCTTCAGCCCTCTCTGCTTATTCACAGTAAGATGGTAAAAGCAGCTCCAGGTGAAAGTCTCCATGTCTCACTTCTGCAAAAATAAATATCTTGGCTATTTATGTGGAAATGTACATGAATGATTAAGCGTCTCCTTTAGAGGAAAGAATGCAGACAGATTTCCAACATGAGGTTCAAGGGAATGTCCAGCAATGAGTAAGCCTGAGCTCATCGTGCTCAGCGCTGTAGTCCAAGTTTTGTGTTGGTGCTGCTTGTTACTGTATGACACATACAGAGTTATGAGTGGGAACTTTGAGAAAAGCAGCACTGAGCGACTGCTGAGTCAACAGAGGATATGTTTTGGGCATTTTAGGCCTTTATTTATAGGACAGCTGAGTTGAACCAGCAGCGTCGAGGAGTAAACCTCTATATATGGGCGCGCACTCTTCCAGGGGAGCTACCCAGGCGACCAGCAGCATGGGATTTAATCAGACCAAGCATCGTTCTTTTAATTTTGAGTTGAACTAGTGGTTGATCTAATGAGTATTAGTGTTTTTTTTAGTCAATTAATAAATCAGAAAAATCCAATCAGGAGTTATTGAACTTCCACAGCTATAAAACCACAGAAAGTCAACAAATCCTTGTTTTAGCTTTAAAGTGCCCATATGAAGAAAAAAAACACTTTTTCTGGACCTGAAAATAAACATAATATGGGCGCTTGGGCGCCTGGATAGGTCACCTGGTAGAGCCGAGGATCAGTCCTCAACGCAGCAACTCAGGGTTCGAGTCCAACCTGCGGCCATTTGCTGCATGTCGTCCCCCCCTCTCACCCCCCTTTCTTGTCAACAGCTGTCCTGTCCTTGAAGACTAAAATGCCCCAAAAAAATTTTTTTTCACCAAAATGAGCATTGCCCCTTTTCTGGATTTAATAAGGAACAAGCCATGAAAAAAAAAAAACAGAAATAAAAACACACCATAATCGTAAGACTAGGCATGCACGATGATGATTGATTATTTGTGATCTGGTTTTCTGGGGGACCTGCGGGTAAAAGAAATGTTTGGAGCCACTGCTATCTTTTAAGGCCTAAGGCCACCTCACAACAATTTGAAATTTTGAAACAATTTGTAACAGACCTCGCATGCAAAACATTCATGCTAAGTATGCTGTGCGTCAATGTACGCTGTAGCTGCTGGTTATCTGGAATCAGGAGAGGTGGCGATAATCAGACATAGCTTTTTTTAAATGGACACTATTGAGCGAAGTGTTGAAATATTAATGGTGTGATGAAGCTACTGGAGGCAGCCTTTAATCTATGCCTATGCAAATGGCCCCAAGGTCAGGAACATAACACTGCGGCAGCCTCTGGCCAGGATAGATTGACTAGGAAAAAAAGCCTGTGAAATGGGGTTTTTCATAGTCTGGTGGAGTACAGAGCGCACTGTATAATACAATGGCCTCGAGCCCACGGCAGGGAACAGGGGGAATAAGCTGGAGCCTGGGCAACATCAAAGTGTTTGGAGCACAATGTGTGTTTTTTAAAAACCATCACCCCACTGACCTGCCGTTTTCTCTAGCAAAGGGATTCACAGAATAATCACAGGAATGGTATTACAGAGGACAAGTGTGATAATGAGGGAGGGCTGTGTGTTTTTAAAAAAAACTTCCCTTTTACAGCGCTGCCTTCATTTCTCTCATTATTTTTTTTTGAAGGACAGGATGAGGATGGCCCTCACAGCTGAGCACGCTTTGAGTGGAAGAAGTTAAAACAAGTTTTCAACTTAAGCTACAAGAGCCCTGCACTTCAAACGTTTTTTTCCATAGTTGCATGGCAACAGCAGCACCTTCATTGTGTGTGGCTGTTTAGGTGATGCCAGCTATAACCAGAGTGGTCCACTGGACACAAAAGCTCCTCAGTGCTCATAATTAAGCTCCCTGCAATGGAGCCCAGACAATTAGTGGGACTGAAATGGTTTGGTACGATTGGCCAATGTGTCGAATCCAAACCATTACAGACGTGCTGTGCCACATCATTTAAAGAAGAAAAAAACAAAACATAATCACGACAAACTTTGGAGTTCAGCCTTTCAAATTCCCCAAAATCTACTTTAATTCTGCAGCTTGCAACTCAGCAGCATGCCGTCCCTGCAGTCTAAAACTCAAAGAAAAATGCACATTTTACACAAAACACCAGAGGCTCTTTCCATCACGTGGGTTGCAGAATCACAAGTGACAATCGGAACTCAAAGCTGGATTTCTTTTCCACAGACAAGCTGCTATTTGCTACTCAAAGTGCTCAAACGGACAAAAATCTGCAGAGGCAAGCTTTGTACTTTCAGATAATAAAAAAAAATGTCACTCTACTGTAAAGTGTTATTGTTGCAGCAGTATTCAGAGGTATATTTTGTCCAGGTGTGTCCCAGTTAGCAGCAGGTTGTGTAATGCTAAAAAAGGGGGTTGCTGCTCTCACTCCCTCTCCCCTAAACATGTTCCTGCTGAGGTGGCCTTTCACTGCCGAATGAACACTAGTCCTGCATAGTGCTGTGCCGCTAATAGCTACAATAATCTGTTTAACTGGTTGTAGTCCTGTGGTGTCAGTGCCAACTGCTCCCAACATAAATGGCATGCTCTTCTACGCCACGCTATACCCTGTAACGCCCTGCAGTGCCCTGCTATGACATGAACTACTACTACCATTTTGTAGTCACTGATCCATTATCTTTATTGTGACTGTTTTTGCCACTGTGCATCACA
The DNA here is from genome assembly GCA_026937815.1 of Etheostoma perlongum. Lineage (NCBI taxonomy): Eukaryota > Metazoa > Chordata > Actinopteri > Perciformes > Percidae > Etheostoma > Etheostoma perlongum. Next base: position 5,749,249 of record CM049384.1, on the reverse strand, counting down.
CTCCCAACCGGCACCGTCAGACACCAAGGTTTCTCCCTAATAGGAATTTTTTCCTCGCCATTGTCGTACTAATTGCTTGCTTTTGGGGGAATTAATGGAATTGTTGGGGCTTTGTAAATTATAGAGTGTGGTTTAGACTTACTCTATCTGTAAAGTGTCTCGAGATAACTTTTGTTCTGATTTGATACTATAAATAAAATTAAATTACAATTGTCCGCCCTCATCGGCTTCAGAAAGCAGATTCACCTCGCGGCCAATCTGCTGAGTCGCGTTCTCTTCTCTCCCTCATGTGACTAACTCACTCCAATCCTCCCTCGCTCTTCTTAATACCATCCCTTTTCATTAAAAAAACTGGCTCCATTTACACCAGTCTTGCTGTCTCTCCTTATGCTTTCGCTTTTTGAATCTACAGCGCCCAATTAGTGGGGATGGGATGCTCGTTCTCTGTCGCGGCCCCAATTTGGGATTTAGACTGATAAGCAAAATGCTTCTTTACATAAAAACCTTGCCTGGTGTAGCGTTAATGAATTACCCTTCAACCTCCGTGTTTCGTTAAGCACGTTCACACAGGATAATGAAATCACAGGTGCCCTAGATACTGTTCAATGTGCGAGGTTAAGGTTTTTACATCACTTACTACTCATGTGCAGCAAAAAAGATCTGTGACTATAAACCAATAGTTCAAACTCCTTATGTTCTGAGATTTTGCTCTGTTCTTGACTTGACTTTTGTATTGTAAAAACATTCAAAAACCTTTCTCCACTTAAGCTTAGATGTGTTGTGATACACAAGGGGGGGGAACAAAAGTCGCACTACTGTATAGTAGGGATCGACCTAGCTGATTATCTGGACTTTTTTTGGCAGATTATCTGATTTTATTTCACTCTAATGGATAAAGTTAATTAATTAAAAAGTACGCTACTTTGACTCCGCTACAGCTCTCCGTCTCTCCATCTGCTCCAGTTTTACTCACCACTAAGTCCGACTTAATGTCCCGCCCACAACACCATCTGGTTGGCTAGATGTTATACGAGTAATAGACAATCAACACTCAAACTGGTAAATGTTTTAGCTTGCTCTATTTACAGTGGGTGATATTTTCTCAGTACTGTTGAAAAGACTTTTCAGCAGGACGGTACCCGAGAGGTGCCTGCTGCTATTCTTAATTTCATTATTACCCAGACTGAAGCAGTAACAAAAATGGTGTTAGATTTGCTGTCATGCTTGCCAAAATTCGCTTTTTTTTCAAGTGAAAATCATATCCCAACCAGCAAAGAGGCAATGTGTGTGAGGCCTTAGGGAATACACGAGATGTGACATGACATATAAAATGAAAACGTGCAGAACTTTTGCATTGTCTATGTGCTGCCCCACGACTGGCAGAGTTCTACATTTTATCAAAATGCTTTTTCTCATTCTTGCTGAGTGTTGGATGAGACGAAAGTTTCTAAATGCTTAATACAAAGTTACAACCAGGAGATGCTTAGCTTTGCTTAGCTTAGCATAAAGACACTGGAAGTAAGGGGAAACGGCTCGCCTGGCTCAGAAAAATATCTGCCTACCAGAAGCTCACTATGTACTCTCAACACGTGTTCTACAACCAGAGAAGAAATGACAAGTTGTTATGCACTGGACTATATCTTCCAACTTCCCTGTTTCCTGTCTAAGCTAAGCTAAGCTAGCTTATTTTTTTATTTAAAAAATAAAATAAAAACGGTCAACAATGTTATGAGTGTTGGCGTTGCATAGTTTGTCCACCAGAGGGCGCTCTACAACGTCCCTGTTAGCAACACATTTCTTTTTGTGTTTTTGTTCAAAGGTCTTTCAGTTTCATATCTTAAGTTTGTATTTTTATACATTTTATTTATCAGACCTTTAATATATTTTGATGTTCCTCTGTTCTGTTGTGACAATAAAAAAATGATCATATTATTTAAGTAAGAACTACAAATAACTAATGTTAGTTTTTTTAAATATATGTTGGCCAAGTTTTAATTAACCAATTATTTGTATCGGCCATGGTCGGGCTCTAGTAATAAGTAGAGAAAATGACATTCTTGTGCATAATTACAGTCATACTGTAAATATGTGCAAGTGCAATAACTAGTTTTTCTAGTGCAATAAGGGTAAAGTGGCCTTGTATTGATTTATTTATGAGAGGGGAGTGGAGGCGTGTTCATAAAACGTTTGGCTGGTGTTTAGACCATGTGCGTTGCTGATTTTCTTATGAAACCTAGCTAGGCGAACCTAACCTGTTGGTTACAGCACTGGGAAGCAGCGCTTCTAAATCCCGGGACCCGCTGTCTATTTTTGGACCGCCTGCTCCCAGCCGCACCCCTCAATAAAACCGCCCGCTCCTGCGAGATATGCATTGGGATCCCAATCCCAATGCAGTCCTCTGGTATCGGTCTTGTCTAACAATCGGCAAAAAATGATATGCGTATTGTCGAACTATTCCTTCTTTATATTACAGAAATTTAATAAAACTAACATTTCGGCAGCGAGGGGTTAAATCTATCATCTAGTGGACAGCAGACGTCCACTTTGTAGAGCCCAGCAGCAGTGCTGCTGCTTGCTGGACATAGAGATGAAACTGCTACCAATCTTCCTTTAGCAGGCAATAGGGCATATTGACAGAAACTCAATTTTCAGCCCTTTAGGACGGTTTTCTTTCCTCTTATCCCTATTTGTTTTACTCTCACAAGCCTCCTCTCGTTTGACCCTTCTCTCATTTTTTTCTCTCATTTGATCCTCCTACTTGTCATCCCATCTTAATACATGAACGCAGAGATAGACAGAGGAAGAAAGGACGCAGGAGGAGAGACAGAGATAAGACAACAAACTAGGGCACTCCAACCTGGCCGCATCGTCCAAAGCAATTTGCTCAGATGGAGAGCGAGGCAGTGAGGAGGAAAACAAGGAGCTTAAGAGCATCTCTGCTAAAGAGGGGATGGCTTAGAGAAAACAAGCAAAATGGACTGACATGCTGAGCCACTGAGAGAGAGAAACATGGAGAATGGGAAAGTGTTGGTAAAATGACAAAATGGACAGAGCGAGCTGGGAGCCAGAGAAAGGCAGTAGTGGAAAATTGGACTTGCGATTGCGACAGAGAGGGGGAGAGAGAGAGAGAGAGAGACACACAAATTGACCTCTTTACTGAAAAACTAAATAATGGTTTATCAGAAATATTCAGTAAAAAAAACTACATTTGTGGACGTGAGATTGATGCTTTTAGTCAGTGTGACTCAGAGTTATCATATCTCTGCTGGGTTATTCCAGATGTAAAACAGATAAATCATAAAAGGTTGAAATTATTTTAAGTTCACTGCAGTTCGACCTGAAACGATGAGTTGATTGACTCAGAAAATAACCTGACCACAGTTTCGATAAATGATTTGTTTATTGCTGGTTTCAGCTTCTCAATTCTTCCAATTTTCTTTGTTTTTTTCTTATTTTTGTAAAATAAATATCTTTGGGCTTTGGACTGTTGACAAAACAGACAATTTGAAGAAGTTACCCAGGGCTCTATTGTGAAGTAATTTTTCAACATTTCCTGAAACAACTATCCAAAAAAAAAAACCCAAGAGATGAATCTATAATAAGAGTCATTGTTAAGCTATGAAATACAGATATAAGGCACTGCAACTATGATGGCTCATATCAGTGTGAATGCTAGCTACAAGCATTTGTCAGTTAGAGCTGGGGGATTTGGAGAATTTTAGATTTTTCAGTGAGAGGGAAGGAATTAAATGAAGTATTTCAACTTATTAGCGAGGTAATTGAACTTTAAGTAATTCTTATTTGAGAACAAACAAATCAGACACCAAATATTACTACCTGCCCGAAGGAACAGAAAAGCTGTACTCGATATTCAGAACATCAATATAGCAGCAAACACATTTTTTATGTAAAGCTACAATTGAGTAATCTGAGCTTCTCTGTTCTACTTTTAGTCAGCCAGCTGTGTGTTCATGTTAGTGCATGTGGCCATGAAATATTCTAAGTATTTCAGGTACTGCGCAACAGTCTATGAGAGCCATGTGGAGGTAAACCCCATTTTGAGTACAGCTTCTTCAAAAATCATGACAACATGCAAAACACACCAACTTCAGTGCCAAGAAGAAAGCTGTCACAAGTTGAAACATAAATAGTATAGAATGTTGAAAGAAGCTGCTAAGTGGCATCCAACTATTACATGCAATTATTAAACATGCTTTTCATTAACAAAAAAAGCAACTTTTCAGATGAGGAAGAGTGCATGAGGAAAAATGCATGCAAGTGTCAACTCGTTTAAACATTGGATTTTCATTGTGAACCTCACAGGCCAACCATATTGATTTTGTCAGATTCTTTATTTAGCCAGGATCACCCCCGAAATCAATTCGGGATGTAAAAGATGAACAAATGCACAAAAGATGACTAACCCAATGGTTAGCACTGTGGCCTCACAGCCAGACGGTACGGGGTTCAAACCCTGGTTGTCCCGGTCTTTCTGTGTGGAGTTTGCATGTTCTCCCCGTGTGTGTGTGTGGGTTTTCTGCGGGTACTCCATGTTTCCCTACCACTAAAAATATATGTTCCCATCCCTCTCTACAAAGATGTGTGGTGAGCGTCTGACATGGTAAGGCTGCCGATGGGTGCCCTCCATCTGCAGTTGCCGTGCTAGTTTTTGATTGGCTGTAGCTAAATAAGAGGAGGTTGACTGGCAGCACTTCAACAATAGTGTTGATGATCGGCGTCTGCTCCATTGTGTGTGTGTGTGTGTGTGTACCTGGTCTTCTTCTGCTATTATGTGTGTAGTATTCAGCTCATTGGCGCCTCCACTGGAGTGGAGCATTGACGATTCAAAATTCAAGATTGTAACTTAATACCGGAATCGTGACACCCTTAGAAGTGGTAGCAAAAAGGAGGGAGAGAATACGCAGATGGGCATCAAGATGAGATGGAGGCAGGTATTGAAAAGATGAGATGAAGAGAAAGATAAACTGAGGCTGGAATGAACTAAAGTGAGGCGGAATGAAGACGAGATGGAGGTAGAGATTGGAGAGAGAGGAATATGCGACAAACAGATGAGGCATCAGTTGGTAAAGAGGGAGGGAAGATGGGGAGTTGAATGTAGATAAGTGGGAATGGAGGCAGAAAGAGGCTGAAGTGAACCTGGAAGACGGCGGCAGTGAGACAATGAGGAGTAGATTAGATGGTTGAAAACACAGTGGAAGGAGGGAGGAAATAAAGAGTGGAGAGAGAAGAGGAAATGGGAACACAGTGACATGAGGAGAAAGAGCAGGATAGGGGGGGGGGGTCCCCTCAGAGATAGTCCATTAATAATCCATGGAGCCTTAAGTACTCCTATTGAGGGAGAAAATCGCTCCTGTGAGCCTGAAAGCAGCCACCATGCTCACCCTCCCTCCTCTCACTATCCTCCTCTCTTCCTCTCTTTTCTCCATTCAGTCCCTCCGTCTCTTTTAAATGTGGTGTCTTTTGTTTGCTGTGTGTTTTGTGGCATTACGAGTTGTTACAGAGTAATTCTGTTGCTTCAAATATGAAGTAAATCTCTCTCTTAATGCCCCTACACACTGTTTGATAAGAGCAATCTTGCATGTCCATTTCATGTCACACTGAGAGAGATGGCTCTAAAAAAAATATTGGTAGCAATATGTGTTATCTTTGTTAAAAAAAATCAATTTTGTACATCAAATCCTGCATCGGCAGGCTCCTTTCATGTATTGAAATTGTAACAAAACAAAGACAATGTTTGGGTTATAATGCTGGCACTGCTATGCTCCAGAAGGTTTTCTTCTTTGCTGGGATCCCCCACATGTATTTTTCCTGTTCCCTCCATCTTTTTTGGTTTATGTTTTTGTGTTTGTTTGTTTTTTTTAATTCATGAAGACTACAGTATCACTAAGAGTCTACGGCTACTTTAGCAGCTCTGAGGCTGGACCTCGGCACAGCAGTGCTTTGAGCTAAACGCTAACCCGCTAATATCATCACAATGTCAATGCTGACATGCTGACATCTAGCAGTTCAAATGTCGACTATGGTGATATCTTAGTTTTGCACGTTGCTAACATTAGCATGCTAACATTAGCTAGTTAGCAGCAAAAAAAAGTACAGCTGAGGCGGGAATGCCTTTAGTTTTGGTCATAAATCAAAGGATGGGACAAATTGACATTTTGACCTGATAATGGCGCTTAAGGAAATGTAAAAGGATCAGCCTTATTTTAATTCATGCTGAAGGGGCCATGAATATTTGTACCAAATGTCATGGCAAGCCATCTGATAGTTTTGTAGATATCTCACTCAAAACCACAAATGTCAACTTTGGTAGCACTAAAAGGGAAAGTTATGGGACCAAAGTCATTAGGGTTCATCATCTGGGGACCATGAATGTCTGCACAGAATTCCAACACCTGATATTTCAGTCTGTACCAAAGTGGGAGACCGACTGACAGAGCCGATACTTAGGCACAATCTTTAGCCCCCCTAGAGCCTTTGCCACCCGAGTGCTGCTTTTCATTTGAAGCTGCATTCCAGTTATTCTGTTTGTAGATGTCGGTTGAAGCAGCATTGTGAGAAACGGGTGCGCAATTTCTGACAGTGCCAGAATTTTTGATGTAGGTTGTGATGCATCGGTGGACAACTTGTCAACTTTCATCTGGGAGAGCTCAAATTTACACAGCATATAAGAAGCCTTTCTCTTGCCTCTCTTCCTCTTTTTCGGCTCTCTTCTATCCACATCTTACTCTTGCTCTCTCTATTCCCTTTTCTGCTCCTGCTCTCCTCCTGCAGGGGCGAGTCAGAGCTCACACTACGTGTTGCACCTTGCATTTAATTACAATTTCTGCCACTCGCTTTTTTTTCTCTTAAATTTAGCCCATTTCTCCATTAGTCTCTTTTCTCTCTCCAACTCTCGTGCTCTTTCTCTCTCTTTTTTTCCTCTCACGCCATGGTTTCTTGCTCATTGTCTTTGTCTCGTAAGGTTCTCTTTTCTCCTCCGTTTCATCACACAGACAGAGACTGGGGAAGAGAGAAAGAGGAACAGAGGGAGAGAGAGAGAGGCAAAGGTAAAGAAAGGCTGGAGAGAGGAAAACAACAATGAAATGGAGGAAGATAAATAGGTGAGACAAACAGAGAAAATAGGTGAGAGGAAAAGATGGATTGAAGAAAGGTAAGTCAGTAAATCTAAGGACAGTCAGAGACACAGCGCTACGTTTCCATTCAGTTGACAAGTAAATTTTATGAAAGTGTTTGAAATGTCGCAAAAAAAAACAACTAAATGTAGATTAGTTGAATATTAGGGAAGCTGTTATAGTTCTTAAACGTCAGCTAATGTTAGCCATAGTTCACGCTTTCATGTGGAGCCGAAAAACATTTGAAGAAAGAAACATTTGGCCACAAACTGATACCTGCGAATGGCTCATTATGAATGTGACACAAGTGTGACATTTCTAAGCTTGAGGTGGTAGACTTCAAACTGTTTTGCAGTTGAATTTAAAGTCATACTCTGATATTTTCATGTAGAAATATGTCTGTCACATGTCCAGGGGATGACGTGTTTGGTTGTTTGGAATAAAGAAAAGTAATTGTTGGCATGACTCTGGTGCATAATCACCATAGCTGAAGAAAGAAAAGAGCTCCACCCACAGAAACACAGAAACTCAAACACCTGGGGATTAAAACGCCACATTACTGCCTGCCGGTTGATTGACAGGTTAAGTTTGGTGCAGAAAAAACATAACATTAAAGTAGCAATGAACACCGAGCACTAAAGCTGGAGACTACAGTTAGTCAAAAAGGCATTGAAGTGATAAATGTTGAAATGATGCAACCATTGCATTTCTAAAAAAAAACAGCTTGGTGTCACAATGTTGGTTACGTTTCCTCATAATCCACATAAAGGCAGAGAGAGAGAGAGAGAGAGAGAGAGAGAGAGAGAGAGAGAGAGAGAGAGAGAGAGAAGAGAATGGAAGGTTCATGTAAAGTCATTGCTCTGCAAGTCTCTGACTGGTGACGATGATGAATTAATGAAACACTGACACACCGCTGCACGGCTAGCCAGCAGCAGACAGAGAGGCCCGAGACCGACAAAGACAGAAGAGAGAATGAAAATTGGAGAGAGCTAAAGACGAGGGAATTAATGAGTGAAGTGACAGCGAGGAGCGATGACGGGAGACAGAGTGAGTCAAGGGCCAGAGAGGAAGGCAGACAAGGGGGCCGAGATAAAAACGGAGGGAAAAAAAGAGAGAGAATAGGGTGGAACAGTAATGAAAAAAAGTGAAAAGATGAAACAAAGGGCTTAAGAATATAGAATGAGGAGAATGAAGGAGGTAAACAGGGTGAAAAGGCAGAAAGAGCCTGCAAGAGATGGAGATGGAGATAAAAGATGGAGATGGAGAAAAAGAGAAAGTGGATGTGACAGGTGAAAGGAAAAGGGAAGAAACCGCATATAGAATGAAGAAGAACAAAGTCGGGGTCCTAAGCCAGCCAGGCGTTGCCTGAGGCGTTGTCATTGTGTGTCTATCTGTGTGTGTGTGTGTGTGTGTGTGTGTGTGTGTGTGTGTGTGTGTGTGTGTGTGGGGATTGGATTGTACTGAATGACTGAAGTCCCCTGTTGACTAGTATGCACTCATACTCCTGCATGGGTCCATACATTAGGTCAGTAAAAGACATTATCAGTGTCAGTAGTACTTTGAGAAGTCTGATAGCTAAGATTTAGTTAACTTTCATCCCCTGAAGAATGCTGTCTGGGCCGCTACGCGTGGGTTGCTTCTCCCTATGTCTTTAAAATCTCCTATTATGAAATAGCCAGTAAAATAAAGGCTTTTTAAAAATCATTTTGAAGAAGAGTGCCTTGGATTTCCTTTTTTTTTCTATACTTAATTGAATTCCCGACCCCAAAGAGCCCCTTCAAACATCTGACTGAACTTCATGAGCACCCTGGACATTTTTTTCTTTCCTAGATTTAGTTAACGTTTTATATTGTTTTTCTCCTATGTAAATCTTCCCTGCTCTGTCTCTGCAGAGGAAGATCAATACTTTGCCAGAGAGTCCAGAGTAGAGACAATCCTCCATTGTTGTCAAGAATTAATGCTAAGAAATGCACATATAAATTGTGTCACAGAGAAAAAAAATACTTGAACTTTTTTTTCCTGATAGGTGCAACATTAGTCACATGAAGTTACTTTTTTATTGGTGAACAGACGAGATGAAATGACATTTGTTCAGTTAATGATGCAATTAATGATTCAGCATTGCAACACTGGAACAGAGTTTGCATGAATCGGAAACCACACATGTTGCATTCATTTCTCAATAACTAAAGAAAAAGTAGAAATGAACTTAAAATGTATGCTAATCTTTCAAATATAACTTTAAAAATATATTTATACATTGAGTCCTGCAGCGGCCCGGGTTCAAATCCGACTTGCGGCCCTTTGCTGCATGTCATCCCCCCATAACTCTCCCCCTTTTCATGTCTATCCACTGTCACTATAATAAAAGGAAAAGCCCCCAAAAAAAGAAAAGAAAAAAAGTATATTATATATAAATGAACTGGATAAAATCCCTGCTAATAATTCAGTCCTTGATAGAAGTGCATGCTGTCCAGTTACTTCTGATTTGCAGGTAAAACCTTATTTATTCTCTATGTAAGTGGCCTGATTATTTCTTAATATTTGTATAACAGAGACATGTTTGAATAAAGTTGAATTATCAATCTTTGAAATGAACTAAGTATTTAGTGTAAACAAACATTCATTGAAAGAATGGGTACAGACAGTTTTACTTCAGTATATGGAGGTGTCCTCTATGCAGACATCACTTAGGGATGCAAGTCCCTTTTGGCAATTTCTTTTAAAAAAAACAAAAAAGCCTATTTTCACTAACATTATATAAAAAAAAGATCTTCAAAGTAAATGTTTTTTCTATTTTTGTATTTTTTTTAAATGACCAGAAATAGAAGTCCATACTTGGTCGTTGTGGCCTGATAGTCCACTGTTGGTATTATAGGCATGTACAGTGTGTGTGTGTGTGTGTGTGTGTGTGTGTGTGTGTGTGTGTGTGTGTGTGTGTGTGTGTGTGTGTGTCTCTTTACACTCGGGGAGGGAAGGTATTTGCAGAGCCAGGAAAAGGAGTTGGTGGACGGATCCCAGTTCTCCAAAAAAACATCCCTACATTTAAAATAATGCATTGGGGCTGCACTGAACAGAATTCTGCAGGAGGTTCAGATAGAGTGCTAGATCCACGGGTTTGAATGCTTATCAAATCAGAACACACTGCACCGAGGTTTAGAATTTGATGAGGAAGGATTTTACTGTTAGGTATCCGTTTCCTGGCATGACATGCTTCTTCACTTTAGAGCGTGTTTAATTTCGTCACAATAAGGACATCAGTGTCAATATGGATGTCCAATTTCCCAACCTGAAGGAAGTTAAGAGTACATCAGATGAGATGTTGAGTGCCACATTAGCACCTTGTTGTACTCATTCAGCCATTGAAAACAAAACTCCAATCCTGCCAATGTATCACTCTGCCCACTGAGCATCACAGTTCTACATTCACAGTCAGAATTACAATCCCCAAACGGCCACACAATTTATGAAATAACACTAATCTGCTAATGCTATCGTACCGTGATGCCAATACTTGTAATACTATTGTTGCCAGTGGCCTGCACATTGTGGCACACACAGTGTCCTGAGGTCTTCTGCAATCCCTTGTCTTTCTTCTCCCCCTGAATCGCTTTCCCCTGCTCCCTTATTCCCCCTGCAGCTTCCAAAAAAAGAAAGAAAGAAAGAAAAAAAAAACACTGGCAAGCGTTGCTGCCAAGCTCACATCCAGCCATGACAAATCCAGCTGCATGCGCAGCAAAGCACACAGGCATACAGTCAGAGGAAAGTGTGGCAAAATAAAGATGGAGGGCTGGAGCCTGGGGGCTTTTGTAGGGCTGTTAGCAAATGCAGGGGTTCATGGGGAGGGCCCCCCTGCACAATATCACTCCCCACTGTCGTCTCTAAAACACGCACCGATGCTCTCCTCGCACAGCAGCAATGTGCAGGGGCACGATAAACCGACCAGGCAGGGCCGAACAAGCTGCACACACAGAAAACAAACTCACACACATCCACTGATAGATATCTGTTTATCTTTACATGCTGTTTTCATTCTGCAAGTCCCTCTCTCTCTTTTTTCCCCTCCTTTGTTCCCTCCCTGCAGCCATGCTTTCTCCCATATCCCCCTCCGTTTCTGTCAGCTCTATCTGAGTGTGTTTGCTTTTTCTGGAGGGTTTTTTCCCCCGACACCACACGCCAGCTGAGAAGATTCTCAGATGTTCGCTCACGAGTGGAGTCCTGTTTGAGCTCTCAGCATGCCAAGCTGCTCGTGACACCACTGTGGGGTCGTACACAGGTCACGACCTGTGGCTCGTGTCATCCATTTTCTCTCCCCGTCTCTCCCTCTTTTTCTTGTTTTTGTCCTGACAGTAGCACTGGGCGATATGGTGAAATCACAATATCATCAACCAAATACCTCAATGTCGACATTGCGACGATATTGTAGTGTTGGTGCTTCAACAAAATGTATTTTTACAATTAGATTTTAGATAAATAATCACAAATAATATGGCTATAATGACTAAGTGGTTAAAGGCAAGTAATAGAACAGCGAGAATAGTTCAGAAAGTGACATCAATTTAGTGGAATGTAGCCTTAACAGGATATTACAATTTCTAAAATCTAAGACAATATCTAGTCTCATATTACAATACCGATATAATATTGATATACTGAACAGTCTGTCGATTTTTTTTTTACCTTTAATTTAAGCAAAAAAGGTGCATAAAAATACATCAACTCCTTTTTTAGAATGTCTACAAGCCCAGAATCCGTCTCTGCACAGTCACACACAAATTACTATCAGCTACCACCCCCTGCGCCCACACACACACTCTAATCCACTTCACACAAATGCGCCCAACCTGGTTTTGACCTGCCCCGACCCCTATTTGTTTTATATCGTCATCTCCCTATTTTAAATCTCCCAGACCAACTCCAAACGGCAGACCTTCCTCCCATAAATCCTTTCTGAAAAGGACCAAATGTCAATGCAGTGCTACTTGAAAGCGTATGAAGGAGCGCCCACACTGAATCCCTCAACTAAATAGCGACAGAAAATCAGAGCTTTATCACGGCCCACGACCGCCCTCGCTGATGAAGTACAGGTTACGTCGTACCTGCTCAGCGCCGCCGAGGTGAAGCCGCCAGATAAAGAAGTGGAAAATGGCAGCAGAGCGAGATATGAAGCGTGCAGTGTCGGCTGGTATTTTTCAAAAAGTGACACGCGCGACCACTGAAAATTCTCCCCGTGATGTAGTGAACCACCACGGCCCCCACACTAAGGCTGCTTTATTATGGGGGGATATAATCACGATTATATAGGTCAATATTGAAATCATGATAATTTAAAGTGATTACTCGTTGACTTCTGGAAAGATGATCCAATTATTGAACTTAAACAGTGGGAAAAGTTAAATAAATTGTGAAATTTGCCTTAATACTTGCAAAACATAATGAGTTAAATTATAGTTTTTCTCAATTATTCTGTTTCTGTTATCATTGGGAGCCAAAATCATAATCATGACAAAATTTCGAACATTTTGAAAATATCTTTTAGAAATGTGCAAATTGGCACCAATTCTGTTGAATGATCAGTGTATTCATTTCAATTCTGTTGATTTAAGAAGGGGACAGTGCAAATTAACGGAACTCCTGATTAAACATGGTTTAAAAACATGCCAGGATTAGCCGAAAGGCTATGTTTCATCTGTAGCTGCCATCACAACAGCCACACTTTTGAAAATACTACAATTTTGTTGACAGCGTTGTGTTTCTTTAGGGAACTGAAATGCCAGATTCCACGTTGTCTAGTTGCTACATTCCTAAAAAAAAGCCAATGGGAAGGTCACATCTCATTACCGGCTGCCTACAAATGTCACAGTAGGATACGTGGTCACGTACCAATGGCAGGAAATTGACAAGGGGGGAAAAAAAAAGTAGGGATAAAGCTTTGAAAGCTAGCTTTGAAAGACTGAAACGTTGACCTTTCATTTACTAATAAACCAGCATAGTTACTTTTCAAACAGCATTTAAGGAACCAAATTATCACTAAAAACAGCAGGGTTTGACGCACTGACAGACATAAAAAAAATCAGCATGAAGTTGTTTGAATTCAGAAGGTCAGATATTCTTTTCCTGACACTGCTGGTATCTAACCTACCTCATGGAAGAATAAAGAACACATTCAGTTTTGCTTTTGTCTCAAGGCCTTCCTCTTTTCTGTTGGTGGGGGAGCAGTTGGACATTCAGCAGCTGAGAAACTGATGTTAATGGGGCCGTTTTGCATGTGTTACCTAACTGCAACACATGCAAAACTGCCCCACAGAATATGAACATAAACTGCTAATTAAATCCCATAGTCTTGCCAGTGACCACGCCAGGTCATTGTCCAGCTTATGGCACCGGGCCGGGCCGTGATGTTTCCCATTTAATTATTTAGATGGATAAGATGATTGGGACATTTTTGCCTCAAACTGCTCCGTTTGTGGCCACTTCTGGCAAATCAGCAGCAGATCGTATGCCATTTTGGACGCTTTGAATTAATACTTCAATCACACATTTTGGAACATACAGTGCCAGCTGCTTTGGCTGCAAAAAACATTTCTACCTATGTTGGGGAAAATAAATTGCAGGTTATTGAAGTAAATCTACTGGCTTTCCATTGCAGATTAATCAATGTATGTACTTCGGCGAGAAGATTAGTCATTGCTTTATTAATTTTAGCATGGAAGATGGTGTACTGACGATCAAGTGCTAAAGCGAAGCGAGCGAAGGAGCAATTCATAAATCCAAACGGGAAATAAAAAATACGCCAGCATGAATGGTTAAATACCAGCATTTGTTCATAATCCCAGAAGACCGATTGTGTTCTACTTGATATCCTGAGGTGCTACCGGATCCTTCACAAAGAATAACGTTGACTCATACAGTAATCATGTTTGTCCTGCTTCGTGGCACCGCCCCGGAAAAATGCTGTTTACTGATTCTATTCAATGTTTACAATGAGCTAGCAGGAGGAAAAGGTCAGGAAATTCAAAGGCCATTTTGTCTCAAACTGCAAAACGAGAGGAAGACGTAAAAACAATCTAGCGGAAGCAACGATAGATCCCTCCTTTTATACTTCGTCGTCACAAAGCTGCAGAAAGAGCGAGTTCTCCCGGGTTCTCCTGGGAATCTTGTTGTTTAGCCTTGACTACCCCACTGGCAAGGCATCGCCATCATTACCAAGGCAACTTAAACACGTCTCTCTTTCTCCCTCTCCTCACCCTCTTCCTCCCCTAACTATTATCTGCTGTTTTCCCTATTGAGTTTAGTTCCTGTTCCTGGTGAATCAGGGAAGTAGTTCAGCTTCCTGACCAAGAGGACCAGCCTTGGTGTGAGCAATGAACGGCTGCAGTGGTGAGAAATCATAATGTCCATGTTATTAGATATTGCCTTATCTCCGCCAACACTACAAAACAACAATAGCAAGAAAGCAGCAAGGCTGAAGGCTGCTGTTTGTGTGACAATCTGTGTGTGTGTGTGTGTGTGTGTGTGTGTGTTTGTGTGTAGTACACTATCTCCTCTATGTCCTATATTAACTGAGTTTCCTATTGACAGCTCTGTGCCGACATGTCCCTCACACTAAAGTGAGACACCACTCGTACCGTAAAGCTATGTATGGTGTGTGTGTGGTGTGTGGTGTATGTGTGTTGTGTGTGTGTGTTGCATTGCTCTCATTAGCATGTGGGTATGGGATGGCAATGATTAAAACCGTGTTTTCCTGGTTAAATCTTCCTCACCTCTTGATCTTGCCTTCCCCATGGTCTACCTCCCATTCCATCTCTAGACCTCCATCTGTCTTTTCACTTTGATTTGTCTTCCTCCTTTTACCAATGTACAGTACTTCATCCTCTTCTAGATGCTTTTTCTTCCCACTTTCTCTTGCATCCCTTTATTACTCAATTCCTCCTTTCTCTCATCATACTGTAGCCCATGATTAATGGCTCTTCTTTGACCTGTCCCCACCTCCTAGCCACTGAGTGTATTTGCAAACCTGTGTTATGTACACCTACATTTTTTCTTTTGTACAGATATCTGTGTGTATGGACTTGTGTTTGTGTGAGTGAGTGAGTGTGTGTGTGTGTGTGTGTGTGTGTGTGTGTGTGTGTGTGTGTGTGTGTGTGTGTGTGTGTGTGTTCCTGTGCTCGTATGGCTCTCTGCGTGTCTATCACAGACCCACATGACCCTCTGCTATCTCAACTGGTGCCAACTCAGGTTCCAGGCGACAATTAAATCCCCGCCCCAGAGGGCAGTCATCTGGCAGAAAACAAACACACCTGCGACACTCGGGGCTTAGCGGAGGAGTCACATGTGCCCACCTGTCAGACAGGTCTGGCAGGGCTTGATAGCCTGGGTTGCGTTTGCTGCGCCTCCTGTCCATTATGTCCTGGCCTACCCTACAGTACTTCTTAGCTACAATGAGTGTTGGCTGCTCTTCCAGGGTTTAACAGCCAGGAGATTTGCTCAAAGGAAAAGTGAATTGATTTCCTTTTATTATTTGTCTTTAATTACTCCACATAGGGCTTGAGGTTCATCCTTGTCCATTTTCAGCCAAGCTTTCTTTGTGTAATCAGACATCCCATTTAAACCTGATTCCCCTTCACACAGTTGCAGAGCGATAACCGCTTTGCTTGAAGGTAATTTGATGGTAATTGTTAAGGGCATGCTTTTTTCAAACTGCCAGTGCCTTTTAGACATTCAAGTCAATAAGGAGGTGGATAGAAAAGCCTAGCCAGACTCCGAGCTTTGGGCCTTTTTAAAGAAAACCTCTCCGCAGAGATGGCAAAAATAACTTTTTTGGACCACATGGTGTTAGCTGTCTTTTATTGAAGGATGACTGACCAGTCATACCAAATAGGAAGGAGCTGTACAGACAGCTGAAATATTAGAACAAAAAATCCAGTAGGGGGTTAGCTGTACTGTAGTAACTGTGTTACTGCATTATCAAAATAAATCATCATTTAAATGGCCAGAGACTGTTTATTTTCAGCAGATTAACAGATTTTTATCCTGTGACAAGCATCCCTGTCCAACCTAAAACTGCAACTCTTGCCAAAATGAAACATAGGGTCTTTTGTGAATGTACCCGAGTCAAGCTTTCGTTTAAAAGCATATTTAGGATGGACGTGTCACTTTTAAGATTGACCGGATTCTTGTTTTTCGGTCAAATGGCCTTTTGAATGAGAGTGCTAGGGGCACTTTTACGCCAGCCTCAAAATCGATATGTTTAAAACACAAAGAAGCCTTGACGCAACATACCTCAAACCTTTGCTCGAGGTATCACCGGGGGCTCTACACAGGAACTCCAGCATTGAGAACATTGTTTGTGTACAGAGTTTACTAAAAAGAAAGTTTTTGAGCAACTTACTATAGCAGTTTTTTTCCGGTTGCCGTTCATCTTGTCAGTAAAGATGGTGCCCTGGCAGAGGCCTTTGCCCATCCATCCTGTTTGGAAGTTATTTACTATGCAGCCTAAAAACTGTGTATGTGTGTATGGTAACCAGGCTTTATCAGTTCTTGGTGATATAATTAACAGCCCTTTATGCACTTTCTGTTCAATAAAAGCTCAAGGTGCATACAGTATCTTCCCATGTTCTGGGAGTGTTCTCCCGTTGGTCAGTTCTGGAAACATTTTGCTTCCAAAATGTCCGCCTTGATTAATGTTCCTTTGCCCGTTACTGTCAATGTTGATTGATGATTCTGAATGACCTGTCAGCCTTCCAGCTCTCTAAAGCTCAAAAATGTGCTGTGTTTTCAGGTCTTACAGCTGCTAAGAGGATGATTACAATCCGCTGAAAGCCACCCCATGACTTATCTGAATCTTTTCTTTTTTGGATGTTGTATGCATGGAACAATCTACATCTTGCATTAACGGAGCCCCGGTACAGACTTTGGACACTTGGCTCATCGTTGCATGTGTAATTGGTCCCCTGTCTTGTGTCTGTCTGTGTGTGTGTCTGTTTTTGTATGTCTTTGTGTATGTCTGTTTCTCCATGTATTATTTGTAAGTTGTGGACGTCACTCTTTCTGTTGCCTTCTTTTTGTGTGTGTGTCCCCCCCCCCCCCGTCTTTCCTCTCTGTATGTTTTGACCCTGAGACACGTTTTTTGTTCCAGTGTTTTGCTTGTTGTTTGTTTGAGATTTTTCTTAATGTGTAGAATGAAAATAAAAAAAACATTTGATCACAAACAAAAAAATACTCGAGGGAGGAGAGTAAAGATTAGTTTCATATAAATGCATGGATAATTTGTTGTTTTGTCATTGTTGAAAAACAATATTGAACTTGTAAATGAAAAAGGAGCCTCATATAAGAATGACATTTCCTCCTATGGAGTCTGTTCATTCGCATTCGGAGATCGCCTATTTTGACTGGGAAGATGGCAGATAGCGTAAACAACAACTGCTATAGAGACATGCTCAAAACCTTTCTTTTTAGTAAACTCTGTACACAAACAATGTTCTCAATGCTAGAGTTCCTGTGTAGAGCCCCTGGTGATACTTCGAGCAAAGTTTCATGTTGTGTCGAGCCTTCTTAGCATTTTAAAAATAGCAAATTTGAGGCTGGCATAAAAGTGCCCCTAGTACCCCCCTTCAAAAGGCCATTTTACAAAAAAACGAGAATATGGTAAATCTTAAAATTGACGCTTCCATCCTAAATATGCTTTTAAACTCAAGTTTGACACAGGTACATTCACAAAAAGACCCTAGGTTGCACTTTTGGCGAGAGTTACGCTTTAAGGCCACAAGTAGCAACATTGTCAATGCGCTATGTGACAATATTTCTGCTTTACTCAGACTAATATGCTCAGTAATATGCTATTACGGCTGGGTGATATAAATACTTGTTGACTGCGGTTTGTGTTCTCATTAACAATTTTAGCTGTTACTATACATTGTAATTAATGTAATTTCAAACTGTATGCTTGTCTAATGTATTTCATCTGATGGCTTTGTCGCTTGTCAGGCTGCCATTGTAGATAATTTGTTCTTAATGACTTGCCTGTAATAATAAAGTACAAAAGTAATAATGTACAGTTGTTTTAACTTAATTTAGCAAGCTTACTGTTATTTCAAACATATAGTTTTCTCTAGATTCCTGGTTTTTGACATTCTCACCTAATGACATCTTAAAATAAACAAATGTCCACTTGTGAATCACCAGTTGCTACCTGTTGAGATAAAATGATATGAAAAAAAATGAAAATAGGTAATTTTGTATGCCCCTATTATGAGTGTTTGTCACTGGCAACCACTAAGACTTATCTCGGGGACCCCCTGCTCGGGCCCCCGGCCCTTAGGTAGGGCACCGCTACTTCAGAAACTGGATCAGGTATAAAAACAATTATCTCAATTGTTTCTCATAAAGTCCATGCATACTGGGAACAGTTCATACAAACCGCTACTATTTCACTGTGGTTGGGCGGCTTGCAGGTGTAAATGTGTTAAAACCCACCCATGTTCAATCAACCTCTTCTGAATTAATAAAAGGCCAAAAAGTATTTCATATGATAATTTGCTTATTTAAAAAGCCCCAACACTTAATTACCACAGCACCTTCAGAGATGCTGCCCTTGCTCTTGTATGGACAAACAAGCTTTTGTGTGACATTTCCAAGCAGTCGAAAATTAGGTTTATTGTGATATTTGGGCTTGTATAAGCATGCCGCTGCATTGAAAATCATGAGAACCTCTGCCTTAACACACAACCTTCAGCGCACTTTCAGCTCCGGTGGCCCTATCTCGCCTCTGTGGGAATCAATTGAGCATGGCCTGATACCATTTAGAAAAGCAGCTGGCATGTCTAAATGCTAAGTAGGAACTCATTTGTTCATTTCGTACCAACAATGTCAACATCATATTACCCATTATGTCATTCATATTCACACCGCCTCTGCACTGCACTAGCCCTCCAGTGTACATTATGTAGCCAGTTATGAGCTATTATCACCTGTAATAAGGATACAGACTGTGACAAATTGGAATGTGAGTAACTAGCTGAGATAGAAAGACTCTGGTGGTGAGAGTAGTAGACGTGATACACAAACAATGTTAAATCTAAGACTACATTTGGAGAGCTGGGCAATATATTGGTATTATATCAATAACATGATATGAGACTAGATATTGTCTTAGATTTTGGATATCTGTAATATAATATGGCATAAGTGTTGTTTTTCCTGGTTTTAAAGGCTGCATTACACTAAAGTGATATCATTTTCTGAACTTACTAGACAGTTGTAACTGTTCTATTATTTTTCCTTTACCCACTTAGTCATTATATCCACATTACTGATGATTATTTATCAAAAATCTCAATCTGTAAACATTTGTGAAAGCACCAATAGTCAACACTATAATATCGTTGCAGAATCAATATCGAGGTATTTTGTCAAAAATATTGTGATATTTGAGTTTCTCCATATCGCCCAGCCCTATATACTGTATACATATACAGGGCTCCTAATACTAGGGTGGGTTAAAGAAATAAAATTTCACTCCATTGTATTGTATGTATGTCAACTAAGAATAAATTTAGTTTCTTTACAAAGTAGTAAATGAAATGCTTACTGTAGACACTTAGCCAGATTTCTTGTCGTTTTTTAAGGTGCACATCACCAAAAATGTTGCATGTTTTCAGACAGCTATAGTTAAAAATTAGCTTTTTGAAACTTTATGAACACTGTTAGTGTGGCATTTGCAATGCCTGACATTTTGCTCTTCTTGCTTGTCTAGTCTGAAGTGTTCTGATGATCCCAGAGATTCACCTGCCGTGTAGTGTACTGTAGCTTTAAATGGAAAGCAGTCACCCTGGCAAAGAGCACTATGGCGTCTTGGAGCTTATTGAGCAGCCAGTGGAGCTGGAAGAGCTGCTCTAAACACAAGTACATTCAACTGCAACGGCTCCAGTGCAGCTGCTAAAAGCTGGGAACACACCTGAAGACTCCTTAAAATACCAGACACCATGAACACAGCTGACTTCCACCAACACAGAAAGATATTTTCTTCATTCATCAGTGTTGACAATCCCACAGGTTAAATCCTAGAATAAAAACAGTCGACAACACACTGAGGTAAGCCTGTGATTAGAGGCGTGGCGCTAAGCAAACCCTTAAATTGCTCCAATAATAGGCTGCTAATTCTCATGTGGCCGTACCGAAAACAGAAATGGAAATCCATCAATAAACAATCTGTCTTGCTCGTTAATGCTGCAATTTGCACGGATAAGGCCATTAAGGGTAAAAAACTGATGAAAATGCCAAAGTCTGAAGATTTTTTGGCTAAATGGACATGTGCAATATGGAGTTGAGGGTGAGTGAATGGATAAACTTCAGCCGAGATCTCTATGATTTTAGTTTCATCTACTTTTTTTTCTCCAACTCAAAGTGGGTACATCCGAAGTCCAGATTCTTTTCGCGTACCTCACATTGCACAAAATAATTTACGGGGAACGACGAGCGACAAACGGATCTCTAGGCAAATTATGAGAATCCTTAAAATCAGAAACCGCATGATTTTACATCCTACATGTCCTAACTCCAAGACCGGAACGGTCTAACATGGTCCAATCAGTCATGATTCAAGTCATGACTACATCAAAAAAATACTGGGCCCACTTCCCTGGATGATTAAAGGCTGAATGATAACATTGCTACATACTAGGAATTACTGCACTGTTGTTGAGTGCAACTTCTCCGTCTCCAGCTGATTACAGTTGAACAAAGCAACAAAGGAGCACTTATATTTGCCTTAGATCTCATTTTAACAATTCCAAAGCTCCGTATTTAAATATAGAACAAACAAGAGTTACTCTCATTTCCAATACATGCCGAGCTGAACTCCTATAGCGCTACAATAAAAGCTGTGGTAGGCACTTTATTTTTGGAGTCATTATTCAAGCACTCTCAGAGGAAAAATAGACTTCTGCAACTCCTCTTGGTTCTGTATTCAGGCTTGAAAAAAATCTAAAAAATAATAACAGCAGACTATGGTCCATCACAGGTCCTTTCAGCGAGAAACAGCGTTTGTATTGGCTATTCTGCGCATGCCTTGCCCGTGTGGTGAAGAGGGGAGATGGATAGCTTCAGGAAGAGATCTCACTCTACTTGTTTTTTTTCCATTCTACCCACTACAACTTTAACTCAGAAGAGTTGGTTAAAGATTGAATAACTTTGATGTATTTCAGAAGTGCTGACTATGGACAACTGTGATGAAACAAAATCAGCAACTATGAATGTGTAACCATGCAGACAAGCTTATTATTGCAGCCCAAAGTGGGCTCCTGTGGTGTTAAAGGGGCGACAACACAGAGGAGCATCGGCATAACGCAGAAGTAAGCAAAGCTTCCCAATTTTTGGGGAACACGTTTTTGAACAATGATTCTGTTGCTTGCACTTTGATCTTCAACACAAAAGGACCTCCCAGCAGACATGAATTAGACCTCTCTTGTACACGAAGATGCACACACATGCTTGTATAAGATAGGCCCGTTAAAGTGAGTTCACCAACTCTCAACTTTTAACCCTCATGTTGTCCTCGGGTCAAATTTGACCCGTTTTCAGTTTTTTTATCACAAAAAATGGGCCTTCCAAAATGTCAACATTAGAAATATCAAATAACTTTGAAAAAAAACATCAAACAAGCACCCACAACATTGAAAAAGTGTCAAAAAATATCAAAAAAGCGATAATAGTGTTAGTGTGTTAACACAAGGGTTAAGTGATGAGAACACAGACATCCAAATCAGACCAGTGCTGTGGTTCATTTGCTGATGCACAAAAGAAAGTGTGAGCGATCACCAGCATTACCTTAGTAATGCTCAAAATTATACTGTACCATGAAGACTTTGCAAGCCGAGAAGCCTTTAGAAGTTTTGTATTGTAAAGGCAATAGCGTCAGTCATTATCGCTCATCCACATCATATTATATTTTTATAATTGGTGTAAACCTTCTGACACAAAAACAAACAAGGCATCAGGGCATTTTACATTATTTTAAAATTACGCCAGGGGAATTAATTACTTTGACTTTTGATAACACCTTTGACAGTCTTGTTATAATGAAACTGCTCATTTTCAACTCAGATACATATACAGATGAACCAATCAATAAAACTGCTTTATTTTCCTAACAAGAACTCAGAAGAACATATCTGTTTGTTTTCATTTTGTATTATCTCTTGTTGAGTGTGTGTGTGTGTGTGTGTTGTCCTGAGGTGTTGTCTCCTAATTGAAAACTAAAAGGAAACAAACAGAACAAGCGGCTGCTTTACAGACAGGCCTCATTAAAACAAATAGGCATCACATTTGATTAGCATGACAACAACCTGGCGAGCAGAGACACACACGTGGCTGCTTGTAACAGAGTTATCGACAAACGCACACAAGCACACACAGAGTTATTGATCACAGCCAGGGCTGAGCTACAGAGAGATGAGGTCAGGAGAGATGCATTATCTTAATGTGCTCCTCTCCCTTAATGGTGCACACACGTCACAAACTAACACATGTCAGGATAAAAGCATACATGTGCTCTACATGCAGTCAGTGAATACACTGCATGCTAATCTATACACAATCTAATAGGATTGTTAATCTACATTTAGGGCTCCATTACTCAGTTTTTGTTTCATTTCAGCTTTCTCTCCATTTTCCTTACTACAAGTAATTTCTGAGCTGTTAACATCAAAAGGAGGACCTTCTTTACAGTAAACTACCAAGCCATCAGTATCTATCATTTACCTGAAACAAGACTTTTAATATGCAATTGGACAGTTTGGGAAAAAAAAACGCTAATTGGCTGTCTTGCCAAAAAACAGTAGATGAGAAGATAGATACTACTCTCATGTCTGTGCATCGAATGTGAAGCCAGAGCCAGTAGCAGCTTAGCTTAGCTTCTTGAGCAGAAACCGCTAACAAAATCGCCAACCAGCACTTCTTAAAGCTATAGTGCATAGATTCTTTCGCCCCCATGAGGGCTTCTAAGTAATGAAAACAAAATTGTTGGTGCGGCCACATGATACAAGCCTTCCGTGATAACACTTCAGCCCCCATCCCTCCTCCACGCAGTTGCTAGTAGCCAAGGAGGACATGGAGGATTAAAAAAAATGGACTCTTCACAAAAGTCCATTATGTTCACTTGAGCTTCTTCGCGCAAAAGTCGATGGACGACACAATCTTCTGAACTTAATCATACTGAGAAATACAGAGAGCGTTGTGTGGGGCTGATAGTCTTAGTTAGCTCATTTGGCAATGGCTTGAATTTAAGGGACATTCACTAATATAAAAAAAAAGTTACACACTAAATCCTTAAGCTCAAAACGAAAAACACAAATTGTAATTTTGAAACAAAGGAGACATAATGTGTTTGTTAGTGAGCTTTACAGGTGCAGGTAGGCGGAATGTGATACCTTTGGTTCAGTCTTTGTGCTAAGCTAAGCTTACTGGCTACTGTTTGTAGCTTGACACGAGACATCTTTTCATCTTACTCTCAGCAAGAAAGCAAAAATGCTCCTAAAAATCGTGATTTAAAAAAAATAAAAGTCAAGGCTTAAGGTATGTACACACACTAATAACATGCCTGACGGGTCACATTAACTAGGCATTAACAAATTAACTGATGTATATCGCACAACCATACACAAAACCACTCCTACAGTAGTACCAAAATATAGAAAGACATTTGCATACTCGGGGGGGATGAAGCAGGAAAAGATTGCGAAAATCCAAAATTAGAAATGAGAAAACCTACGGAATTTAAATAGATGGGTGATGGCATGTCTGCCCCCAGACATGCCATCATCCATATAGGGGGGTATAGCTTGTCATGGTGATAGATTTTACGTCGGGCCGTATGACAGATCGGGAGAAAACGGCAGCGGATGATTCGCCAGGGAACTCATCTCAAATTCAACAACAATATTTACATAGCCAGCCTGGAATGAGGGTATGAGCAGGCCTGACAGGATAAACCAAACCAAATTGAAAGAGTGAGTGAGCAAGAAAGAAAGAGAGAGAGATAGAACCGGGCAAGCAAACAGATTGTCAAGCTATTCTCCTCTGTGTACGTATATCTGTGTGTAAATGTATGATTAACTGTCTGTTTCTGTGTGCTTGGTTTTGGTGTGCAGTTATCACCCTGTGTGTGTGTGTGTGTGTGTGTGTGTGTGCATGCGTGCGTGCATATGCGTGCGGCTCGTTGATTTCAGGAGAAAGAAAAAAAACTGATGGAGGAGCAAAGACTAAGCTAAGGTAAGAGTGGAACAGAGATGACTTCAGGAGGAATGAGAGCGAGAGAACAGGAACTTAATCATCTTAATAATCGCAGAGAGACAGGCAGATGAAAAGAGAGAGGGAGCAAACGGCAGAAAGAAAGAGAGTTAAAGTCAGTGAGATGAAGCGTCGGCTTGTGATATTCTCTAATGAAGCACCTGAAGCACTTCCAAAACTTTCTCACACACTGACACACACCAGCAAAAATTAAAGTAAATGCACAAACATGCACTTTAATACAAACGCTCCGACACCCAACTTCCACTTAACACACTCAGGGTATCTGCCCGTTTCAGACAACCCCACTTGAGCCTGTGGGAGCTGGAACTGCATATAAATGCATCTTAAAAGCAAACTTAAGAATCCTGGCAATACAAGCCAACTGACAATTCAACAAGCATCACGACCACTCTGATATTACATAAAGAGAAGAGAAAAGAAGGTAGTGTTAAAACTATAATAAATGATTGAATCTGATTTATTTTTCTGTCCATTAAAAGGTGCAGTAGGTAGGATTGCAAAGATCCAGGACCATAGGGGTAGTTTCAGCTAATATGACAGAAAGTTTGTTTTATATGTCTTACCGACTGCACCTTTAAATAAATAAAAAATGTTGAATATTTTTATTGGTTCTGAGGATGGAATCTTTGGGTTTTGGGATTGTTATTTGGACAAAAAAGTGATTTAAAGACATCACCTTGAGCTCTGGCTCTGACTCTGACTAAACAAAGAATCATTTACACAAAGGAATCGTTTGTTGCCGCCTTAAAAGAAAGGGCAGCCGAGAAGCCCTTTGTTAAGGTACAAATGTAACCGTGTTCAGTAAAGCAGATGGAAAACGAGGGATCCATCATGCTTACAGGGTGGAAAGGAAGAGAACCGCTAACATCCCCCTGCTGGTAAGAGTCTACAATATCTGAGAACACTGATAATCTGTGATATTCTTTCATGAGCAGACAGGTGGGTTGTATGGTTTTGGAAATTCCCAAATTGGTAATCTCCAGACACACGAGTCATGTTTCTATCTAATTGTCAAGTGAATTTTAAGAGAACTTTTTAAATGTTGTTGTTGGTTTAGAGCAAATAAACTACACTACGGAAAGCGTAATTACGTCACAAGTTGACATTACGCATGGCTGTAGATTGCAAACCGACTTGCTAAATCAAGTTCTTTGGTTAAATGGAGAGAGGTAGCATTGTACAAGTTGGCCACCTGTGCAGAATGCAGGGTTGTGGAAGAGACATTTGGTGTCAGTAAGACAACCGTTCACCGCTGTGTATACGCGGTGTGCAGGGCCATACCATTCAAGCTGTTGAAGCAATTCATCAATTTACCCAACGTGGATGAGGCCCAGGCTATAACGCACCACAACTCCACTATCCAATATCTAATCCTTCCCCCATCTTGATACCGGGACTATAGTCATGTGAGTTAGCCTACATGTTATGCTAATTTATTCGGCAAAGCAGTTTCCATCTCCCATTTAAAGCATTAACTTCTTTTTCAAAAAAGCCCAAAACCACCTCAAGTGAATTTTGCCATTTCCATCAGCATTTTTTAATGCGATACTTCAAAATTTGCATAAAAAATAAGTTGATGAAAACATGACTATTCAACACAGGGATAGAGTAAATAATATTTCCTTAATGTGGTTTGTAATCCTGCCATCAAGGCCAAGCATATTTGCATGATACAGAACAATCATGCTGCTAATTTAGATGTTAAACTATGAATACAGAGAACTTCATCCACTAAAAACAGCCTTTTAATACTAAAGCCTTTGAGTTAGTTTTAGATTTTTTTAGAACAAGCATAATGCCTTGATATCTTCCTTTTGGCCCCTCAAAGAGAAGGAAGACCGCTAACCAAAAGCGAGAAGGCAATGAGCTATATCAGAGGCAAAGGAGAAAAGGAGAGGGAGAGTGGAGGGAGACCATAACCAAACACCAGCAGCGAGGAACCACATCAGAGATAAAGATGTGGAGGGAGAAAGAGGAATTGCGGGGGAAACAGAGGTGTGAGGTAAGAGGTGAAAGGCCTCAGCTAACAGAAAACCACTGAAACAAACATGACCCAAAACAGGCCCATCACCTGGCCAATGGCCCCTCGCCGTGCGCGACAGACACTAGCCAGGATGTCCTGATACGATGCCTCAATACTGTATTACTAATTGTGTTTGTGAAGCTTTCACAAACAACCACCAGGTCTTTGCCACTCTGATGGAAGACAGACAGAAAGTGCCAGCTAGGATTTTTTTTGCACAGCCGTCGGTTGGACAGCCGTTCTGGACTGAACGCACAGATTGTCAGTCCGCCCCTGGCCCCACACGCCCGGAATATAGCCAGCAAGAGAAGAGGGGAAATGGGGAATAAAAAAGACGTGCAAAATGGAGAGAAGGGTTAAGAGACACAGGGGAGAGAGACGGGGATCTGTAGCATGACATAGGATTAATATTGTGGGGCTTTTAAAGTGTGAGAGGGGAGAGGATAGGGAGCAGGAGAGCAACAGAGAGGAAATGAAAGACTGCAAAAGAATGTCCACACAGTAATTGGGACAATTTTCTCTGTTGTGAGTCAACTTTATGGAAGTGTATTCAAATTTAGTAATTCAGTCTTTTTCGGATTCTGTGACACAGCTGAGAAAGCATTAAAGTAAAATGGTCCTGTTTCAGAAATGCAACAGAGGAGAGAGAGAAAGAGAAAAAGAGAAAAACAATCAGGCGAGAAGGAAGGGAGGAGAAGTTTGCTAGAGAGAGGAAGATTGAGACAGTGAGAGAGAGAGAGAGAGAGAGAGAGAGAGAAAGGACAGGAGAAAGAGGATTGGGCAAGAAAATTGGAGCGGCAGAAAGACAAGAAAGGGCAGATTTCCAATTTAGCTTTCAACGGTAATCATTCCCACTAAGCCTTTCTTACAGAAGAGCGAGAGAAACATTCTCCCTCCATTTATATTGCTCTCATTTTTCCTTTTCTTCCTCCGGCCTGGGTCATTCTCGCCATGTTTCCCTGTCGGTCCCCGCCACACTCCCCTTCCCCCGCCAATAAGCTACAGCGACTATATCAGCCTGGCTGGCATGGAGATGAATATCAACAACGCCACCGATCAATGGCAGCCAAACCACCACAGAGTAACAAGTGGGTTTGTGTGTCTCTTTGTATGTACACAGGTGGACATTTAAGACATGTTTAACATTTGGTAAATGAATTACAAGGCAAAAAATTCACACAGTCTGAAAAATGAAGAGATCTGGAGAGTTTGATAATGATATAGGCTTACGTGTGGGGTTTAAACACTTGTAATGTGTTGGTATAACCCCAGTATATCGAGCTCTTAGTTCAGAAGGATACCTAAATGTCCCATTGTTCTGTTTCCTTACAGTAACACACAACCGTTTGTGGAAATAGGTCTTATAACTGTCTCCCCTACCTGTAGATAGGTGGGCCAATGCATTTTTGGTCTTAGTAAATGCATTGTTTTAGTCCGATGCAACAGTGGCAGCACCGCTGCTGATTAGCATCTTATGACTTGTGTGAATGGAATAGCTATGCAGATTAGTTTGCCGAGAGGAGGGTGGTTGGGTGAGATATTGAGAGGAGTGGTGGTGGTTGGGTGAGTGAGTGAGTGAGTGAGTGAGTGAGTGAGTGAGTGTTTTCCAAGACTCATAGACCTCACGGGGCTACTTCAAGATCAGTTCTTACCTGGCTTAAGTGTTTGAAAAGATTTAGAAGAAGACAGGACGAGCAAAATAAAAGGGGAAAATTCAAGTGAGAGCAGTGAGGAAACCCAATGTTATGAAGTGATTGAGTAGAAAGGCGCAGGAGGGAGTGGAGTCAAAAGAGGAGAGCCGGTGAGAGGATTTCAGAGGAGAAACGGATTAACATGAGGAGGAAGGAGGATGCTCTGCAAACAGCGGAGGAGGACACCTGGACGAGGAGAGCACAGGTGATGAATGGCAAATAAAAATGGAGAGGAGGGTAATAATGAGGAGGAAAGGTGAAAGGAAAGGAGAAGAATAACAAAGAGAAGAAGGGTAGAAGAGAAGCATGCCAAGTAGATGAGAAGATGAATGACAAATAGAGGGGAGGAGGCAGAAGGAGTTAAGGTGAGGAGAGGAATAAGGAGGAGAGCGGAGGTGATGAACCGCATATAAAAAAGGGGACAAACAGCAAGAATGAGCCGAGAGGAAAAAAGAAGAAATGATATGAGAAGGAGAGGAGAAGATGGAAGCATTTACAAGGAGAGGAGTGGAAGAGGGGAGTGATTACACTAAACAAGCCCGCAGCAGGACTGTAATTTGCGTTGTGCTCTGTTGCCCATATATGGTAATGGAATGTGTGAATGCAGCTACTGTGGTAACCTGCATTGATCTGAGATCAGACCAACCAGTTGGAGGACAACAAACACACAAACAACACGCACACACACACATACAGGCGGCCTGCAGCGTCTGAGACTGGACTGTATGCACAAAGACACCAATGGACAAGTCTTTTGTCAAATAAAGGACAGACGGACAAAACAAAAATAGGCTGAGCTTGCATGGAGAAATCAAGGACAGGGACACACCAGCATAAAACATTTGTAGGCTTACACACACACACACACACACACACACACACACACGGTATATGTGTAGCCTATTGTTTGATATTTTGTCCATCTGCTTCCAGCTGAACTGAAGAGGAAACACAAAACAAAACCATACATCCTCACCGACATAACTCATCCACAACCACACTTCCAGAAAGGAAGCGGCGTGGGGGGATTTGACGTGTTAGTGTGGGAGGAAACATGAACCTAAATGTAAAACCTTGACGTAAAGCCAAGACAAGAACCATTATAAATCTCAGGTGGTGTCAACACATGCAGAGATGACCCACTTTCACACAAGAAACAGTTGTAGAAATCACAGGCATGCATATGCAAGCATGTTCTAAATAAAGAAAATCAAACCACCAAACCTGCGTGTGTCCACATCGGATCCTCTGTGTGTGTGTGTGTGTGTGTGTGTGTGTGTGTGTGTGTGTGTGTGTGTGTGTGTGTGTGTGTGTGTAGGAGACAGACTTGATTAATCACCCTTCTCATTAATCAAAACTGACTCATAGCTCTGGCTTTAATCTCACTGCTGGTGTGAGCTTTTTAATAACACACATTTATTAATTGGATTAGTTACCAGCTGCCGTCTGTCCCATTTTTGTTTAATTCTTCCTTTTGGGGTCTCGCCTTGTTCCAAACCTGGCACCGGGCTAATTCATTCTGAATGAGCGTGCTACCTCCTTTCATTTCCACCAACCTGCTTAGTGTTGCTTCAAAGCGACTGTACAGTAGTAGTCTCGCTTTGCTGGACCGTCCTCCATGGCGCTGCGGAGGAGGGTCCTTGTCAGTTTACACAGCACATGGGAGAAAATCCCATCTCTGGGTATTGCCATTTCTTTAAACCAATCACTCTTGGCCGTGCTTAGTGGACCATGTTTACATTCAAGAGTTAGAGTTTAGTTGTGCAACAGAACACTCAGATTGGACAGATAGTCTAGCTAGCTGTCTGGATTTACCCTGCAGAGATCTGAGGACCAGGTAACCATAGTCCTCAGAAATCTACCAGAAATGACATCACAAAGGAAGTGGATGGTAACGGAGATTCCGTAGCAAGTACAGTAGTGGCTCCTTCTCCTTATTGTCTATCTGTCACATGACCCAGACAGCCGTTTAAGTCATGTTAATCTATTCAATTTGGTAATGCAGTTTTTTTTTTATTATGATTGGCTGAGCAAATTCGGACTCCTGAATGTAGAAGTGTCGACGTGTGATGCCAAAAATTAGAAAACTGACACGTACAATGGTATTTCATTTAATAAGCAATCTGTCAGCTATCACTAGTGTGTGTATTAAAGACTGGACAGCAGAGAGTCTACACTTGTCTGTATTATGCTGGTGATGAAGGACTGATTAAAGCTCATAATTAATCCATCTGTGGTCGTATAAAGGGTGTATTACACCAAGCAAACGATTCCAGAGGTGGGAGGGCTGACACATCTGTGTGACAATAATCCTGCCAATCAACTAGCGAGCCAGGAGGAAGAGGAGGAGTATTCCATGTCATTCACCCATCTTTTCGCCCAACAACCAGACAGCTGTGGCTGCAAAGCTTCCATGCCTGTTTTTGTTGTATATATTTTTTTAGAGATTATTGTTTTGGCTTTGTTATACTTTATTATAGTATGCATTATCAACAGCCACAAAATGTGTACAGAGACAGAGGATGGCATGAGATAAATGTCAGAGTCAAACTGGGAATGTCATGGCTACACAATACTCATCATAAAATCACTATACAACCGACACTCCAAATCTTGGACCGTTCATTTAGGCATGCAATTTTGTCAGCAGAGATATTTATCATTCGTTGCCTGGTCCAGGGCAAGGAAAACATGGGAAACATGTCGATTGAGAGTTGTGAGAGCCTCAAAGCAAAAAAAACAAACAAGAAAATGTTATAAAATTTGGCGATATGGAGAAAATCAAATATCACAATATTTTTGAGTCTGGTAAGTTCAGAAAATGACATCACTTTACTGTAATGCAGCCTTTAAAACCAGAACAAACAACACTTCTGCCATATTATGATATCCAAAATCTAAGATGATATCACGATATTGATATATCGATATATTGCCCAGCTCTAAATAATTCACTCATTAGCAAAATGGCTGCAGATTCATTTTGAATATATTAAATCAGATATTATGTGATTTAATTCATAATTTTGCTTGTTTTATGCAATGCTTTAGTAAGGCAGAGGTCTTCAACACCTGCTTGTGTTGAGACATCAAACACTGATGCATATCAGACGTTTACCTTAAACGATACGCAGTTCAAATGCATATGTGTGTATTTTTATGGACAAATGTTAAGCATTCAATCTTAGTGCTGCGGCGCACGACTTTAGCAAGTGCACCGACGATGATTTAGTAGTATCCGTAGCATGCAATCACACGTAGTGAGATACACACACGTTCATGCAGACTGTGAGATACACACACATCCTGCCAACATCCACACCTCAATCCCATCAGAGAGACAAAAGACAGGAGTTGAGAAAGATGATAGAGGAAAACAGCTTTTCTCCATTTTCTGACTGAGACTGGATGGCTGTCAGCGGGCCGCCATTGAGGGAGGGGGAGAGAGTGTGTGTGTGTGCATTTGTGTGTGTGTGTCACAATGACTATGTGTGCATTGAGTAGAATCAGGGTGCTGAAGGGACGGCACAGGGATCATTGTAGTGTGTGAAAAGATGTGTGTAAAGGAAAACCCACGTGTATAACTGCCTTCCATCTGCCGCTCTTAACGCACCGGCGGTCACACTCTGAGAATAAAACATGAGAGCAAAAGCGAAGAGCAGCGACAATAAGGTGAGAAGGAGAGAATATTGGGTGGTGGTGGTGGGGCGGGAGGGGGGTTAAGACTCTTCCACTCCTCTCTTCGACACATTTGAATCCTCTCATTCTCGCTCACTCCCTTCCTTTGAGGAAGAAAAGTGCCAGTGCACTGACACTCGACAGAGACACTCGACAGAGAGTGTGAGAGTTGTCACAGCGCACTAACCTTATCATGCCAGTAAATGTAGAAGGGGGGAAAAAAGAATGAAGAATAGTAGTAGTGGGATGACTGTTCAGCCAGAGTCAAGTGAAACACAGAGTGAACCCTGAACTGCTGAACTGCTCTCCCTCTGCACCGCCCGGCTGCATCCAGACGCACGCACATGCAGACACACACACATGCAGACACGCACACACACAGACACAAACACACACACACACACAGCTAATTTGCGCACATTTAATTTCTAACAAGCAATTACATAATGCTCACTATCGTCTCACACCAACTGAGCTGTAATGGAGCAATGAATTGAGGCAGTTCAACCAGACAGAGGATCAACTACGTTTAAATCCAGATGCATTAAATTTTCAGGAATAAATGCTAAAATTCATCACAACAGCAGTTTATCACTGCATGACTCAAATCTCTAAAATGTTAAGTTTGAGCAAATGCGAATAGAGCTGCAACGATTGATGGATTAGTTGTCAACTATTAGATTAATCGCCAACTATTTTGATAATAGATTATCGGTTTGAGTCATTGTTTATAAAGAAAAAGTGAAATATTACGCAATCCCATCTTCTGAAATGTGATTATATCCTCTAGATTCTTCACTCCTCTGTGACAGTAAACTAAAAATATCTTTGCGAGATATTTGAGGACGTTATCGCAGGCTTTGGAAAACTCCAATCAACATTTTTCACCATTTTCAGACATGTTATAAACCAAACAGCCAATCACTTAAGGAAAAAAAATAGTTGCTTGCAAAAATGCTAAAGATATGCAAAAAATAAAACAAAATCCCATTTTAAGATAACTGTTTTCTGCCAAGAAAGTATATAGTTTAGTATACTATCTGTGCTGAAAATCAACACGTATTCTCTTTGGAAGGACACAAAGACATTTACGTTGCTACAATTCTGGAGCAGAATCCAGGACTCAAGCCATGGTACACAATCCTGTGTAAACCACATCTCCCATGGTGCCTGATGGGAGTGTGCCAAGAACTGAAGACTGAGGAAGTAAACTCATGGCAATTTAGGCACTGTGTACACACATTTTATATGAAATATGTTGATATATGTTTACATTTACGTAAACATATTTTATCAGATGTGTCTTTCTTTTAGATGGCAACGGTGTTTCTGGGGGCTTAAAAGCGCAAAAAAGTGAAATCACCTCCAGAGTGGAGACCTTAAAAATGCTCCACCATCGTGTCCTTGTCTAAAAACACACTGTGTGTGTGTGTGTGTGTGTGTGTGTGTGCATTGTTTGGCGCAATAACTCCACCGCCTCGTCTATCCAGACAAAATTGTCAGCTTTTGTTGTTGGCTTTGCGTTACCAGGGAGAGGCAGAGAAGAAGAAGGATGGCTCTGCGCAGGCGACTTAGAGGTGTTGTTTCACTCTACCACGTAGGCGCCTGGAGTGCATACTACATCAAATTGCACACACTTTTGCATCACCAAAAGCATGCTGATTTCCCCCCCCCAAAACGCTCGTCTAAACGCAGAATATAAAGTGAGAACGCAACGCCACTTTTGTGTTTTCTCTTCATATCGTTACCATCTAAACATAGCCTTAAAAAAGGACCATACTGGTTAGGAGTACTTTAGCCTAATAAATTCAAATCGGCCAACCATTTTCCAAAACATACTATCTTATTAGCAATCATGCTTTCCATTCATGTTAGTAAGGTTTAAAAAATCATCTTAAGAGTTATAATTTGCACAAGATAATTAATCATTAATTAATTAAGGAAGCCCTGTCGTTTTCTTGAGTTGGCTGCAGAAAGTATTGGATTCACACCCAGAGGACAAACAACAAGCAAACAAAAAACAGTGGAAATTATCAATCAGATTTTTTTTGTAGCTTCCTGCAGTCAAAAGGTTTCTGTTCTGCCACCAAACCTCAGAAAGAGGTATTTCCTTAATCTCACTTAAAGGACACAATTTTCAGAGTCACTGTTGCGGGTGACGGGTACACAAAATAATGACTGAATGATCACTGTGATGCCAGAGCCATCTGAGCTTCAATCGTCTGCACATTGATTGTTCTGCTATGATAAAATGAATGGAACGTGATGGCTGGCTGGAAGATACAAAAAAAAGCATGGCAAGCACCCAGTAAGGTCCTTAAACTCATTACTTGACAGAGCCTCAGTCCACAGGGACATCTATTAATCTACACAAACTTTAATGACATTTTCCTGTCAGATGAAATAGCTCATCATCAAAACTTCAATCTTGTTCATTTTGATACAACTTAAAAAGCACACAAATGCATATTTCTTATGTTTGGAATGGTGTCATTCTGTGAAAGAAGACATTTGGAGAGACATGTGGTTGATGCCTGGAGTCATAATCATCATCAATTACTTTGGCTGTCTGCTGATTTTGTTTATTTAGGCACAGCTTAAGCTTTTTAGCTCTGTGACTATCAGCCTTTTTTTATTGTTTTTTTTATTCCTCTTGTTCCATCCTCCGCCGCTTTGGCCAGAGTTTCATGCTGACGACGCCTGTGAGGTCTGAGTGATGTTCTAAACCGGCTCATTAACACGCTCCACTTCACACCGTCTTTTATACCGAAAAATGGCTGATTCAATTCCAAACCTATTTAACTTTTCAGTTCAGACACGGTCACTTTGTACATTTGCAGACAGAAACATAGACACTTATAGCTTAGACACCCACAGAGTTGTGAGAAACAGCATGCTGGGAAGAGGAGAGGACAGACATGAAAGAGCAGCACATATCTCATTAGCACCCTTTTCTGTCCGTCCAGCCAGCTAACTGGGCAGCCAGCCTGCCACCCGTCAGGATGCTCGCGTGGTGGAAAGCAGAGTAGTTGGAGCATTTCGCTTCCATCCTCAGATGCATCCCCGGAGATTAAGAAATCATCCTCACATTTGAAAAAGCCCAACGCCTGCAAATAGACTCTGGGATGTGGGGGTGGATAGGTCAGGCGCACAAAAGTCATTTTTTATTTTACAACCCTAACTCCTTAGTTAATGGAGTTTTTTGAGGTAAGCACAAGCACCAAGTTGGGGGGGTTGTTGGTTGCTGCTGCCTCAGTGAAATTCATCTTCTTAGCTATGGACTGAGGGGCCGTCTGAGATGCTGTGGTATTATTGACAGCAGGAGTAACTTCACACATAACATTAAAGTTGGTAGCTTTATAGTCTATATCCATCTTATTGGCCTTATGTCTGTTACTTTTACCTTTCTTTGTGTTGGAATGTTAAACCGTGTTAGATTTTATGAGGACTATGAGTAACTGGTCCTCAGATCTCTGCAGGGTAAATCCAGACAGCTAGCTAGACTATCTGCCCAATCTGAGTTTTCTGTTGCATGACTAAATCAACCTTTTGACGTACACACGTTTCACCAAAACAAGTTCCTTCGCGGGGCTATGTCGCAGTGGCACCTTGGCTCTAATAGGCGGTTATCGTTGCCAACAACGACTGTGATTGGTTTAAAGAAATGCCAATAAACCAGAGCACGTTTCTCTCCCATCCTGGACTAGCCAGACCCTCCTCCGCAGCTCTGTGGAGGAAGGTCTTGCAAAGCGAGACTAGTAGCTTAATAATGGAAAAACATGGCAGTGAAGACGAAGACTGCAAGTTAGCGGGTATGGCTGCAAACATTACAGTACATTATTACATCTAAAATATTCACACAAAAATGAGTTTTATGAGAAAGGAAATTTATTCAACACATCTGTCAGACACACAATGTGTTTCAGTGAGAAACCTAGTATAAAAAGTATAAAAACAGCTTGTTTGTTAACAAGAACACTCCACAGGGCACCTTCAATGAGCACATGGTTTAACACGAGTGTAACCTTTGTTTTGAATTGTGTTGCAAGCTATAACATGACTAGACTGTCCTGATAAAGTACAGCAGGTAAAATGTAATATACCAGCACTTTGGAAAAATTTATGATTTTTACTTATTTCCAATTTCAAACCCTTTGATAGACACAGGGTACACCTTCGGGACCTGTTTAGGGTGTATGCTGCCTCTCACTTGGTGCATGCTGGGATAGGTTACAGCCTCCGCAGCCCTAAACAGGATAAGTGGTTTAGAAAACGGATGGATGGATGGATGGATGGATGGATGGATGGATGGATGGATGGATACACTAATTAAATGCGGCAGATTAGCAGATTATTGCCATAATTGCCTCACTTGTAATAATAGAGTGACTACTTTTGTTGGCCAGCTACAGTGTTCCCAGTTATCTCCAACCTAATTTAATATTCTTTGTTAACCATAGTTACACTTCTAGACAGCGTTCTTCATTTCAAGCCCTTTTGTAATTTTTTTCTTTTCTTTTTTTCAAAATGAGGGAGTTTTCTGCGCTGGTGAATGCGATGGAATTAACTCCTGGATCAAGTAGGAGAAAACGTTCAGGAAGTGACAGTCTTCTTAACATCTAACCAAACCATTGCTTGTCATTTTAAACTGGAAAGGCATAATCTTTTCAAGCATTTCCTCCCAAGGGGTGGCATGGAGCTACAGTTCCCACGTCTGGGGGTACGACAGCAAATTAATTTTTGAGCCACTGAAGAGAACCTTAAGTCATTAATGGTTTCTGGGGTTGTGACATGTGAGCTATTTAATCCCACTTGGCTTTGATCCATCTCCAATATTTCTGTGCGAGAAGAGAAGGAAAGAGAAGGGGAGCTTTAAGGGAATAGATGTCACAGATATGGGAGGAAAAGTTGGTTCGGTTTGAGTAGAGTGCATGCTTGCCTAGATCTTATTCTGTCTGTCACAACTAATCACACCCTGACCCATCACACAGTCCACTGTGGCTTTTCCACTGCTGCTAACAGAGGGAACTTGTCATGAGCGCGCGCACACACAGACAACAGACACACACATCCACACCAGTAGCCTACTCTCCTTTTTTCCAGTGAAATGCTTAATGCTGGACCTATTGCAAAATTACTCATGATTACTTAACCAAGGCTCATTCCAAGTATCTGAATCATTTTAATCGCTGAAAATAAAAAAGGAAATTAGAAACAGACTTCTGTTTTGGTAACATTTTGTGTTGGCACATCTGACGGCCACATTTACCCTGAACCTGATGGTGCCGACAATGACACACAGCAGTTACAAGGATGACAGATGTTTGGTGGTAGCTTTTCACAAGCAGTAGCCTCACTAATCTGTTTTGCACTTTCATTTGGTTTAATTGAGGAGGACTTGGACTGGATTCCCTCTTGTAAAAAAAAAACAACAAAAAAAAACGAGACAGCCAAAGATACTTCTGGCTGACTGACAAGTAAGTGTACGCATCAAAAGCAGCAGGGAAGAGAAATAATGAAATGAGCTGTGAAAAGAAGGCCCACGGGGCCTAAGGAAAAGCACCAGGCAATATCTCAAGTCATTTGACAATGATATCCTATTAACAGAGGAAAATAGAAAAACCCTGCCTTTGAAAGAATTCTGTAATTCTATCATGCAAATGAAAAAGCCCTTTGCCGGGTTGCCAAAAGACCGGATGTCTGGAATATTGAATGGTTTCATGTCAAGAGAAAAATCAACCTTTTGTGTCAAAAAAAAACCTCAATTTTGAATTCACGGGGGAAAAAAAAAAATCCACTCCATGAATTGTGTGGACAGAGAGGTGACCTCCAGCTGAAGATTAGAGACGGGAAGGCCAGGAGTTAAGAGAGGCTTATTTAAGGGGAATAGTGGGGTGGTGTGGTGGCAAGATGCAGAAGAAAAGGAGAAGGACAAAGCATTGTGCTGCAGCTGTCACACTGAATCTCTCAATCAACAGCTGAAGTAGTCATGGATAGGGAAGCAATTAATCAGGTTCAACTGTGGCCAGCAGCACGAGTCGATGGGGGGGGGGGGCAACCTGTCCGTACATCTGTATCTGTGTACTGTTTGGTGTTATCCAGTTGCGATTATTTTTACTGATATTGCGATTGCAATACGATTCACAATATTGGAGGGAATGATCATTTTTGTGTCATTATTCTAATTTTTATTGAAAAAAATGTAAATCTAAAACATGAAAATGATTTATAGTGTGATTTTTGTGAGGGTCTGTACAAAACAAAGATTTTTTTTCTTTAGTCTGTAGTAGGAGTCAGTTTGTAGGCCGGGACATTTCCGCAGCACCACAATACTTTATTCAGAAAGGTTTGACATATATTGCGCCCCCCCTCCCAGTATATATACAGTATATATATATTTTTAGACTTTTTTTCAGACTCTCTGTAGAAATAAAATGTACAAGAGTCTGGCAGGACCAGGCTAGCGTATTATGGCAACACAGCAAACAAGTAATACGTTGTTGAAAGAGTGTGAAATATATTTAATTTCTTTAAAAAGGGAACAAAAATGTGGGCTTATACTTCAAGAAGTAAGGTTTGTGCCAAAGGTCTGGGTTGTTCTTTTCTATTTCTATGCTGTTCTATGATAATTTGTGAATCGTTTTAAACTGCAGTCAAATTTTCATATCATTCCACACATTCAGCAGACCTCTCACTGGACCAGAGAATGAAGCAATGTCTATGACTAAAGGCAGACAGAAACCATAGTCCCATTGTTAATATAAAATGTACAGACTTTCTCATCAGTCACCTGACACCCACAGGAAGACATGAAAGTATCCACCAGGAAACAAATCCCTGAATAACGTGCATCCTGGCAAACTGAGTTGTCACACCCAGGTCTTTATTTACACATGGCTGCTTTGTTTGCCAGGAAAGACATTCATTTCCAAGCCAGGTTTGAAATAACCACAGAGCTTGTATATTAAAAAATGACAAAAAAATGATCTAATTACACATGGCACAATGATGATGCAGAAAGATTGGTGGAAGTGTACACAACACAGAGGCAGTAGTAAATGGGCTGTAACTCTAAATGACGCCAGTATTTCTTTTAATGTGCGTGTGACTCGCATAGAAATGTGCTGCGACGGGAACAGTAGTCGCTTGTGAACAGGGTAAGGAGGAGAGATGTTAGCTTGCATTATGCAAATGAGAAACAATGCTGTCGGAGCGGACGCAGTCGATCAAGACAATTGCCATCGACACACACACACACACACACACGTGTACACGTACGTGCACTCGGAGGAGATGCAGTCACTTTAGACGATGCTATTGAAGCAGCCAAGGACGCTAACAGAGGTGAGTCAAGAGCCACGCTGTTGGCCGTGCACAAATCCTTGTCTTTAGCCCCGTTTCATTTTAACGTTTCATCAATACAGACAAGAGCCGATGTCTGCTGGCTGGCTGGCTGGCTGCTGACCTCCACAACTTGTTGCTAACAGTCTCAAGGCTCCACAGAGAAGGACAGTTATTTAAGGACGGAGAAGCAGAGTTAAATCGATGCTCCCTGTATTCTTTGCCAATGCCATTTGCATTAATTCAGTGGAGGTGTTGATTTTCTTTAGTCAAAAAAAGGGCACCTTCTCCACTGCCCGTGCTTTCTCGCCTTGTGTTGGGTTATGGAATCCAGAGAACGGAGAGCTGGTTAGTACTTTGGTCGGACAAATAAAAAAGGCCAATAAGCTGCCAGGACAGGACGGTAACAAGTTACTATAAATAACTTGACTCCTTGCATGGCTATCAGTATTTGCAGCTAAAGCTTTGTAAAGGAAAATGGAACAGGGATAGTAATACAGGCACAGTTTAAAGACTCTTAACTAATTTTATGTAAAGCACTTTGAATTGCCCTGTTGCTGAAATATGCTATACAAATAAAGCTGCCTTGCCTTGCCTTGCCTAAAGACATTTGACAATGGTTTGGCCTTTCTAGTGCTAGCACTTAACCAGGGCAGGAAATTGAATTTTCTCTTCTTTTTTTTCATCCTACAGGCTTCTGTGACCTGCACATCCCCAGCAATGAAAAAGCTTTCACTTTCCAACCAACTTTCCAACCTGAACCAGAACAAGATGTGACTGGTTCTGAAACAAACATTCACCGAAAAAGATAACAGTTGATGACATTACTTGAGTGGTTAGAAAAACTGTGTCGTATCTGCCATCATATTTCTTTGTGTTCATAGAAACAAAAACTAGTTGTGTTCGGGGCCTAGCAGGAAGCAGTTACATGGGTAAAGTAGGGACTTTCCTGCCTCAAACTGAAGTAAGTGACCTACTGTACCTACATGTAGATGTATTATTCTTGAATAGAAGAAATAAAAAAAAAGCCTGTGTAGATGTAGAGGCCCAACCTGACAGTAAAAAAGCACCAACTGCGGCTTAGAAAAGCTCTTTTACAAAAAAGATTTTACTAAATTGGTGTTCAAATCTCATTTAATTTATACAATAAACTGTGTTATTACTCTGTTAATGAGGTATTAAAAAACTAAAACAGGCTTCCATCTCATTTGTTCACAAAACCGATGAAGCTTTAGTGCGTAACTTCTTGATATTAATGAACATCTATTACATTCAAATGAGTTGATACAAAGCTAATCAAGACTATCAGCTCCACAACACTCTCTCTGCATTTCTTTGTTCAGAAAATGGTGTCGTCCGACGACGACCTTCATGCATTTTCATGTTTGTTTTTTATCCTCCGTGTCCTCCTTGGCTATCAGCAACTGCGGGAAGGAGGAGTGGGGGTGGTGCCCGATCACGGAAGGCTTGTATCATGTGGATACGCTGACAGTTTTGTTGTGATTACTTAGAATTTCTCAAGGGGGAGACAGAAACTACACACTATAGCGTGAAAAACTACATGCTTCTGACATTATGGTACTTAACAATGAAATAGAAGAAAACACCTTCACTGTCTAACGTAATCCAATACAACAGCACTGCATTAAATCCTACTTTCTTTTACGACGCCAATCATATTCCGTTTTTGTTGACATTTAAGGTCATCCCGGAGGCTTGTGACGATGTTTGATTCTGTTACATTGAAAGATGGGACTAATGTTTTGTTCATCGTGGGTTAAATACTACACAAATAACAACACAAATGTTGAAAAAAGGATGTAGTTGTGTTTATTTCTAAACATGTGGCTAGACTTAAACACAGCCTTAATGAGAAGTGCAGTGACTGCTCCTTGTTAGTAATGGCAATGATGCTTCTAATAGCCGGCGCTAATTCTCCTGTATATCAAATGCTCTATTATCTTTTCACTTAGCCGCCGGTGTGATTTTCACTGCAGATAGCATTGGCGCCGATAAGACTCTTTAAACAAGATTTACTAATCGCCAACACGGTCAAATGTCGGTGAATGCAACATAGAGTATAAGCAAGGACCCCGCCGCCCCCCCAGCTAAAGGCTCTGTGATGATGTGGTTATTAATTGCCCACATGGGTACAATTGGAAATGTCACAAAGTCACATCACAGCATGACCCACTACTGCACTCACACAGGCAGTGAAAAGCAATTTCCATTTTGTTACCAGCGAACTGTATCTGGAGAGGAAACAGTGACTGAGCAGGATGAGAGGATAGACGCCGCCCGCTGTGTGCTGCTCAGGACAGACTGCGAGACAGAGCAGGGCCGCTTGTCTAAACATTTTCACAATTTTGAATCCGCCCCCAATCCCTTCCTACCTCATACCCTCACTAGCTCCCTCTCTTTCTAAACAATGAGGCCAGGAAGAACTGAGAGTGGCAGAGTGGATGGAGAGAGGAATAGAGGGAGGGGGGGTACTGGCACCCTTTTTAATTCCACCAAAAGCTGTTCCAACAAAAGGGCCCCGACTTGGGAGCCGCCACAGAGCGGCAGCCAGCCAGACCGCCTCAAAATAGGGTTGTGAGCTAAAGAATGAGAGCGACAGAGAGGGGCAAGAGAACAAGACTGAGAGAGAAAGAATGGGTGATTGAAAAAATTAGAAAATGAAAGACTGAGCCGAGTATGAAAGGCTGGCTGGAAGTTGTCTTCACTCTGCATGGTGGTAAAAGTCAAACTGGGGAGGGTGGCAACACCATTGATTGTGTGTGTGTGTGTGTGTGTGTGTGTGTTTTAGAGAGAGAGCTTTTGTGTGTATTGGTGAGTAAAGGCGAAGGCAGTCATTACGTAGTGAAAGCTGACTGGACCCTGAAAGTTGAAAGAAAAACCTTCCTCCGACCATCCTTGGATCGGCTCCTTTGTGATTCATGGCCCCGCTTCCTGTTGCTACACTCTGTAATCCCTCTTGCCACTGACACCTGTAGAATCACTAAGGTATGTCAAGGTGTTAGCCATGATATGGTTCATTGATCTGGATTTTGCGTAAAACCGGTTTCCTCAGTAGTGGAAATGAAGGAAAACGAAAACACTGACCACGTGCAGACAATGCATGCTGGTTCTTGGCAGACAGAGTGATGAATTAAAACCTGCTTCCTGGACTCTCAACATGCCGGACTGACTGACTCTTACAGCAACCCAGGGTCTAACCTCTTCCCCCTAATTACATCTAGCTTCCTCTAAAGGTCCACACAAAGAACTACACACAGCGCATATGGCAGCACAACAAAGGGATGGGAAATTGTCTCAGCCACAAAAGCTGTATCCATGACAACCTGTTCCAAATCTCTGTGAGAGACCTACAACGCAAACTTCTACCTCTGTCCGTAAGCGCCACATTTGGGGGATATTTCAATGAGCATCAAAACACTTGGATTTTACAGAAACAACAAGCAAACAGCATTATGCAAGACCCTGCAACACAAGGTTAACAGACCATCGTTCATCATGTTACTCCTTGATCAATAAGAAAACCCAGAGGTGAAAATTAAAGAGACTAATTTAAACATGAAGGCAGACAAACAAATCAGTGATGCAGCAACCTTGTGCAAGTGAGTCAATGAA
This sequence comes from Etheostoma perlongum, assembly GCA_026937815.1. Classification (NCBI taxonomy): domain Eukaryota; kingdom Metazoa; phylum Chordata; class Actinopteri; order Perciformes; family Percidae; genus Etheostoma; species Etheostoma perlongum. The sequence goes on along the minus strand of CM049384.1, from coordinate 5,706,440 downwards.
TGAGTAAAAAGAAAAAGAAAGGACATCAAAAGAAAAAGTTAGCAGGACTTGATTTGAAGAGGGCTTTTACCCACTACACATGACTGCCCAGACAAAGACAAACACACCAACAGCTCCCAGCATTACTGTGCACTTTGTGCTTGTGCGAGTCATTATTAAGCTCTCAACGAGCATCAGCAGTTGATTCCCCTGAGAGAATGATTATCACCCCATGCCTCACCGGGAAGAGCCATTGACATTTGAGTCTGGGGTCTAAAAACTGCGGGGCCGGACCCAAAGCAGCTCATTTGTTGTCTCCCACATGACAGCAGCTTGTGTGTTTTTGACATGGTGGGTCTCAGATTAAGAGGTGTTAATCATGATTTCTCAAAAAAGATGTACCTATAATATGTAACCCATGGTGAATGCACCACGGGTGACATAATGTACATCTTTTATTCGTTGTATTGTGTTTTCCAATTATTTTACATTACATGCACTCTAACTTTTGGGGAAAATGTCTTAGATTGTAAAGTTCCTTATAAAAAAAATCAAACGTATAAAAATGGTATAAACTAAAAACAGATTAAGGGTTAAATAGGATATACGCAAAGTGAGAAAAAGCTGTTTAACTGAGAAAATGACTGGCATTTTAATTCAAACTGCCCTTTGCATTTGGAAATAATGGGAAATTTTCAGCCTACGGGCTTGTTCCAATAATTAATCATCCAAAACATCCTGCAAAGAGACAAATTTAAATAATTGTGCTCCTGCCTCAAAGGCCAAAGCACACAACTGGCTGGACTGGGCCAGCTCACAGATGAATATCTTAAACACTATGCGTACTGCTGTGTATGCTTTATAATTACAGCAGTACAAATAGACCTTTCATCTGGATTCTTTATTTAAATGCAGAAGACGTTACACCGGTATATTTGAATACGACTAAAGCGGGTGGTTATTTAGGGTTTCATGCACACACCATGACAGGCCAATGATCGCTTCCAATGCTTCTTCATCACAGCCTTACTTTGCATTGCTTAAAAAAAACCAACACCGTTTTTATAACGGAGCTGCAGCACTGGCTACACAAATATGCAAAAGACAAACAACAACATGGCCCAATGATGAGTCATTAATAGGAGCTCTCAATAATCAGGCTGCACCGCTATGAGGGCGATAATCATCGGCCGCCTGCTCTCCAAGTGATAAGCTAATCAGCCCTTCGTCTCTGCTGAGGGGACTCATCATCGTTGACATTTCAGCACAGAATCGGGCCTGTAGAGACGAATGCAGGGGGGAGCGGGAGGGGGGGGACGTCACCTGAAGTGACTTAATTATCATTGCCGGGGAATGATATCCTCTCAACTCCATTTTCCCTGTTTCACTGAATGTTAACGTTGTTCTTTTACCATCCTGGATAAAGTTTCCTTGCTGCCATTGACCCTTTTTTTTTTTGTTACAGCGCTTTTTTATTTTCCGCATAATCTAAAACAGACACACACCTTGAAAGGTTTCCTCAAATAAAAAAGTGTTTTGTATGCCGGGACAATCTTGTAAAAGCAATCTTCTGCTTTCACTGTCAGTAACTCACTGGCTAAGCCGCTGAAATGTGAGTGTGGAGGTTTTCCACCGAGAAGACAGTTGTGTTGTTGCACGTTCAAATTAATTCATAACCTGTGTGGATACTGCTGTGACATTCTGACAGCTTTTTAAACAATGCAGGCCTGATGTAGCAGAGTCTCAGCTGAGTATTTGTCATCCTCACACCAACCTGCGTTGCATGGCTTACAGCGCTGGGGTCTCTAGGATATTGTAAGCCACTCCTGTTCGTGTGGCTTACAATATGCATGGAGAGTAGGAATGTCATTACAAAGCTAATGCCAATCAAGGTTCAATCTTCCTCCTGCCTTGTACACTTAAGAGTCAAAACTACCGATCACGTTGTCACCTATTATGCAACAGATGCTACAGCAAAATGCAAAGCACAGGCTCAGCTGCCTCCGGCCTTGAAAGAACTCGGCCTCCATTTGCTTTGATCCCAAGAGTCATGTCTCCAAGGCGTGTCAACGAGACAACACATCTCCCAGCTCCATAATGACCCATCGTCTTGTTCCTTGGTGACAATTTGGGGACAGCTCTGACAGATGACACTAGTTACACTCAGGTGAAAACAACAGGCTGGCAGATTCCCCCTGACAGGACAGGTTCGCAGATTTTTATGCCGATTTCTGTTGCCTGACTGCCGGCTGTTATAAATTTGTAGCATGGTCCCAGTTTGGGGAAGAAAAAAAAAATGTTTCTGTCGCAGGTTCGAGCACATCTGCATTACTCAGCAGTGCATCTCAGTGATGGCGTTATCGCTCGTGGTTATCTCCATGTCTATCACTGTAATGTCCCTATTGGGACATAAAATGTTGCTGTGGCAATCATTAGCAAGTTTATTGATACCTTCTATTTGTTTATGGTGTAATATATCCGAATCTGCATAGCAAGTTCAGTGTAATCTTATTTTACTGCATGTATGGTAATAAATTAAGTATTCATAAGTATTCATGTATTAAATCACAACAGCATTACTATGAACTTCCCTTTGTTTACATTGTGCATTCATCATATTGCTCAAAACAAGTAACCCCGTCATACAGTACATGTTTTTTTTTTTATCTCTTAAGGAGTTATAACACAGTGTCTACAGTGTGTTGCATTATGCTTGCATCATTGGACAGTAAGTTCACAGCAGAGATCAACAGAGATCAGCAGGCTATTAGCCCATGCTAATCACAGATACGTCTGCATCTGTGTACATGGGCAGGTGTGTAAACAACAGTTGAAGTAAACGCTAAAAGTTTGTTGTATGTGTTTTTATGGATAGTTTATTTATGTTGCCGTCAAGTAGTCCAATGTTATCTTTGCAGTTTGCAGCTGATATCTATGATATGACATCAGTCAGCACATTCTTTTAATAACTAATCACTCTCTACACAGCCAAAAAGGGCTAGCCCTTTTTTATTATCTATACACAAGCAATAGGCATCAACATATGTTGATGCTAATTAATGCTAATCGTTTGAGTATAGAAAATAAAAATGTTAGGAATTTATTTTCCACTGAATATTCTTATATCGGTATTGATCTCTCGAATTAGATATCGATCAGACTCTATTAACCAATTTATGGTTTCATTATCTCCTTAAAAGTACAACTATATGTGAACTATATTATATTAAATATTCAACAGCACTGTTGAAGGAGCCACCTAAAGAGCAGGGGCCGAGTACGCATCGCCACCCTGTTGCTCTGCACAATGAGGACCTATTTCTGCCATTATCCGAATAGTTAGAAATCAGAGCTGCGGTTGTTCCCTGCGACACTTTCTCTCAGGTAAACAGCGATTAGAGGTCAGGCGTGTTGGAAGGGTTTGTAGAGGCTCAGAGGGGATTAGGTTCCCTGAACAGTCACCTGCCGTCTGAAGCTACGAGGAATTAGGACCACAACAAAAAAACACACACCCACATACACACACACACACACACGCACACACACACACACAACCAGGAGAGCCACACCTCGCGTATCATGTCGTATAGCGTACCGAAACTCCACACAGATCCGAGAGTGTGCTTCGATAATCAAACTTTTACAACAGGTCTCACAGTCCAGCAAACACAGCCAGAGAGAGAGAGAGGGAGAAAAGGAGAGAGGGAGAGAGACGTGACAGGGAAACATGAAGCCCAGGCAGGACACGGGCGGCGCGGTAGAAAGTGCTTCTCCACATCCAGGGCGCGCACAGCGCAGGGAGAGAAGGGGTAGCTGGAGAGGCTTCGGTGGTTTTAATGTTTTTTATTAAACCCAGCTCGGGGTTGGTCTTACCTTGGGCTGCGATAAGGATCGCTGCTGCTGCCACTAGCCAAGTGTTTCTCACCGCAGAGACCGGGCATCGTGCGGGGTAATCTCTCGCCATTCTTCTAAACAGGAGAACAGGGTGGACGTAAATATCCACAACAGCGCTGTCTGTGTGGGGCAACCCGGGATCCGAAGTATTCCTTCTCCAAATAGCCGAGAAACTTCCCGAGTTCAGTTCAGACCGCCTGGGTTGTAATCAGCCAAGTTGCGGCTTCTCTTCCCTCTTGTCTCTGAGTGTATGTCCCCCCCTCTTCAGCCTGGACCGTGATTTAGTTTCTCTTTCTTTAGATCTGTTTCTGACAGGAAGTTGCGGCTGGCCGCAGTGCGCACAGGTAGCGATAGCCTGCCGCGGGGTTGGTGTGATGGTGCGTCTTGGCCACGGCGACTGGAGCCAAATGGAAACAAAGTGTGGACAGAGTGTGTGGGAGTCGGCGGAGCTCCGTGTGTGACTGATGCAGGAGAGCCGAGCGGGGCATATCAGTGATGTCAGCAGAGCGTCACCAAGAGGACTTCAGCCGTAATACTGAACCCTTAGCACCAGCAGCACAGTGAAAAGGGTTGGAAACACAGACCTGCCTGTCTACCTGCAGCTGCTGCAGATGTGTTTTGTTGCTCGTTTGTGTATTCCTGTGTGTGTATTTAAGAAAGTATACACTAAACCTTTGATGTAAATTTACAGCTAAAATCTCACAGCATCTTACGGTTTTAATGTTATACAGGATCATACTGTAAGTATGCTTAGTGTAAATAAACACTAGTTTACTGCTGCCAGTATATTACTGTACATTTGTATAATACAATATATCCGTTTACAGTTAAATACTGTAGTTTATAATGCAGTATGCTTATAATATATTACTATACGTTTATGGTGAAAGGTTTTACAGTGTAGGCTACAACACTGGCTGACAATTAGTTTCACCAGTCACCGATAATAATTGGTTATTTCCATTGATCAACATTATGTAATAATATAGCCTAGTGCTGCCAATGAAAACAATGCTGAAGTATAGGCTTTATACTGTACATGTATTCTAGTCTGATGCTACTTTATACTTCTACAGCACTTTTGAGAGGAAAAAGTGCAGATTACACACACACACACACACACACACACACACACACACATACATACATACATACATATGTATGTATGTATGATGAGTATATAAAACAGTGGCAGACAAAATACATCCATACATGATATCAAAGTTGAGTGTCTCTGTGGCCGGGTTGCCTCAGTTGGTAGAGCAGGTGTACATATATTTAGAGGTTTACGCCTCAACGCAGAGGTCTAAAATTTCCTGCATGTCTTCCATCTCTCCCCCCTTTCTCACCTAGCTGTCCTGCCCATTAAAAGAGGAAAAGCCCCAAAAAATAATCATAAAAAAAGTTGAGTGTCTCATTAAGCACCTACTTTTCATAGGTAAATGTTGCACTTTTTTACTTTACTTCTTTTACAGTTATAGTTACTGACTACTTTGCACACATATGATGAGTTACTTTTTTAAATCAGTGGCAGACAATGTAACAACACAAATTTTAATTGAGTAAAAGTCATGCATTCAAGTATTTAAGTACAAGTGTCTAAATATACATGAGGTAGCAAAAGAACTACTCATTACGTAGGACGGCCCATTTAAGAATAATTGGTATCTTATTATGGGATTCATGTGTAAACATCACATTAAGGTTGCAGCTGGGCGGATTCTAACTACTTTATATAATGCTGGTAAATGTAAATGGACTGTATTTATATAACACTATAACCGACTACTCAAAGCGCTTTTACATGCAGTAGTACAGGAATCATTCACACACAGTCATACACTGTGGCCGAGGCTGCTATACAAGGGGCACCTGCTCATCAGATAAAGATTTATGCACATTTACACTCTGATGGCGCGGCATCGGGCGCAACTCGGGGGTTAAGTGTCTTGCCCCTTCAACATGGGATTGAACCACCAACTTTCCAATAGGCGACCGCTCCATTACCTAAGCCACAGCCAGCTTAATCTGTAATAATATCACACTATTGTTAGTTGACTTTGTATTAATACTTGGAATCTGCAAAGTAACTCAAGCTGTCAGATAAATGTAGTGGAGTAGAATAAAGTAGCTGGAATTACGCCAGTAAACTAACTTCTAGAGGACAGTACTTGAGTAAATGTACATAGTTACTCTCCACCACTGATATAAAATAAAATGTTACATATTTTACTACCCAACAATATATGACTACTAAGCTACAACATTCAAATGCTGCTCAGATGTTAATGCCAAATAAATTAAATGCCATTAAATATTATGATGCATACTAATAATAAAGAACACCTGTTCTTAGGGCCACACCACACATCACATATGCAGTGTCTCAGTGGGCTTTAAAGCAAACATAAAGATAATAATTAAATATTATGATGCACACTAATCACAGGGGAAACACTCAGGGATCATTTACTGTGAACACGGGACTTTACTTGAAATGAATAAAGTATGCCAGTCTACTTGATTAAATATCTGAATATTTCTTGCACCAACAATTACCAATAGCAACGCATAGCCATTAATCTCTAATTCAAAACTACAGCTAACATTTAAATTATCTGGAACTGTTGCAATCAAAACCAAAAGCAAAGTCATATATTTAAAATTTAAAAAAAAACACTCAGAATGTACAGTCGAATTGTATAATGACTCATTCTTTAATAAAAAGACGTTTGAATATATTTAAAATTGCTAACTTCCTTTGACCAGCAGTCAAATAATTATTTGTATTAAAAAAAAATCAGAGAAATGCTGTGACAGCCAATGTTAACTGAAACTTGTAATAATTTGTTAAAAGATCAAGTGAATATGTCAGAAGGCTTAATATAAAACCTACAGCCAAAGCTGTTTTTAAGTTTCAGTGTGTCTCTGTGTACAGAGGCCATACCACACATCCCATATGCAGTGTCTCAGTGGGCTTTACAGGCACTTAGCATCAATGGCTCCCCAGCCTAAGCTTTCTAAGTAAAGATATTTAGCTCATTAGGGGGTGAAAATGGAAGAAACCTTGGGAGAGGCAATTCAAAGAGATATACTCCTTCTGTGGTTGGAAAAAGACAATTAATCTCCTGAAAAGTAGGCTAACTGACTAAAAATGAACAGTTAGATTTTCAAAATGCAAGTTTAATGAACTAATACCAAGATATGGCAGATGTTGCAACAATTATTCTCTATTTATTATGAATTTAGGTAACGTATGAAGTGTAACCATGAGAAGGATATCATAAAATAATACAAGACAACTAGGAATCCCTACAGAAACATAAGGATAAAGAGACCACGAACAAAGTCACCATCAACAGAAATGAAAACAGTCAGAGGTGTAAAGGGAAGCCAAACCCAATGTAACACATTTTCTAATACTGATTTCTATTGATGAAAACAATACAATTTGCTATTGTTTAGTTGTTTTGGAAATGTATAGTGGTTAATGGTGCCCTGGAAATCCAGAGTTCTCGCGAGAGCACAATTTGAATTTACTCAGCGAGTTACTCTGGCATCAAGTAATGCTGCTCATTAACTATACCCTTGTAGCCGAGCTGCACCAATCACATCGGTGTATCTGATGTAGGCGATCCAGAGGCGAGCTGAACAGATGTTGACAGTGTAATCTACCAGCTAGCTCAGCTGGTAGCTAAGCGTATGGGGTTCTGGATACGTCACCCCGTGTGTTGTTGTGATTGGTCGTAGTGTTATCCAATTACGTGCAGTGAGCTTTTCAAATGCACTCTTGGTGCCGCCCCCTTGAGATGGGCGACTTTCATTACTCATGCCAGTCCCTTAATCTTTCGCATTTGGGTCTGGATTTCCAAGCTAGGTTAATGGTACATTTTGTAAAACATATTTAAAATCAGTATTGTAGAGCAACAGTCACCTCCTACTATAACAGAAGCTGTGTAAACAACTCAAATCTGTGTATTTATTAAGATGTTTAAATATCTTTTATTCTGCATCCTGATTTACCTGTGTGATGATGTATTTGATCTATTACACCAAAACACAAAGTACTTCTTGCACAAGAAATTGCACACATAAATTCAGCTTTGCTGCACACACAAAAACGCCTTCAGGGACCGGTGGGTTTAAGTCTCCCTAGATAGATGCTGTCATTTACTTTGTTGTCCCCTCCACAGAAACTGGGATGCTGTTTTTAAAGACAGAAATGTTTCAAATATGGATAAGTTGGAGGGAAATAAACAGACTGCTACACAGAAGACAGTCCCCCCGTCGGTTTAGAACGATAAGAGAGCATCTTTGAAGTCCACTGCAGCCGAGTTTAAGTTTCTGTTGAAATAGTACTTTGTTCACAGACCTTTTAAATTGAGCATTTTAAAGGCTTAATTAACTTTGTGTCTGATTCATAACAATGAATCTGTAAACTGGTGAATGCCATCTATAGGAGAAAGAATTTCATCCTCATCACTGCCACAGTACTGTGTCAATAGTTCTGGTATTGTTTTACCACCATGATCCCATATGTTTTTTTGCAGGCACATTGAGCTACTACTCTACTGTAAACCGATACATAGGTTACTCTTGTGTTTTCTGACGAAGTAGTTGCTGAAGGAGTGTTTGCTGTATAGTATTAAAGTGCATTTGCTGTTACCATGGTTCCCACAAGTGTTGTCAAATCAATTGGGACTAATATCTTAAGGATTACAACTTCAAATAACTGGGCTAGTCAGAGAAACTAAATTACACAGCTAATCTGAAAACATGTGCACATGCAGTGGTGAGCGGCTGTGAATCCACGTATACAAGTCAGTGAGTGATCAGTGATTTTTCTGTTACAGCAATGCGAACAGTGTCTAAAGTCTTTTACAAAACACATGGAGACCAATTAGTGACCTGGTTACACGTACACATTGCCATGAAATTAGTGTTCTCCAGGAGAAATGGAACAGGGAAATTAAAGGCGCAGTGTGTAACGTGTTTAGTTATTTATGATCAAAATTGGTGTTGTCCTTTTCCATGAATATTTACCACCACCATCAAATCGAAATATTCCTTTTGGCTTGAAATTTTACATTTGCATTCGCGTGAACTGGGGTAGACACTCCATATGTATGCGCCATCTTGAAATACGTTAGCCGGTAAGGGACAGACAGGCTTCGTCTTGTGCTATCACATGATAAACTTACAGGTGCTGCTAATAGGTATTGTTACTTCCCGGCCCTGGCATGTTTGAAGTAGAAAACATGGAGGACCACAGGTATTCAAAATCCAAATTTCAGGAATAGGAGTCGTCTTCTTCGCCTAGAAAAAGAAAAAGGATATTGAAAAGAGCAAGAAACCGGCTTTTTGAAGCGTGAAGGCTACCGTAGCTGTAATACATACTTGGAACTGCGTGGCGCGAGAGATTTGATGGCGATATATGATTTCAACGCTAGATGGGAGTAATTCTTACACATTGGACCTTTAAAGGTTTCTCTGAACCCAGACCCTGACTAACAGGTTTCTGATGTTTACTGCATAAAGCTGTCTGTGTTACTCCCATGCAGGTAAACACACGGTATGTGTCTTTCCAGAACCAAGGACAGTCACACATATCCCAAAACCTGAGCAACTAAATGTAAAACAATCTGTTCCATTAGTAATGTGCTATTTTTGGGACGTAGATGAGCCAACCCTTTGTTGGGGACCAGTGTGTCAAGAACACTTTGTGGACAAAACAGAGCCGGAGTTGAAACCACTCTACTGAGCTACAGCCTCCTTTAACAGCATCACCAGACATAAGATAAAAGACATTTATTTCAGACTTTGATCAACTCTAAAACATCACACTCTCCCAGTGGTGGAAATGTAGTTACAATCTTGCATCAGACATAAAATAAATCATGCTCAAACGGATATGTCTATGATATCAACATGATAAAAAGATCCTGTATTGCATCTTACAGTGACTGTGATGCAACACTGCTTCCCCTCCAACACCAACAGGACCAACAAACCCTCTTATTCCAAACCCAGCAATCACTGTCACAGCCAAAACATCTCTTTATCTCCCAGTCAGAGTAATTAAAAGCCTACTCCAGTTGTAAAAGTTACAGCGTAATGCTCTCCCTGCTCAAGTACCATGATGTATTCTTAGAGCCAAACCAAACTAAACCACCTATTTTAATCTGGACAAGGGATGTAAGCAGCCTCCCTCCTCCCTCCTCCTTTACTATTCATTTTACTGAGTAATATCACATAGCTGCCCTCTGGAAAGCTTGCCTGCCTCTGAAACCTTCACCATGATGCTTTCACCATTTTTGGTGGGTGGCGGACCTGGCCGCCCACCTCTCCATTATCACCTCATTAGCGGGCTGTAAACTGGCCCACCCTCCATTTTGGCTCCAGCCTCAATCAGCCCATTAATCACACAGAGCAGGGAAACCTTCTGTCCTCTGAAGGCTCAGGATGTATCGATGGCTCCTGCTCTGTGTGTGTGTGTGTGTGTGTGTGTGTGTGTGTGTGTGTGTGTGTGAGAGAGTGTGAGAGAGAGAGAGAGAATATAGGCATGCTGCTGCATTCAAATGATCCAGCTACATCCTGCCATCTGTTGACTGTTAGAAGTAACTGCCTCTACATTGACACACACAAGTTCATGATGCTTTCTGTCTGTCAGTTCTTCATCTGTATCTAAAATATAATTACGTACTGTAATTAAAGGTTTATCTCAGTAAAAGAACAGATGGAACAAAGTATGCAATCATGACCACAAGTCCTCATAATTAAACAACAAAGTGGGGTGTCAGTGCTTTTCCAAAATCAAATAAGGGTTTTCTCATCCACTACCCATATGGTGGAGGTGTTATTCATTTCAAAGCAACTTAAAGTACCTTGTAGATTATCTTCATGCTATTTCAAAACAACTTCTAATGTTGGTGGGAGAAAGGATGCAACACCTTTCTAACACTTTTCATAGCAGTATACCAATGTCACACTACTCCTTTGATACTGAACATCCTAAAGAGGTTGCTTGACAGGAAATCATAAACGTGTTATTTTAAGGTTTTGGAAGTTGGAATAAACAACCATTTCTGCTGTTGTTGTTGCCTTTGATCCAGACTGAAACGTTGACTACTATTGAATGCATTGCCATGACATTCTGGACGTGCATGTTCCCCTCGGGATGAATTTGATTTATTAACGTTGATCTAGCGCCATCATCAGGCCAACATTTCAGTTTGTCCAATGCTTTGGTTCATGAACAATTTGCAGAATTAATGACTTCCCATCAGCCTCAGCTGTGTTGTGCAACATAGGCTGTAAAACGCAGTTCTGTATGTAGTAGTATGCGGTATGAAACTGGTAACTGGTGTATGCTAGGCCAGGCTTAGCCGGTTTTGGAGAGAGGACGTAAACATTGACGCCGGGGCATTGCCGTCAGCCATTTTAACAATGACGGGTTGTTGTGACAGATCCAGCGCTTTGCATTGTGGGACACAGTAAATGAGGTAGACTGGTTCGATGCATACCGGAGATTTTTACTGAATCAGTACGACATCCGGGTATTTTTGGCATACTGCGGATTTAACTTTTTTTCCAATACTACATTTGGCCAAATCTGTCCGTACTACTAGTATAGTATGTGGTTTCTAATAATGTCAATGTAAACATTATACCTGCTAAACAGCATGTTAGCGTTGGCGTTGTGTTAGCATGGGGATGTTAGCGTTTAGCTCAAAGCATCACAGTGCAGCCTCCGAGCTGCTGGCATGTTTGAACTCTTTTCTGGTCTCAATCACACCTGCAGTCTGATTTCTTTGGTCCCGTTTCAGTTGAATTGCAAGTGAATTAATGCATGGAAACAAAAATCAAGTGGATTTGAAACAATTTGTTTACCGGACAGGTCTGACATCATATGAGAGCTAAATGTTTCTATAAATGAGGTGGCTGTGACTTTAGCTAAGCTCAACAAAATACCAACAGAAATCATACGATCATCATTCAGGGCCTGGCCCGTCTAGTTATGCACCAGCTGGCGCAGCATGACAAACTGCTTGTTATTGGATATCAATATCTGTCTCTCATACCCATAAACTCTTGCATCTTTAATGTTTCTTGTGGCCACCCGGCATTATGTTCTCATTCCTACTGTAACAACATCATAGGCTGAGAATCATATTTATTGGTTATTTAATTACCAAATTAAGATTGCTTGACTTGTTTAGTATCACCAATAGGTCAGGCTTTTATGTAACTTAGAAAAACTGACTCATTTTGCCTGTGGCTGACAGAGGACAGATACAGCATTTCACTGACATTATTATAAAATGTTGTCCTCAACCTTTAAAAAAATAAAAAATAAATAACACACTTAATTATAACGCATATTTTTAAAACCATCACACGGCTCACAGATAATCTCTTTTGGCAATGAAATGCAAGAAGGCCTCATAAATGCAATTTGGGGGGAATTTGTGTGACATAAATAATGAGTAAGCTGTGGCTCCAGGCCTGTTTAGCCCTGTAGAGGAAACAGAGTAAATTAATTTCTGCTGCTGTAATGATGTTGTAAACAAAAAACACTTTGTACCTCTTCATACACCGAGTACCCTATATGTAGAGGAATTCATTTTGGTCATGGTGATGCAGAGATTCACCCTGGACTGGTTATTTATCTATATATTACTACTGACTGCAAACTATTCAAAACAAACATTAACACAACACTGACAAACTGTACAACATCTATCCGTCTACGAAAAAAGGCAGAGGAAAATAAGATTTTTCAATAATTCCGCCAATAATTAATATCTTGCCACTGTGTGCTTCCTCGCTCCCAGGGGCTGCAGTAGTTTTAAACCAGTGGGTCGGGACCCTCCCAAGGTCGCAAAATGATTGACATCGTAGAAAAGAACGAAAAGCATACTTCTGCAATTCAAAATGATGTTTTCTTTTTCTTTCATCTGTGATCTTTTTACCTCTTCCGGCCTCTGAAATGTATTTTAATGACACAATCATTGAAAGGATTTTCACTTTTTGGTTGAACTGCCCACTCATATGAGAGGGTCAATAGTTCTTTTTTTTAAAAGCTTAGGAGCTCAAATAGTTGAAACTATTGGTTTAAACATTAGAGAAGTGGGTTTCTGACTGGAAGTAAAGAATTCACTCTCATATCCATCATAAATTCGATAAGTCTCGCGCAAAGTGGCGAACTTCTCAATCATATTGTACTGCAGCTGCACCAAAGGTGTGAGTACCTTTATCTGTACGTCTTTTAAGAAGACAACTGTTCTGTGAGCTGTCCACTGGCTGTAGAGGTTTGGTTTACTGAGTCACGTCCTTCCTGTCACACATAAATCGGCTCATCTGTCTCTCTCTATTCATGCTTTTGCCTTGTATACAGATTGGACTGGGCCGTCCCTCTGGCCTTGGCTCTTCAATCACTTCTCCTCCTTCCACCACCCATCCATCCAACCCTCCATCTATCCCTTAGTTTGATCTCTGCCTCCATCTTTCTTGCCTCTCCGTCACTCCCTCCGTTACCGCACCGAGCAATATAAATCAACTTGCACCCTCAGTGACAGCCGGCTAGGACGAACACCTACCGAGTTATTTACTTCAGTGTGCCTCTGATCCACAGTTGGATCCAAACAAACCATCATTAGCACTAATACACCCATCTCTCCATATTCGCACATATCTCTCCACAGAACACACGCAATCTGTTTAGCTGCATTAGAAGAGCTGGAAGCAGATCTGTGAAAGCTCTCTACCTTATTATTTTCTCAACAACAAGCCCATGAATTTTATATGCAGCACTCCCATTGCTCTTGTATCCTCGCCTCATTCTTGAAGCTATAAGCTAAAAAGGATCACACACGTGCACACACACACACACACACACACACACACACACATGTTTTTATAGTGGAAGAGAAGGTGATGGGGGGGAGAGGTATGGATGGATAAGAGCATGGTCCTTTAAAATGAAAGCAGTGGGGGCCGCTTGGTAGATAATCTTTCATTTTCTAAACACAGTGGAACAGAGGGTGAGAGGTGCCTGTCAATCACTGTAAGGAGTCCCCACTGAGGTAACCAAGGTTACAGGTTTATTAAGGGAGGGGCAGTTCCATGAGTAGGGTCAATGGACACCAATAAAATAGGCCTTCTTTCTCAGAGGAATAATTTAAGTCTTTTAGGCGTAAAGAAAGAGAAACGGGCATCATACGATGCATGAGGTTGGAGTGACGTTTTAACCAAGCAGGTCTATATTACAGATAATCAAAGAGATACTTGTTATGCCCACAATATGGGTCTCTAAACTTGCCATCTGGTGTGACATGAAGTAAAATAAAAACAATAAAAAATACATAAAAAGGAGTTCCATTTGGGGACAAACAAGAATTTAAAATGGACAATTTGGCATTACAGGGCTGTAAAGAGAAAGACATTTGACCAGACACTAAATATTTTCTGACATTCAGTTAACTGACAATCATACAGTAACTAACAATCATATTGTCTGTCAATTCATTTCCCCCAAACGTTCAACACACTACTAGGTGTGGTTGAATTTCCAGCTTATGAACACATTCCATTTGTAATCGGAAGTCGGATTTTCCGAGGTCAAAGCCGGAAAACACGCCCTCCTGACCTCGGATTTCCAAGCTCGGAACTCTGACAACCTCCGAGTACCCAAAGCTCAAAATCCAACAAGGATGCCCCATGCATCAACCGTTGTGAAAGCTGTGGTAACATACAGTTATGAGCACTTGTCTCATTTGTGTCTCACTAAATCACTTGTACACACAGTCCTGTCCACCTTCTATCTGTGGACATGTTACGGTGTTGGTATGCACACACAAAAACAGCATAATTCCCGGTTATCAACTGGTATTTCTAAGAAGAGCTGACCTGGCTACGGCTAACCCCAAAGTGAAAAATCAGGCTTGTAAATGAAACGCATTGAACTCTGGTGCGACGTCATTCACAGCTTCGGCTTCCGAGTTCCGAGCTAAATGGAAAGCACCATCATGCTATGTGGGTTGAGACAATGGTACCCAGGTGTCAGGTTAGTGTCCAACATAACCTCGTGGCCTTTCCAGATAGAATGCTTCCACTTCTCGCCTCCATGCAGGCTTTATGATAACACAGTGCTGCTCACCCTGCCAAGGCCGTAGAGACAGTAAACACACAACACATTTAGTCTGTGCTGAGGTATTTGGGTGCCAGTAATATCTTTGTTTACTTTGAAGGTTCAGCTAAACCGAAAGCCTCCAGCATGAGTTTAAGTACACCTTCAGGAAGAAAATGAACTTCAGAAGTTGGGATGTCACCTCACTGTACTGTGTCATCCTCAATTCTCCTCAAATGGGAATTCATGAAACGCTCCTGTGTAAATCGTTAAAGTCTCCCAAACTTTGTGCTGCACATACGTTTTTCAATAATGAATCCTTTATGTATTAATTGGTCTCAAATTTGTCATATTCAAATATAGTGAGTCTAAAAATACTGAAATCAGTCTTAGTACAATATCCACTCAATATCCACCAAAATTAAAATTTTGACTTAATGATGTAGCTTGTATGTAGATATGTAGATTACCAAATCCATCAGGTTTTACCCTGTGGGTATCATTAATGTTTGTATCATGTAAATCAATCTAATTCTTGAGATATTTCAATCTGGCCCAAAGAGACGAACTGACCAATAGACTTTGGTCTTTTGGCTTTAGCCACGCCATTAGTGTGGCTAATATACTGAAGACGTGAGCTTGGTGTCCTCCATGGTAGTTACGCACAGTACATACAGTAGCTGCCCCACGCCCACCATGCACATCCCTAAAACAAGCCCGAAACACAGCGGGAGTTTGGCCTTATAGTTCTATCTCAGCAGTTTTCCAACATTTTCGCAGCTCAAAAAAAACCCAAACCAAACACATCCATCACAGCTTTTCAAACAGCTTGTATAGCATGTTCCCAGTGCTCTGTTGCTATGTTGTTGCTATAGCATGCAGGCTTCTGACTTCCACTGAAGAAATGTGGAGCAACATTAATGACATGTCTGTGTTTCCTGGAGCTGTAAAAAGGGTGAAGGTGCCAACTCCAGTAGCTTGGCAGCAGGCTGACATGGAGCTATGGGGGCTTACACCTGTGTGTTTCAATGATCCTTCAAACTGCTGGGGTTGTTTTAAGTCACACATGTGGGCGGACAATGTAGTCTTGCACTTTCACTTTGAGGAAATTCCTATATGATCACTGTTGAGTCGTCTTAGATTGCCGGGTCAGCATGGCAGATGGTATGTTACAAATCCACAGCCCTGAGTAAGAGCAATGTGCTGTGCCAAGTTTTTTGTGGTAGTTTTTTGTAGCATTTGTTTTTGCAGAGTGGATCTCTTTCATGTTGCCTGGCTTCATGCTGCCTTCAAGTCATCCTGGTAAGCTCCTAACGGAGACTTCTGAAGTGGTAAATACAACGTGTCATGCATACAAGTGCATTTAGTCGGTAGGACAGCCTGCAGAGCAACATTAATAAACTGTATCCTTGGAGTCTCTTATCAACAGCAAGAGGGGGACATCTATGCCCTGAAATGTGACAAGTGATGAGTTAAGTAAAATTTAAATATATCAATATAGAGGCTGTGTATGTGTTTTTTTTTTAATGGTCTTACAAAGTGGCATCCTCCAGGGCTTAGAACTAAAGCCAATGCAAAAGTGCCAGAAAACTGCAGTTCATCGAGTGGCTGCTTTTGAGGCTGGCTCCCAAAGGGAGTCAATCCCCATAGACCTCCATTAAAATAACCAACTTTACAACAACATTTAACATATTTACAGCCTGGT
This sequence comes from Etheostoma perlongum, assembly GCA_026937815.1. Taxonomy (NCBI): domain Eukaryota; kingdom Metazoa; phylum Chordata; class Actinopteri; order Perciformes; family Percidae; genus Etheostoma; species Etheostoma perlongum. The sequence continues at coordinate 5,689,734 of CM049384.1, read as the reverse complement.
ACAAAAAAACTAAAACATGTTGGTAAAGCCAATTTCCTTCTTCATGACAACTTGGAGGTAACTTCATTTTTTTTTAATGACTTTGATTCTCATTTAATTTTACGAGCTGACTGCATCACCAATGCTTCTCCTTTCTTCTGTGAGTTTGAAACATAGACTGTATTAAATATGTTTTAAAGTGCTCCAGAGCGCTGCAAAGCTCTCCCTTCTCTTCATTGAAGCCTCTATGTTTACAGGCTTGTGGTGATGTGTAATGTGCTATAGGTGCCAAAAAAAATGTGTGGTAATGCCAATTTGTCATGGTTCATGTGTCATGTTCATGTGTGCAATAAAAATTACACTTCATGAGAAAATAATCATGGCAGAGAATCATGACATCAATTCCAAGCTAAAAAAATCATGATTCATATTTTTCCCCCCGAATCGTGCAGGCCTACTCCTTTGTGGTTTAAATTATATTCAAGGTTAATGTTCTGCATAACTACGGGCCTCTTTCCACTTTGAGTAACAGGAGGGCTGTGGGTCTCAGCCAATAATACCTAATAGGAAAATTATGCTTTTGGTTGTGTTGTTCTAGAGAGCATCGACAAATGACATATTCCGTCATTTTATCTGTGAGTTAAATCCCATTTTTTCATTTTAAAATGTGTTCTACCAAACAGTGCCGAAAACAATTAAAGATTAATAAGAATGTGAAATTAGTGTGTGATCCAGTCTGTAAAAAATTATATTTGCAAATAATTCTTCTGGTTTCTTTTTAAACCGGTTTGAGCGATAGCTGAATTTCCTTCAAAGCACCATGGGTGCCAGAAAAGCTGCTATTTTGGCACCCAAGGGACACAATAATGGACTTTCAAATACCTTCCTGCAGTGGCAACATCCTTCTGTTTCGGTTAATGAATACAGTGACCCATCAACCATGTCTATCAGTACAGACGCAGAGTGAGGAGAGAGAAGTTTTGTCCCATTTATGATTAAGAGGAGAAAGAGAAGATCTGAATGTGGCGAGGAAACGAAAATGTGAAAACTCAATTATCTTAAAAGGAGAGTGGGCTCAGCTCAGAGGTAAGGAGAAACCTGTCAGAGTGTTTTTGAAGGAGTCTCAGTGGGTGAGGCGACTCAGTTTTGAAAAACTTTTTCCACACACACAAAAAAATATATCATCAGAAATGGGCAAGTGCTGACTTTCCCTGCAAGGCTTTTCTGTTTATTAAAAGTTGTATCCCTGCAGCGGTGGGTTGAGCACAAACTTTCAGTCACTCAGTGAATAACACTGTGCAAGGAAACTTGACTCCAGAGAGAGAATATATTGCAGGGGTCTTAAACACACAGGAACATGTACAGTATGTATGTTCATTAAGGTTGCAATAACTGGGTTTAATGGCTACGTATCTCTCAAATGACCTTAAGAGATACTTTGTCAAGCAAGATGTCACTGTCACTCACAAGATATCTCCTTCCTCTGAGTGAAGCCACGTTAGATTGAACAAGATGAAGACTCTTGCTGCCATCAGTCAAACACAACTGAGGGTAAAGTTGAGGGCCAGACTCATCGCGGCCCAGTGGGATGTGGGTTAAAATGAAACTCGTTCTAAAATGATGTTTCACCTCGGCTTCGGGGTAGGGTCAAGCTGCTTAGATTAGGGTGAATGTGTGCAGCTTGTGTGTGTGTGTGTGTGTGTGTGTGTGTGTGTGTGTGTGTCTGTGTGTCTGAAGGAGGGGGGAATGAGTAAGCAAGGCACCAAAAACAAGTGATTACCTACCTCCAGGCCCTGTTGTAAAATGTCACTCGCAAGAGAAATGGGTCTGTGCTGGGTGACCTGTAAACTCTGACATCATATGCTGTTGGAGGTGGTTGGGCAAAGTTTATTTCTTTTCTGAAAATAAGAGATATTGTACTCCTGTCTTCAGTTATCCCTCCTGCACACCCTCCTGTGCATTGTGTCCTGCTCTGGCCTCAAAAACAAGCTGTTACTTCTGCCTCTATATCCCACGCATTCAACCTGAACTTTACTTTTTCTTTTACAGTTTAAACATGTAGTCATTAAATTAACTGATGTCTTAAGAGCCTCATAATAAGTGCAGCGTAAGGCATAAGAGCAGAAGACCTAAGCACTAGCATTCTTACAAATTGACAGAATATTTAAAGCTATAGTGCGTAGTTTGTCTCCCCCCCATGAAGAATTTTAAGTAATGACAACAACACAGTCAGTGCATCCACATGATACAAGCCTTGGTTGTTTATACGCCCCCAACTCTCCTTTTTCGCTAGTAGCCAAGGAGGACATGGAGGACATTCTTCAGAAGAGGTAATTATCTTCACTCGAGCTTCTGCGTGGGAAAGTCACTGGACGACACAATCTTCTGAACATAGCCATACTGAGAAAGACAGAGTTGTGGGGAGCTGTAAGAAAGTAAAGGCCATTGAAAAAGAAAATGAATCATGTACAAGTTATAAAAAGTAAGAATGAGAGAAATCTCTGGGGAGATGTGGCTACTGGAACACTTTGAAATTTAAAATGAAAAGTATTCCTCCTTCCTTCCTTTTTTGTGTTGAATGTCAAAAAGCACACCAGTGTAACAGCCTGAAAAACCCATTTTATCCCCACATTTCGACACAGTGGCTAAGTTTCCCCCTGTGGTTTGAGGGATGACCCAACCACATCTCAAGCAGGGGCTAACATGTATCTAGAGCACGTTTGAAATGTGCAAAGCTGTGCCAACGTCAACCTGAGTGTGCGCTTTTTTTTGTTCATATAAATTGGACAAGAAATGGCTGTTGTGCGAGTTCTTGGAAGTCCAAAAGGTAAGAGCTTCACAGTGGCCAAATGCATATCACACTAAAAAAAAAATTAAAGTATCTGAAGGATAACATAACAAAAGTGAGGTCTTTGTTTCCTGAGCCCTACCCCGGGCTTTTAAAAGGCAGATATAGACCCCCTGTTATTAAAATTATGTCCTTTGATTATTTCATAATCAGGCCATAGTAATTAGAATAATATCTGACTGTGATTTTGAAGTGGCAAAAAAAACAGCCTTGGAAATATAGAATTAGCCACTCTGAATCACACAACCTCACTCTTACATGTACAGTTTTTGACTAACCATCCTATAACATAATGTCAATGTCAATTTATCTACAGTATATAGCACGTTTAAAAACAACTGGGTTGACCAAAGTGCTTTACAAGGTAAAAACAACAGTGAAACAACAATTGAATACAGAATACATCACAAAATAAAAAATAAACCAACAATGGTAAGAATATCTTTCCTTAGCAGGAAGGAAAGGCCAGAGAAAAGAGGAGGGTTTTTAACCCTTGTGTTGTCTTCCCGTTAACCATGAAAAAGGTCAACATTGTTTGTTTTGTTGTCTTTTCCAAACAACTTTTTAAAAAAAATTGAATACAAAGTATCAAATTATACATACAGTTAAAAAAAAGGCAGAAAAAAAAATAATTTTCAAATACTGAATAATGGGTTTATCAAAAATAAAACATAAAAAAAAAAATCCTATAAGATTAAATAAAACATCCAAAACATTCAATGAAAGTAATCAGTAATTTTACTTGAAGAAAGTTGTATGGAATCATCCATGTTATTTGTGGGCAATTTGGTTGCAAGAAATCCATATTTCTGATATAAAACACTTTGAAACGGGTCAATATGACCCGAGGACAACATGAGAGTTAACAGGGATTTGAAGTGTCCAATAGTAGGGGCGGTTTTAATATGAAATGGTAAACTGTTCCACAAGTTAGCGGCTGCAGCAAAGACTCGGTCACCTCTGGTTATGAGCCTGGTTCCTGGCAGGTTGGCCCATCTCAACACTCTTGCTGGAGTATGAACAAGAAAGAACGTGGTCAGGTAACGCGGGCGCCAAACCTTGGATAGATTTAAAAGTTAAAAGTAAGATTTCAAACTCAATCCTGTAGTGAACAGGTAGCCAGTGCAGGGAGCACAACACAGGTGTAATATGATCCCTATTCGTTTTTTCCTGTCAGGAGGCCGGCAGCAGCATTTTGGACTAGCTGCAGGCATTGAATAGAAGACTGGCCTATATCTATATACAAAGAATGACAAAAGTCAAGTGCCGTAGTTATGAAGGCATTGACCAGAATCTCTAAGTCATTAGGACGTATAGATAGGCCTTTACCTTGGCTAGATTCCTCAGCTGAAAGAAGCTAGACCCAACAACGGAGGAAATCTGCTTCTCAAATTTGAAGGCGTTGTCGAAACAGACACCAAGACTCTTTACAGTGGAACAAATGTTAGGAGCTAGTGGGCTCAGGGTGCCGACATCAACCACATAGTGATGTCCAAACACTATAACCTCGGTTTTGTCTCTGTTGAGGAAGTTTAGGCTCACCCATCTTTTAATGTCATTTAGACAATCAAGCAGTGGTTTAGTTTTTAGATTTAAAAGGCATATACATTTGCACATCATCTGCTAAACAGTGGAAAGAGACCCCGTGTTTTTCAAATATGGATGCCAAGGGCAGCATGTATAATGAGAATAGCATAGGGCCTAATGTAGTGCCCTCTGTGAGTAATTAGTGAATAAACTGATTTTAGCCGGATGACACAATCTGCTGAACATAGCCATACTGAGAAATACAGTGAGAGTTGTGTGGAGCTGATCTTTCTAGCAACTCATTTGGCAATGGCTTGAATGTAATGGACGTTCAAGTTACGCACTAAAGCTTTAACATGTCTTTGAAATGATAGAGCGAGATATATAAATATTCGAGTAAAGAAATGAGCGTGTTGATGTTTCAAGTCCAAGTAGAAATGTAAGAGTAGAGATGTGGCTCTAAAAATTAATAATAAAACAAGTATACAGCCTCAAGAAAACAACTCTGCCACAGTCATTTGCTCTTCAGGTCAGAAAAATAGTTTCTAACAGTATAAGAACGTAATCTCCATGCTTCCACACGCACAAAGCTGCATCTTAAGCGGATCTTGTTAGTGTCAAACATACTCTGTTGGCAACGTCTCGCCAACATTATGGTGTTAATTCCATTCATGAAATGAATCATCTAACATCTCCTACTCCGGAGTTTAATAACTTTCATAAGATAAATTTTCAAATGTCTACAAAGGTAAGGACTCCAATTGGATTTCACTTTTACAGCAGGTTAAACATTTAGATAATGATTTCACTGTTTCAAAGTTTTAAGCTACACAAAATCTACATTTGACATTGCAATGAAACATAAACTGGGCAGGTAATTGGGGTAAGGACATACTATATTCAACAGAAAAGGCCATTGGAAAAGAAAATGAATCAAGTGCAAGTTAGAAAAGGTAAGACAGAGAAATCTCTGGGGAGATGTGGCTACTGCGACACATCGAAATTAAAATGAATGTGTTGAATGTCAAAAAGGACAAGCGTCCTTCACCACTGTTACAGCCTGAAAAAACCCATTTTATCCCCACATTTTGACACAGTGGCTAAGTCTCCTCCTGTTGTTTGAGGGATGACCCAACCACATCTCAAGCAGGGGCTAACATGTACCTGCAGCACGTTCGAAATCTGCAAAGCTGTGCCAACATCAACCTGTGTGTGCATTTATATAAATATGTTTATATAAATTGGACAAGAAACGTCTGTTGCGCGAGTATCTAAAGGAAAACATAACAAGAGTGAAATCATTGTTTCCTGAGCCCTACCCCGGGCTTTTAAAGGCAGATATAGACCCCCTGTTATCAAAATTATGTGCTTTGATTATTTCCTAATCAGGCCAAAGCAATTAGAATAATATCTGACTGTGATTTTGAAGTGGAAAAAAACAAATCAGCCATGGAACTATAGAATTAGCCACTCTGAAAATCACACAAAGTCACTCTCACACATTTTTGATTGACCATTAAAACATCTAATGTAGTGCCCTCTGTGAGCAATTAAGTGAATAAACTGATGTTAGCACACTGTTAAAATTGTTCATGCACAGGGTCGGAGTCATCCTCTGATCTCAATATAGGCTACTTCAACCTCTCATTTATGCACTCCTGCCTCATTTATGCACTCCCCCCCACCCTCCCCCCGTCCAGAAAGCCCAGTCAAACTACTCCAAACCAACACTACCACAAGAAAACCTGCTTCGCCTGCTCTGTTAATCTCCCCATCCCCAGCATTTTGGTTTAGGCCTGAGTGACACATGCACATGATTATTTTTGACACAATGACACAAAAAGGGATCCAAGCCTTCCTCCGGCTGCAGCTTTACTCTGTCGAAGCTCAAGTCTGTCCTATTGGAGGTGAGCCGGAGCCTATTATGAATTTTAAATACTTGTTACTTCTCACCTGTAGCTGGCATGACTCCTCTGTATGAGCAGTTGCTATACTGTAGGAGCTTGTGCAAGGATTTTGTCACCATGTCCCTTTAATAATCAAACTCCCATTACTCATTTTATTTGGATCACGCATTTTTGAAAATCTGAATGCTGTGCTGGTTTTAAGTGTGTTACTGTAGCCTTAGAAATACTGTAGCTTTTCATAAAAAAAATATTTGGTAGTACTTGACAGAGGTTGCCTCAGGCCAGTTTGTAAAAGGGTTATGCATGTCTGATGAATTCTTTCCTGTGGTATCTTATAGTTGACCTAGAACACCGGCAGCAGTTAACAGCTGATAGCTGGCGCCTGCTGGAAATCCTTTTAAAAACACTCACTCAAGCACTCTCTCACTTTCTCTCCTTGCAACAGCTGTGTTTCCAGCCACCAATCATTTTATTTTACCATCTATATATCTGTTATGATAAAAAATGTATTTGATTTTGCAACTCACACATTGTTTTAACTCCTTTACACAGTATCCCTCGAGCCTTGGTCGCAACACTTCCTTCTGCTTGCACATCCTTACATCTCCCCGAGCTAACATTTCAACGGCAAACAGAGGTTGACAGGACAGATGTTTAAATATTAGAGCTCAACTGATATATCGGCGGGCTGATATTATCGGCCGATATTAGGCATTTCCCAATCTTTTTTTTTATAGTAATTTATCAGAATCACTTATAATGACAAATAAATGATTCTGATAAATGAATATTTAAAAAATAAAATAAAAACGGACCGTCAACCATGTTATGAGCGTTGGCGTTGCATAGTTTGTCCACCAGAGGGCGCTCTAAACATCCCTGTTGGCAACACTGATTTTTAATTGTTGTTGTTAGTGTTAGTGTAATATCTTAAGTTTGTATTTTTATACATTTTATTTATCAGAACTTTAATACATTTTGACAGTCCTCTGTTGTGTAAATAAAACAAATTATCATATTATTTTAGTGAGAACTCATAAAGAACTACAAATAACTAATATTAGGGAAATCTGTTTATGTTTTGCGACAACGTGTTCAATCAATAAAGCTTTCTGTATCATCTTCATTCTCACAATGCACAAATTTAAAGGGGAACTACGCAATTTTTTTTAGCTTAGTTTATCTAAACTGAACAGCTTCGGAGTCTTTGGAATGATTATATGATTTTGTTTTTAGTTGAATGGTGGTCGCCTCGCTCCCCCCTAGCACCTGTGAGTGGAAACACCCCCTCGCAACTTTTGGCCGTATCGCAAGTATTGCGTGCTATCTGGCCTCGCAATGTAACAAATGTCTTCCCGGCACTGCACATATACGCCCATTCAGCGATGGACATATGTGTGGTAGCAATGAACTTTTTTCCTAATTTTTCACACTATCGTCATGGCTGAGCCGGCAAAAGATAACAGAAACTTAGGAAAGCATTGTCGGAGGAACAGAGAAAAAGGAAACGGCAGACTGACGAGTAAGCGAGAGTTCGACAAATAAAATATACGAGCTGCCAAATATCTATTCCGAAGCTGTAGGAGGGGGCTCTATAAGGAAACCTGTGAGCAAAAAGCGAGAACACAGCGAAGAAATGGCCAAAACTGCATAGCGCCCCTTTAAAACCTGACAGTAAAATTATGCAAATTACAAAAAATAAGTATTGGTGTAGTGATGGACTTGCTTTACTGTATATGATAAGATATGAAGAGGGTTGGCTGCTTTGCCTTCTACACTTTAATTGGATCAAACAAAACTGAGAAATACTGCAAAACTGATTTAAAAATATAAATCATTGTGGTTCGTATACTGTATACAAGCTGTCAAAATCATCAGGAAGTGTTTTCGTAAATAAACCCAAATTAAAAGCTTATATTAAGTGTCTACAGAAAAAAACTTTCACCATATTATCTACCTCATCCTCATTTCCCTAACTTGCCCTTCAGAGGTGGTCACCGGGATACATCTTAAAGTTAATGAGGCGATTAACATGACAGTGGAGAGGGGAGGAAAACAAACCGGAGATCTAAAACATAAAAGCAAATCATTAGTGTAAGATGTTGCACTGGTGGATGATCTTAGTGCAACTCTGCTTGGGAAATGACATGGAAACAATCGCTCACTTCGTAGTTGGCAAGACTATACTCTCCGACTGATTTATAGGTTAGAATCTCAGAAATGTGCTTTGAATATCATATCAATTTCATGTAAACAACAATGGACACATGCAACCTGTGTTGAGGGGTTTGAGTAGCTCCATCTTAAAATGTCACGAGACAATTATTGCCCTCTAGTCCCTCTTCTCCTGCCCCATGCCCCTGCAATGGTTTCCATGCCCCCCCTCTCTGACACAGGGCCATGTGAGAGACCTCTTTGGCCAGGGACCAGGAAGTCAGATTGATTAAACAAGCTGCGGGCATAATATGATCATGCACCAGTCAGCCCACACGTTTAGCTCTGTAATTCTTTCTCCACGGCAGCCTCTCTACCCTCCAGATTTGGCCTTTTGAAGTTGAGATCTCACCCCCACTCCTCCCTTCCTATGCTTCCTTTCCCCTCCGTCCATTCTTACCGCTCCATCATCCTCATCACATATGTCCCTCTGTCCATCCCCGGCCTCCAGCGCTCCTTGGCCCTTAATAACTCCTCTCACCCCATCCGTGCGGACCTCCAGCGTTGCCCCTGCCCTCAATAACTCCCCCTTCCCTTACCCCATCCGTCTGTGCCTCTCTCGCCGCTTCCTCCCATCAGTAGGCGCTTTACCCCACTCCCTTCCACTTCGCTATCAGCTGGCTGTGTAGCTGAGTGTTGCCTCGCTAATGGCACTCCAAGGGAGCGCTGAGATAATACTGGTGGCTTTAATTAAAGACATTAAAGGGCTGGAAAGACACAGAGCCCCCGGGGTGATGTGTTCTTCTCTCACACCTCCCAAAATACCTCTCTCTCTCTCTCTCTCTCTCTCTCTCTCTCTCTCTCTCTCATCTCCCCCATCACTTCTCTTGCTCTTCCCTTTGTTGTTGCTCATTTGATTCCTTTCTTCTTCTCTTGAATCATCTCTACTTCCTCCCCTTAATGCCTACTCTTACTCTCACTTCCTTCCTGTTTTCTAGTTTCCTCTTTTGTATATTTCTTTCTCCCAGTTACCCCCCCTCCTGTATTTTTTTCTCTCTCAATCTCTACCTCCCCATCTGTCTGCATCTCTTTCTTCCCCCCTGTACCCAGAGCAAGTTCCCCTCCTCAGCCTCCTTCTTGGTACCTAGCAACTTGTGAATATCTTCATTAGTTTTCATGCCTGGAACTTTGTTTACCATTAATTAGTGTTTTCCCTGTGAGTTTGATGTGGATCACAAGGCTGTTGCAGGTTTGCAGAAACTTGTGCGACTGTGTGTTCCTTTTTTTGCTGGCAGGAGACGAACACTGATAACTTAAATTTAGACACTGGAGATAGGGAATAGCACAGATTTTCAAAACCATGTGTGTATGTGTTTTGTGTGTGCGTTTCCTCTACCTGCTAATGAAGCAGACAACCTCCTTTAGTTTACTATTGTTCTTTACTTAATGTTGTTCTTTCAAACCAGAGACATTGCTGTTATATCTGTTACACATCTTAAACAATTACCCTTGATTTCTACCAACTGCAACAGATCCGCGGCAGAGTCAATAGGTTTCCATTAAAGTCAACGTGTGTGTTTTCCCTGACTGTGGAACGGCAGCGTTCCCGACTCCGTTCCAGCTCCGGCGATCCGCAGCCCTCGGAGCAGATACGCAGAGCTTCTATCCCTGGATTTCCACAAACTGCGGAACAGCTGTGGATCGGCTCTGCTGCGTGTCGGCTCCGTGCTCCGCCGTCGTAACACCCACCAGGTCCGGATTTGTTGTTGCGGCCATGACTGCCAGCTGTAGTCACGTGGACCCACGAGATCTCGCAAATTCATGTAGAATAGAACCACAAAACCAACAACAGTTTGTTCAATCCAGAGGAGTAGAGGGGAAACAACTCTGTGCTGTGTTTTCAAGGTGTGGTGCAGGGAAATATGATCCGCTATGAGCAGGGTCTATTTTATTTTGAAAATTAACCGGATGTTTTATTTTGTTTCTGGAGGATTTTATTTTGTTTGCTGCAGAGCTCTCTGGCATTGTGCTGACGGCGGATCATATTTCCTTGCACTACACCTTGAAAATGTCATAATGGGCGGAGACAGGCCTGAAGTCAACAGAGGTTTTGCAGGTCTGTTTATAGAAACTACATCATGTCATATCGTGCGATCATACGTGAATTTGAGAGATGTCGTGGGTCCTCGTGACTTCAGCTGTCAGTCATGGCCGCAGCCGTTCTGCAATAAATCCGGACCTGGTGGGTGTTGACGGATCCACAGCTGTTCTGCAGTTGGTGGAAATCCAGGGTTAGACCTCTATGGTGCTATCGTCGACATCCGAGGTGAACGCACAAAACAGAAACCGGACATATTTCAAATGAAGCTTTGTTGATCATAAGCAGATGACAACGTATCAGTGGGTGGCAATGTACAAGGTTGTGCAAAACAATTACATAAAGCAAACAATCAAAGCTAAATGTTGCGCTTATTTTTGGGACGTAGCAGATCTGATTTAATTTTAAATAAGTTTAATAATTTAAGCGTTTTTATTTGTGTTTGTGTGTGTGATTTGGTGGAAGTTTGTGACTGAACTACTTAATACAAGCACACAAGAACATTAAAAACTCTAAAGAGGGTTTAAGGGGCCTTTAAGTCTGGTGCATTGCCGGAAAAAAAGCACACAGACACACACACACATACACACCCACACACACACCCACACACCCCTTTGCCAGCAAAATTGTGCACTTTAAAGCGTTGTTTAGTCTGCCTGGTGGTGCTTCCCTGCATCTCCATTTAGTCATTATTGAAGGCACATCTGCTCTATATGAGCTGGCTCCAGTTTATATCCCCATCATCCATATTGCAAGTACACACAACAACACCTTGACAGACCAGAAGCAAGCACAGACACATCCACACACGCACAGACATATTCAGTATGCATGCCGACGTGTACATGGAGCACACAAACATACATGTATTTGCACACACACACACACAAACACCTCAAGGAGAATCACAATGGGAGCGAGGCATTTTCCGATCATCTCACATCAACTCAACACCCCTCCATAAATAGAAAAACCGGCTCAGCACCGCAGGGAAAGAAACAACATTTGGAAAACAGATTAAAGTGGGGGTTTTCTGGGTTGGAGGTTGGAGGTGTGTGTGTGTGTGTGTGTGTGTGTGTGTGTGTGTGTGTGTGTGTGTGCCCACGTGGGTGTGGTATTGTTTCGCAGAGCTGTGTATCAGATTATGTACGGTCATCAAAAGAGGTTCCTGTGTAAAATAGTGATGAAACAGCTAGTCTACTTTTAATTCCTAATACACTATATAATGTGGGTATAAGCGGGTCTGCAGAGGGAAGTCTGGATGTGTCAAAGTACTTGTATTAGTGTTTTCTGTGTGTGTGGGGGCGGGGACTGAGTCACCCTCTGGCATGCCATCCTTATCCTTGGCACCTTGTTTCCTGTTTGGCCCCACGGCAGCGGCAATGACGAGTCCTCTCGATTCCATCAAACAAATGACATGTAGGGAAAAGCAGAAAAAAATTGCAGAAAACAATTAACTTTGACAGAGGAAGGAGCGACAGGGGGGGAGCCACGGAGTTTAGGTGGAATTGGAGAGGGGACTGAGGGAGTACGTAAGAAAAAAAAAAAGGACTACTCAGAAATGTGTTCATTTGGAAGCCAAGCGCTTACAAAAAACGTGATGTACTCAGATTGCTTCCATTTGGTCACAGATCCCTTTGCTATCTTTAAGGGATAATGTTGCTCATAAGAATAAGTGAAACACGCTTGTATTATTTGCACTCAATCACAAATGTTTCACAGATCTACATTATACAAACAACACCTGGAAGTCCTTAACCAGCCTTCTGAGTAAGAACTCCTCTAATACTCTCTCATAATATTTCCATTACCTGATTGCCTTGCCTCTACTCGCCTTTTTAGTTTTTGCATTATGGAACAAAGTACCTGGTACTAGCTAATTTGCCGGAGAGAATCATTATTAATCACTGCGTCATCAGTGCTAGAGACAGATGGGGGTGTCCTAAACAAACCTACCATTTCTAAATAGTTTAGCCAGCAGTGTTTGTGTTGCTGCTTCCAGCATCTTTTGAAACAAAATGTGTCTTCTGGCTGTAGAAACAGCCACATGCCTGTTGTCTTTCAAACGGTTGTCTTTCAAATTCCCGTATTGGCGTATCCGGTCGGCAAAACTCCGAACACATCTTCCTTTTTTAAGAATGACATCAGTGTCACGTCCAAAACTGATTCGAAAAACCGCTGTTCACCAGCAGCAGCCATCTTTATTGTTTTCAAGTAGCAGGGAATTCACGCTGAACAATCAAAACTCTGTTGTCCTTACGTTAAGCCCGCCCACCGACTCTATACACAATGAGATTGTCCTGACCAGAATTTGGTTTTTCCAGCTCACAAGCCAACAGAGAGTTGCTAGACTGACCCTGGCTGCAAATTACTTTTACTGCCGCCAGGGTGTGTCTACATTTCTAGGAGGACGGGGCTCCGTGGTCCAATCGAGCCAAGCTGGTACTAGATGTGGGTAAGCGCCATTAAAAGGTAAAATGATGGAGTACTGTATTTGCAAAACAAGGTTGTTTTTCTTCAGTGTATTATACAGTTTGTTCATGTGAAAATCCTTTACCAACGCTAATGTTTTACAAATGGATGCGCCTTAAATAGTCTGGCCACTAAAGTGAACAAACACTGTGGGAATATGTAGTGACTCGTACTACACTCTTTTATCAACCTTTTCACTGATCATATGTGAGACTTCTATACTCACATTACAGTATCATAGGCCGCTTATGCTCGCACTGACAACAAAAAAAACATGGAACACCCTCACTTTTAAATGATACCATCGAAACAACCTCACTACAGTTTACAAACCTTTGACAGCGGCCATGTGTGAAATCAGATCTAAAATCTGCTCAAACTTCAAGACCTTTTCAGACATGCCAGAAATTCATCCAATCATTCCAACAAGAGAAACAGCTGATCAGGCGAAAATTTTGCCCTATTGCAAACTTAGTTTGGATTAATAGGGCGTGTCTGTCCAGCTCATGGTCAGGGAAAGATTTTGCCGACTGCTAGTATTGTAGGAGAAAGGATCCAGGGCAATTAAATGTAATTGAACATGGTCTGTAAAGACATATTTGTGAAATGGTAAAGCAAAGTCCATTATAATTTAAGAAAAGCAAATGCATGCATATGTTTGAGTACCTTACTAAGTCGAGAGTTAATAAAGACTAGTGGCTGGCGTAGCTACAGAGAAATTGCAAGGTATTGGTTGCACTTCATCACCAGATGCTGCAATTGGATTCTAATTAGGATGATGTGACTACTACAAGCTGGCTTAGTTTAAAACCACATTACTAAAGCTCTCTCTGCTGGTCATACAGTCAGTAATTCAGACAGAAACATGATTTTTATATGAGGATAGATTTTATTAAGGGTAAAAACACAGTCACATTCCCCTAAAGTGGCTACTTGTGTCAGGGTGATCTTAAAGGGTAACTGCTGTTTTTTTTCAACCTGGACCCTATTTTCCTATGTTTTTGTGTCTAAGTGACTGATAGGAAAACAATTTTTGAAATTGGTCCAGTATTAAGCAAGCTCGCTGCAGTCAGCAGCAGCGAAACAAGCTACAATGTAGCTTAATACAAAGTGCACGTTTTGCCAATGACAGGCTCAGATTAATATTCTTAGTGTCTGACAACATTATGGAAAAGATCCCTTCAGAGATAGACCTTCAAAACCTCTTTGAGACCTTTCTGTTAGACCAAAAACAGCTCTGAAGTTGCTAGCGCTAAACACACCAGACTCCATTTAAACAGATAACGTGTACAGAGCAAACATATTTCACATGTAATTTGGTAATCTATATGTTTATTTCAACCAAAACTAAAGTTGTGGTGGTTGGAAAAGTGGAAAGACGATCAAAAACGGCTTTTCATAGTTTTATTTTGTTTGTCAACTTTGAATGAAGAGTATTTTATGATGCTAACATTACTAAAAAAGGATCTTAGTCTTTAACAGAAAGGTCGACCTCCTAAGAAATCCTTTCTATAATGTTGTCAGAATATTAATCGGAGTCTGTCAGTGGCAAAACGAGCACTTTTTCTGATAGTAAATACAAGCTGGACAATTGCCCTATTAACTTACATTGTAGTTTGTTTCACTGCTGCCAACTAATATTGGACTAATTTCAAAGATTGTTGTTCCCATCAGTCACTTAGACACAAAAATGGGTTCCAGGTTGAAAAAAGAAACGGTAGTTACTCTTGAAGATGCTTTTGCTTGATTTTTAACACACAGAAACACTGTCTCAATGCATGAATCTACCTTTTTGTTTACATGCTTTTATTGATCCATTTTCCTCTTTTCTCAGTAAAATTCTTTGTCGTTTAGTGCTGCTCTAACACAATTTCCCTGCAGGGTTTCATCCAATCTAAAGAGAGGCGCTGGCCTTCCCTTGCCACTAGCTATAAGACTCCTGTAAGTGAAATGTAGTCTGTAATGTGCAGACACGGGCATGATCTTTTTTCTCTCTGAGCTTCAAGATTAAAGCAAATCCAACAGACGTATGCTAAGCATAGGGAAAGCAACAGGGAAAGTCTCTGATATCTTCAGTCTGCACTGGATCAAATGTCCAGGGTCCTGAGGTAAAAAAAAAGGCCAAATCGGCAGACCTCCCTTAGTAATACTATCACTGTCCTGAGAGGGATTAGGAAGGGGGAAAAACTGAGCAGGAGAGATGCGCGATGGAGGAGGGAGGACAAGCTGAAGGTGCTTAATTTAACATGAGAGGCAGCATACAATATTTATAAGTGATGTTTTTCTGCTAGTTTGACAGCAGTTTATAATATTGTCAGAGGAAGGCAGGTATTCTTTCACACTCTGGTACGTCTATGCCACCTGTCAGTGTGTCCAGTCATAAGTGATTTAGAGCCTTTTTATCTCCAACAAATTACCATAAGTGTGGCCGTGTCAAAAAATAAAGCAGCTATATTTGTATGAATCCGGCCCGCCAGAGGGACTGTTTTGCATCGAGACAGCTTAATTGTTATGATCTTTGAAACACGTTGACAACGATGTCAGTTCTCAGGAGAACCATTCCAGGAGCTGTATCCATAAATGCACAGGGACCTGTCTCAGTAGCACTGGTGCACAGCCATCCAGACTCGTTTACGTGTTCCCACAGTAGGGCTGTGGGAGGAAAATACACAATAACTTCATTTAGTGCCATAACGATTACTTGCGAAATAAACAGATATTAAAGTGTCCTCAGTTCATCCCTTCTGCTGCTTTCAGTATTCTGGTCAAATATAATAAATTGCTTGTTGAATTTGAAACATTTGAAATCATTTCCAACATTCTTTTATTGAGCAAATTAAACATTGAATCGAATATTAGAAGGCACCAATGCAAAAGAATGAGTGCAAAAGTGCAGTTTTCTACTGATATATCCTTCCAACTAAAATCTGAGTGTCTATGTCTTTGGGATATGACCCATGCCTTTGGTGTGGGAGGTCTGGGTTTGATTCCCACGGTGATACATCAGCCAATGTGTCCCTGAGCAAGACACTTAACCCTAGTTGTTCCAGAGGTGTGCAACATACATACAATTGTATGTTGCTTTGAATAAAAGCGTCAGCTAAATGAAATGAAATGTAGTGTAATGTAAAGCCTCTCGTGATATAGTCATTGCGCTAGTTGATATTGCGATGACGATAAAAAAAAAAATATATATATATATATTGTGCAGCCCATCCCCCCAGCGCACAGATCAAGTGAAAGAGCAACAGGACGTGACATACAGTGCAAAGACTGATGAACACTCCTGTACTGGAAACCTAACAAAGGACAGCAAGAGTTCAGTTAAGGTACAGTCGTTGTTTCCTCCTTTGGAACCAACTTATAATACAAAGAGACTCTTTAGGAGGCACTCCAGTGGCGCCTCAGCTCCCGCTTCTTTCATCTGTGAACACTCGGCTGCCTCCTGACACAACCGAAGAGGAATATACAGAGTAAGAAGAGTGCTGATGGGGTTCAGCTGCCGTTTGTTGCCTCATTAAGCTCCTTCTTGGAAGGAAGAAAACAGACTCTACCTTTCATTCCACATCATCCGAGATGCTTTCACTTCTTCTCCCTTTCTTGTCAGAGTTGTTGTAAGGACATTAAGTGGATAGTGCTGCCCTACAGGCCATGACAGCGCTGCGTGGTGTTGATTAATTGTTTCTCGTCATCAGTGACTCAACAATTACTTCATCAAGCAGATATTTGTCACTTTCAAGAATACAGGATTTACTCAGGATTTGCTTTGTTGGAAGCAGAGCTGAGATTAATTGATTTGTTGTCAACTATTAAATTATTCCCCAACTATTTTGATAATCAATTAATCGGTTTTAAGTGTTGTTTTTTTTACTTCTCTATGACCGTAAGCTGAATATCTTTTCGGAAACAATGATCGACATTTTCCCCTACTTTCTGACATTTTAGATCAAACAAACTGATTATTTTGATTAAATTGAGAAAATCGACGACAGCTTAGTTGCAGCCTGGTTAAAAGACACGATTTCTGAAGAACAGACATTGATCAAATCGGATTAAATCCCCAACCAACCAGCAGATTGTACTAAACCGGGCCATTACTGAACTGGAAAGCTACAGCATAAGATAGACAGACAGTAGAGCTTTATATTCAGAAAGTGCTGTGGTACCACTAAACTTATATATTATGATTATATTATTATAAAAATAATAATAATTGGGAATTTGGGGTGTTATTTTGTGTCTCTGATGCTTCCACATGCATACAAACTATCCATGCTTTTTTGAGTAAGATACAGGTTTCTGAATGTCCTCTGCCTTCAGTCTCCGGGTGAGCTGTTCAAAATCTGCACGGCTTTCTACGTAACTAGCCGAGACGAGGTGGCTAACCATAGCATGCTAGAGCTAGCGTGCTAGCTCGTTCTCGATGGCAAAACACTGCTACAACACACACTAGTTCCCCATAATCTACAAAAGAACGACTTATGTCACTGTTCTGCAGGTATTCTACGTAAAGTTGTAAGTGAGCCCTTGTTTATCTCACCTAGCTACTGTGCATGTGTGCCTCCAAACGAAGATGGTAAAAAAGTGAGAGGTCTCACTCTATGAAAATATGGTGTTTTTTTAAAATGAAATCATGTAAACCTATTCTGGTACAACCTCAAAATACAATTATGAACCTGAAAATGAGCATAATATGGGCTCTTTAAATTGCACAGTTAGCAGAGTAGAATAACTATATATATATATATATATATATATATATATATATATATATATATATATATATATATATATATATATATATATATTATAAGGGGGCCAGGCACCCCTGAAACTCTGATCCAAGAATCACCCCTGCTTCTACTGTAGAAACTGTGACATGCAGCCTCTGCTTCACCAAAAAGACCAACATTTCAGAAATACAAAATGTGGAGCAGTATTTACCCACAACACACATGCTTCAAGTCCAAACGGAGACCATGTTGCATGTCTCTAAAGGATCACTAAAGCAGCTGAATAAAACACCACTGTGTGCCTGTGTGAGGATTAGAAGAAACAGCATTCCTTTAAAAACTAAAATACTCTTCTATTCATTCATTCATTCATTCATTCAAACCTTTATTTAACCAGGATAAAAATCTCCTTGAGATTAAAAAATCTCTTTTACAGGGTAGTCTTGGCAAGCAGCAAGGTTTCAAATAGACACAGAGACCATTTCAGGTCAATACATAGACACACTTTCACTTATCATATTCAAACAACTACATCATCATAAAAAACCTGGGTCCTAAATCAATTTTAAAACAGTGACATACAGACTGTCTTTCTGCAAGGTCCTTTAAAAAGCCTTTAAAAGAATAAAGTGAGACCAAGTCCTTAACTCCTTCAACTGTAAGTCATTCTGAAGCTGGTTCCATGCAAAATTAAAAGCCTGTCAATAAAAATATTAAGACCTGTCAATGAAAACAGATCCTGGGAGCGCAGGTGATATGTCCCTGCAGACACTCGGGAGGATGTAAGTTATATGTGTGTACATGTGTGCATAAAGGAGACATGCATTGATTTACCATTTTATTTTGCCAAAGTTTGAGAATTTTGCTCAAAACGTGTGCAACATTTGAATAAAAGAAATCAAACATGCTAGCAGGGGCACTCTGAGAGCGTAGACCTCTGCCAAGACCACGCCCCAGCTCATAATATTAACAAACAGGAAAGATGAATTGTCCCATATTGTATCTGTCCCGTGATTCAGATCCGTTCCGAAATCTAATGGGTTCTAACTTGGCCCATGCTACACCCTCCCACCAACTTTCATAAAAAAAATCGGGCCAATATTTGTTTCCGTAACCCTGCTGACAAAGAGAAACAAACCATCAAACCAAGCTGGAAACATAACCTCCTTGGCAGAGGTGACTATAGACAGAGTACAGTAGGTCAGTGATCCAATATACATCATTTGACTTTATGTTGGATTGCCTTGAAAAGCAATACAGAAGTAAAAAAAAACAGTATTAATCTTGTGGGGGGTTTTCTCCTTAATGATATGCTATAGATTCAGGTCTCAACAGAACAAAGATGAAGTTGCTCTGTTTCTGTGAAGTCCCTCCCAGCTATTACCAGCTTTGAGGATGAGCATTGATTATGAGGCATGGCGCTTCCTCTCTGCTTACCGTAACAATTTCAAAAGATGGTTCACGACTTACAGTATCTCTACTCCACCAATACCACACTCCGCTGCCCATAATTACCAATTTTCAAGTAAGCAGATCTTCAATGTGCTTCATAATCAGTTCTGCACTTTAAAGATGCGCGGTAATATAAGCTTGTGGACGGCGGCGCGCCAGAGAAATTGCACGGCAGCCGGGGTATTGATTTCATTTATCTCCGCCAGTGCTGGGACTTGTAAACAGGTGTCTGCTGATTCTGTTGGCGAGTTATTCCACGCTTTGCTGGTAATGCAGAGGGAGAGTAATGCAAGGAGACATATGAAGGGCATCCTCACCCCCAGCCACCACAGAGGTGCATCTTATCTGCCTCAATGTCCCGGCGGCCAGCTGTGCACGACTGCTTGTACCGGCCAGGTGTGAATGAATGCAAAGTAGCTGTATGAATGTGAAACGGGCCGTAGATGATAAAGAACATGTGCGCCTCGAAAAACATCCCCCTGGTGAATTAAATGTTAAAAGGTGACTTTTAAACATCAATATATCATTGTCAGAGTAATTAAAAGCACTTGGTGTTAATTACCGTCAACACATGAGACCACAACGGAGACACCTGACTGCAACTCACACCAGCATGGCTTTGGTGATGCAAAAGAAATATATACCACATTTCTTATAATTGCTCTGTGTTTTAAGGAGGATAAGATAAGATTAACTTTATTGATCCCACACTGGGAAAATCCACTCATTACTGCATTTCAAAGAAAAGAGTGAAGTCAAAAAGGAAACAAGATAAAAATCAAAGCCAAAAATACATATAAATATACACCTTTCACTCATATGGATATGAAACTATTCTTGAGTCATTGAGTTTTGTATGGTTTTAAACATGGCTTTACTGAATAATTACAACTTTCATTCTCAATGAATTGTGTCAACAACAGATCTATGATCTATAAAAAGTGAAAAATGCCCATCTTAAGTTCCCAAAGTCCGAGATGACATCATTAAATTTCTTATTTTGTGTCACTCACAGTACAAAACCCAAAAGATATTAAATCTGCAATGGTGAAAAATGAAGAATAGCAGCAAAATCCTCACATTTGAGAAGCTTGAACTACAACTGATGTTCATTTATCATCAAAATCATTAAAGAAATTGTTGACGGTCTAATTGTTTCAGCACTGGAGAATTAAGAGAGGTTTCCCTACAGCAGAAAAGCTACTCAAAAACAGAACTCTCTTCCTACTCTGTGTTGTAAAGTCAATAGTTTCTTTTATTTAGCTGTCCTCTTAGTCACCTGCTCATATATTCTAGAGCAATGGTACACTGTGGGCACAAAACCAATAAAACTAATATGCATAATTAATATTCCCTGAAGAAAGCAGCGCTTCATAATCTGTTCTACATTGTTAAGTCGAGAGTTAATAAAGACTAGTGGCTGGCGTAGCTACAGAGAAATTGCAAGGTATTGGTAGCACTTCATCACCAGATGCTGTGAGTCACAAACAGGTGTCGGATAAAAAGTGTTTCTGTTTTTCATTGGGCCTCTTTTGTGTTCAGCGGCGGCGGGGCGGGGGGGGGGGGATAGGAATAGTAGGTGACACATCGGTGTTACCCACTGTCACTGCAACCAAGTCGTAAACAAAAACATGTTTTGATAGTATTCAATTTGGTATCACTCTCAAAAATAGCCTGTCATCTACAGCCACATCCTGAGCAACATCATTACAGAAGCAATAAAAATGATCAAGTGGTAAAATCCATGGTCAAAAAGGCTCACTTTATAAAATATAACATGTTGCGATGTTGAATGGTTGAAAGACATCAGATCTTGTACTATATCTGTGAGAAATTGTCCAGGGACTATAAAAGCAGAATTTACAGTTAAGGTGATTTTACATGCTTGTGCTCTCTGCCATATGTGATAAATAAGATTGATTTGCCAATTGCTGCAACTGATGAACAAATGAGAAACTTGAACACACTTGCCTCGTTTATAAAAAGAACGTACGGCAGAAAGAAAGTGTAAAACCGGCGTACGGTCATTTCCACGCAATGCTCGGCACCTGTCAATATGGCCGTGAGCGGAGGCTACGATCAAATCTCACGTCAAGGTTAAACTCGAGTACGCACGTTTTCGAGTCAGTGTAGACTTGGGTGCAGCATATAATCAGTTCAACAGGAGAAGGACAGTCAATAGGGCCCACAAAATGTAAATAGTTCCTTCCTGTTTCCTGTCCTTTGCTTAACACGTCATGAAGTTATCCCTGTATAAGAGGTCCTGTACTGGAGGCCACGCCCCCCCAACTCGCCTGTCCAAAATTTCACCTTTTCTCATTGGGTCACCCTCCTTGAACATTAACTGTGAAAAAGGAAGATTAAAATAGGCATCATCTTATTTTTGGATGATTAAATCTATCATGTATTTGATCATAATATGCCTCACTGGTTTATATGAAGTTATCTTTAATTACCTTACAGATTACCTCTTTCATACAGAACATTTAGCTCTTTGTTGTTGGGTTAGGGTTGTTGTTGGGTTTTGTTTGTGCTTTAACTCAGTCAAGACGTTGTGTCTCAAACCCACAAGGTGTAATGAACATTCGCAAGTTAAGTTCTAAATGTGTTCAGATTTCATTGTCAACGATTGTCTTGGCACGTGGGAGTAACAGCAAAAACATGTTTGTCTTGTGTTGACTGTGTGCACACGCAGACTAAATAAAGATGAAGATTAAGAGAAAGTGAGCTGTTTATTGTCAGCACACTTGTATACACAACTGCACTCTCACCCACACAGCCCCATACAAAACCACTAAGAGGTAAAAATACTCTGCAAGAGTAGAAGAGCACACAGCCAATCAACTGGTATTGTGTTCAGAGGCTTCCAGCACTACAGAGGCTTGTTGAATAACCAGTGAGAATACAGAGCTGTTAGCTAAAACAGACATCAGCTTTTGTTTTAGATACAGAAAAGAGATAAAGAAGAAATCCCCCCCTCGGATACTCAACACTGCTGTGTAGAGCATAATCAATCTGGAACATCCAGTGCAATCCAGGAGACTTATCATGTTGTAATTTTTCATTGTGTCTACCCACTTGTACCTACATTTGACCAAAATGCCATTCACACAACTCCCTGAGGACAGACATGAACGTTCCATTCAATTTTGGGTTCTTCTTTACAAAAAGAGAGCGATAAAAATAACTTACCAGAAAAGTGAGGCCCATTCTCAATACCTACACTTGTGGTTTTTTGTACTAATGTGCCCCACAAAGTACACAATATGTTTCTCATTTCTGAAAAGAAATGGAGGAATAAAAAAAAACATGATAATAATAATTAACTTCGCTTGATTATCTGCACGGTGAAGTCGCAACAGTTATAGTGAGAAATCCAGAGAGTTGTGTGGAGCTGATAGTCTTAATTAGCTTCGTAGCAACTCATTTTTCAACATCTTGAATGTAATGAACGTTCAAAAGTTACGCACTAAAGCTTTACTTTACTGGTTCCTAATTGATACTTTTTCTAGATAACAATTCTATAAAAAAAAAAAAAAGAAATGCCAACATAACACATGGCAGCACAAATCTTTTTACATATTTTCCTTTTTATTATCCTACTATGTGAGCCCAGTCTCTGCGATGGGTGAAAGCCTATAACAAACATTATCAGATCTTAGTAGAAGCATGCTTATTGGCTCAATGACACTCATGAGATTTATCCCTTGTGTATTGAAATTGGGTATTGAATGACGAGGCATTTTTCAATACTTTAGAGGCAATTCGGTCTGTGCCCAAAAAGTATTGACTTCAGTACCCAGCCCTATCCATCTCTAGTCATGTTCTATTCCAACCTCACGTTCTTTGTCAAAACCATAATGACATTTCTGGAAGAAACTACTTGATAACAAACTCAAATGTTCAATTTTGTTGCCATTTATACCAAACGTTTACTGCTACAAATAGATTTTATGTTCACATGGGATGAAAGGTTGTGTGAGGAAAGACTTCTCACAACATCCAACAACAAACAGCTGATAGTTCATTCTGCTTTTCACTCATAAGCAGAGATCCCAGCAGTCTCATAGTCATACATTCAGCTGTTCTGTTGTTTTGACCCTGAACTGAAGTTGTGTGATGCATGGGTGTTTGGTGTTTTAACCCCACAACGTCTCCTTCCAGGCAGCGCGGCAATGGTTATGTTTAGGGTTAAGGTTAGGGTTAGCTGCCTGGACGGCGACAGTAGAGGCTTAAAACACCATCCAGCTAGAGTTTTCAGGATGTCAGGGTTTTTTTGTTGTGATTTTTAAGCAGTAGTGAAATGTAACCGGTTTAGTTCACCTGAGTGTTTCAATCGCATGCCACTCGCTACTTCTACTACACTACCTCAGAGGGAAGTGTTGTGGGTAGATGTAGCCAGTAGTCGAGCAAGGCAAAAACACTCAGGATGAGTCAGAGATGTGGTTGGAAAAGATGGAATATTTATTTATATTCCCAATTAAGGCCCTTAGGCAACAAGATCCATTAAAAAATCCACTTTATTAACAAATTCATTGAACTTACAATAATAGTAAAGTGCTCATCCTATATATGACACTTTCCGGTCAAAACTGGATGAATGGATACTGTTTTCCTTGAATTTCTCACCATGTCTGTCCAATATTTGGCCACTGCACAGAGATCGGCATGCGCAGACATCCAAACGTCAGATATTGTAATGAAGAGTTCTATGGTGACCTCTAGCTCACACAGGAGAAAGTGCCCCCATATAGGCGGAGTCCATTTTCTATCTTCAGGATATCCTCTCATTAAAAAGGCCATAAAAGCCCCCCCCCCCCAAAAAAATGATAATGTGGAGTTCTACACCAATCCCTTGGATGTTCAATTTAAAATTGGAGTAATTTTTAGATGTGTCGGAGTTTAAACTGGGTCCCAGAGCGTCACAAGACCAGCTCTGACTGGGTCCACCATGACAAACTACAAACTTGGTGCACTGCTATTATGCTCTGCTACTAACACACTACCTGCTGCAGTTAGTTAACACTTTCACCTCGGACTGCAGTTACCTATAAGTAGACAAAAGGTAACCAAAAACAAGTAGAGCTAGAACCAATGATTATTTGTACAACAAATCTTTTTTTAGCAAAAGTGTAGGTATCAGAAATTAGTGAAAAATGTCATAATGTCTTGCTTTGTCCAACCAACAATTGAAAACACAAATACACCTATATTACATTTACAGTGATACAAAACATAGAAGAGCTGCAAATCCTCCCATTTGAGAAGCTGATACCAGTCAATGCATACTGTATTTGCTTTATCGTTTTTGTCTCCTCATATTCTGAGCCCGTTTATTCATTTTCATAGAAGACAGAAACAGTGCCGTCTCAGTTTGACATCATTCACTGCCACTGTCTGCCTATCTGTCAGTTTTGTTGAGTTTTCCCGTACAAGGAGAGCACCTTACTGTTCCCAAGCTCCAGATGAAGCTGACCACTGGTGTTGTCGTTATTATTGAATTTCGAAGTTCTACTAAAGACAAAAAAGAAAAAAATTCTTTCCTACACTGTCACAAGAAAGTCAATTGAGCTGCGTGAGGACAGTTTGCTCTGATATCGCGGTGGGAACTGCTGATTGTTTGGTTTACCACCTGTGGTCTGAAGCCTGGAGAAGATTGCCAGCCACCCGCTGTGGCCTCTGCTGAGTGAGTGATGGTTGTGTTTGGGACTGTGTGTCCAGAGATTGTATGTGTATGCGTAAGGAAAGAGGGTTTCTGTATGTATAATAGAATGCATGTGTGTGAGAGTCCTAGTTGTTCTTAAAGTTGACAGTGTGTGTAAATAAGTGAGCATAGTGTGTGTCTGTGAAAGCTCACACACATGCATTCAAGAGAAAGTTTGCAGGTGTGCGTGTGTGTGTGTGTGTGTGTCAGAAATCTTGGTGGGCGAGGAGGAGATAGAGAGACTTCGAATAGGCAACAAAAACAATAACAGCACGATCTTTGTAGTTTATGGGTTTGAAATTGAATTTGTGCTTCAAACCTTTTTCACCTGCCATGTCACAGCGGGTCACGTCATTTCAGCTCCGCCGGCACTTTAATCTCCAAACCTCCCGCGAACTCGAGCTCTCCCGACCCCAGAACGGTTGCAACGAAGCCATTAAACTGTCTCGTCCAATTACATAGCCACTTCATCCGACACACGTGGCCATATTCTGCAGCAGGTCACTAGCTGCTCTGTGACGACTGTTAATACACTGTGATTCTCCCCCCCCCCCCCACCCGGCCCCCACATACAGCATAAAGTAGAAATACAGAAACCCTGGGCATCGCTATTAACACTGCATAGTAGGAGTTTATGTGTGTGTCGACAGTGTATGTGTGTGTGTTTGTGTGTAGGAGGAGGTCTATCTTGCAGTGCTTCTCCCTTTCTATCACATTTACTTGTTCTGTTCCTTATTTGTCTCAATTTCCATCTAGCTGGTGTCTCCCTCGGCTGCTACGTTAAAATCAGTCCACTTCAGATTCTATTCCGTTTAGGTCAATCTAATTTAGTTCAGCTCAGCCAGTGCAGAGCCCGTTCAAAACATGCTCGTCCAGAACGGGCCAGCTGATTGGCCTCTGCTGATGCTGCTTAAGGCTTTCTCGAGAACCTCTAATCCAAACAACTTCACACTCAACACTTCCCTTCCTAAGGTCCAGAGCAATATATACCTGCTTAGACATAGGTGTGTCCCCTAGCAATGCTGGAGTGTATGCATCATTTGCTAACAGCTAGTTATTTGGGACCAGGCTTTTTTTTCCACAGACAAAAGTATTCCTTCTGAAAGTTACATCGCTGATCCTTGTTTGAGTAAGCTCTGTTATTGAATGTACTGCAGTGAGCCGTATACCCAGCATGCTGCTGGGGGTGTAAAAGTTAATTAGTTGTTAATACTAATAAATATGTCCCGTAGATCTGTCCTTATCTCTCTCAGATAAGGCCAAGGATGATTGGGAATGTCCTGCTGTTTGTCTGCCGATCTGTTTTCTTCATTTTCAATCCTGTTGCCGTCCATACTACTATGTGCTAACGTTACCGCCATCAAGGAACAAAGATTTGCGCTGAATAAATGCTGCAGAATCTGTTGAGTCATCTTGTAGTGGTGCATCAAGTACAATGTATATTCCCATCCAATTAGATTTAATTCAGGATTAATGACGCAAAGAAAATAACAGTTACTCCAGTGAAATTATTTTAATGAGCCAATTTTGTGAAATGTAGGGAGTACTAATATTTGTGTTAAAATGTAAGGAGTAAAAGTTAAAATTCGGCACAAAAATAAATAGTAGGCCTAATGTAAAAATATCTTAAAAATCACAGTAAACGTCCCATCTCTGCATCTGCACTCGAGTCACATCGGGTCATACAGGGGCCTCCAAGATGTTGTGCCCGGGGGCCTGGCTGAGATCTTCTATAAGGCAGCGGTGTCGGGGACTCCCAGGAGACAAAAACTACTGTAATTCACAAATATGTAGGATATTCACTGTAAACCTTTGATGTAAATTTACAGCTAAAATCTCACAGTATCTTACTGTTTTAATATTATACAGGATCACACTGTAAGTGGCAATGCATTCTGGGAGAAAATAATAATATTACAGCACTATCTGCAGAATGTTGCCGATTACAGGTATTTACTGTCAATCGCAGTGCAGTGGAGTTCTAAAATACAGTATGCACACTGTAAATGCCAGTATATTATATTATTATATTAGTAAATTTACGGTGAAAAGTTTTACAGTGTTCATAAAGACAGTCCTTTAATCTTACGTTGCAGCGTCTACTGTGTGTTTTAGTGTACTTATTATTAGGCCTATCAGCTGGGAGCTGTACAGACCCAGCCAATTGCAACCGGTTGGGCTGATGACGGACAGTTTGTTTAGCCAATGAAATTCTGAACATGGGTCTATAGTGCTTTTCCGGGCAAGATTTAGTTAAAAAGAGATGATTAAAACCATTACATTACTAACAGTTCAATAGACGCACACAACAGTCAATACATTAACAGCCCTTTGGGGACTAATTGGACTGGTGGTTCAACTCTCAGAACTTGATCTAATGAACTGCCAGATAGAATTTATGGAGCATACCACGACACATATATGTAGATAGATGTATATATATATACTGTATGTACATATATAACATTGCCTATATATATATATATATATATATATATATATATATATATATAGGCAATGTTTGTTAAATATATATATATATATATATATGTAGGCAATGTTTGTTAAAATCACAGAGACAGAAAATTAAACAGTTAAAGTGCTAGTTTTTAAGTACTTGGAAATAAAAAAATAAAAGAAGTAGAATCTAAATCAAACAAATACTGTATAACATAAAACAAAATGTGTGCTGTTTCTTGTTTCTTATTGGTTATCAGCTGGCCCTCAGATGGTCAATAATCATAACATCATATTATGGATATATTGTATGAGAACTATATTTAATTTCTTTTTTTTAAAGTCTTTTCTTTTCGCATATTGAGGAACTTACCTGGTTCATTGGCATGCTCAACAAACATACAGTAAATTAAATTTACGCTACTTGGAATCCGCATTTTGGAGAGGCAAAGGGGGAGAGAACCTTTCAATAAAATCCTCCTGAAACATCTGTCCCCTTCACTTCTGAAATGATGGCTACGTCCCTGAGTCCTGCGCAGTACACCTGACAAGTGTGAAGTCACTCAGATGAACGGTTGGCGAGAAAATCGAAGGACAGACCAACAAAGACTCCATTTTTTTGTTTCTTTAGATGGAGTACATGGCAACATGGCATCATGACTTCGCGTAAATATACATGGCAACTTTCTTAAGCCAAGTGGCGTGTTATCTGTACGATTTTTGAGCTATCCGCGTGTATGGCTACGTTGTATAGACCAGGCGTACGCATCAAGCCACTTGCCGCATTATTGAATAAAGAAAGTTATGGTTAAGTTTAGGAAAAGAGGTTTTCGGCCTTTCATACTACTCGCTATTGCAAAATAATGTTAGTCAATGGAGGCCAAGAGGCGTTGATATACATGCTAAAAAGTGAGTATGCGTCTTTATAACACGCTAATAATGGCATATGAATTGTTGTGTCATACATTCGCCATTTCATGAGATCAGTCTGTACATGGAGTAGACCAATGCCACATTTCATAGAACGTAAAGCCTGAACTATAAAGTATCTTTAATTATGTTGATGCAGTGTTAGAAAAGACAGAAATTAAGTATTATAAAAGCAGATAAAATCCTTCCTGGTGAGATACCTAATTACCCATAACCACATCACTCTTCAGGAACGGTTTCAACACGGATTTAAAACGCTCCACTTATTGTAGTCATAATCTTTATAGCCAGCACATTTACCGAGTGAAGTGTGCATGTCTGAAAGGGGCTTTTGTGTCTCACACTCCCGTAGTCTTTATGGCTGCAGTATTTTGCCTCTGAGTTTATCTTTTTCTTCTTGTGTTTTTATCACACTTTCTCTGTCTGCTTTTCTGGCTTCCTCTCTCCTCTCCTGCGGCGCTCTGTCCCTTCCAGCTTCCTCAGAAAAAAAATGGATATTTGAATCGGTTCAATTAATACATCATCTCGCTCTCTTGTCTGCTCCTTCTCCCCCTTTATTTCTTTTTCCTCTCTGCATGACTTCTTACCTCAGAAAATCCTTTCCCTATCACCACATCAAAGATATACTACAAAATATTATTGTAATAGTTGTATCAATCAGACGCTGCCGGAAATGGGTTTAACAGTAATTCATGCCTTTGTGTCAGATGCGTTTGCACCATTAGGGACAACCTCTTCTGTGCTTAAACTTCCCCCTTGAATCGTTGAATGCAGACTACATTTGAGGAAAACAACCAAGTATTGTTGAAAGGTCTTTATTTTCCTGATGCCTGAGTGGTCTCCAAGTGGCAGCTCACTTCTTTGTTTGTTGGCATCACGCAGCGCCGTCGGTGCTTTTCTTTTCCACGTTTCTTTCCTGACTTAATGGGACGAAGGGACAGCAGGCTGAGTGTCCACTAACCGGAAAAGACCCGATCGCACTCATGTCTGGTTTGTTTATTTGAAACTAGCTTTACCTGCTTTTCCCCTCAGCCTCTTGCTCTGTTTACTTTTACATCTGTCATATGTGATCCCTTGAGGTACGGGGGTTTCAGGTATATTGTTTCATAATGCAATAAATAGATTTGACAGACACTATTTATTTTGAATTCCAATGGTCCGCCAGAAATAAAATGAAGATACTATTAACTGGCTGTATTTTGAAAGACCGTTTCTCTTTATAAAAAGGTGGCACTGTGAGTGACTAGTATTGTTGGTAGCTCGACAGACACATTTTTTGCAGTTATCTCCAGTGTCACAGCAATCAGAAAGATCTGTAAAATATACCGTAAGGGTGCTGTCAAGTATATGCAGATTGCTTATCTGAACAGATAATCTTTGTCCAAATAACACTTCCAGTTCTGCAGACAGCTTAGTATTTCTTTGGCACTCAAAGGAAATATTAGGACCATACTACCAGGCTCAAACTTTCCACATAGATGCGTGTTAATGGGGGAGAACAGATTTTCTTTGCAAACAATAAAAAAATATGGCAGTATGGCACTTCCAGTTATTACTTATATTCAGGTGGTTGAGACCCAGCGGTGCTTATTCGGTCTGGCAGCCAAGTGCGAGGCAACAAGTAATGGACCAAATGGCATACAATCTAGGCAGACAGCAACGGTTCAGTGATGTACTGAAGAAGAGGCAGGCAGGTACAGATAAGGGTACACGTACAGATACAGGTTCAGATGGCTGGAAAGCAAGGCGTGAAGCAACATTGACAATCTGGTGCGAAACGAGTGGAAATGGGCCAATAATGAAGTTCTGCAGGGCTGATGAAGGAAAGTGGGAGCAGGTGAGCAGGTGGAAGTAAGAGGGGACTGGGGACAGGTGGGAGAGTCTCTGGTGGAAGAGACCTGGGGGAAGTGAGAAGTGGCTGGAGAACAGGGGCCGTGGGGCAGACTGAGTATAAAACCAACTGAGACAGACATTGTGACAATTCTCCAACAGGCAACTCATTATGCATCTGTAATGGCAACATGCACAGCATGCATACAAATTCAGAACAGCGAGTCCGATTTCAGAACGTTTTTGAAAAGAAAACTCCGTAGATTCAGCCAGGCCATTTCTGTAGAGCATCGAGGATTTCAAAGTAGTTACAGTAGTTGTAGTACAAGTAGCAGCAGGTGTCATTTTCTGTCCATTAAGTCCATGTGTATGTGTTCATGGGTAAAATATGTGTTCTTGCATTTTTTTTTAAAATTATATATTTGAATTGCAAAAAGAGACAAAACGAGGAAAAGCCAACCAGTTAATTTCAGTTCCTGTTAAAGCCGTCTTTATGGAGATGCAAAGTCCCGCGTCATCCACATGATCGGTATGCTAATCCCTTCTTATGATAATTATCGAATGCTGTTGGCTTCCCCCAAATAAAACATTTAATGTGCAAAAGCTGCAAGCTAGGTCTGTCAGAAGTACACAACTATCAGTGCAGTAACCCAACTACTTCATCTAAATCATTTGAAAGAAGACAGTTCAGAGATGAATTGTTGCTGACGGTGTGCATACTAAATGCATCTTGGGTCCTTCCATGCAGACTGAGCTGAGCTCCAAAACACTTTGCTGCAAAGGTTCTGCAGCGGCTCCAGAGTCCAGCAGCTCATCCTGCAGCAGGTTGACAGATAATTGCCACAGAGACACTCGTGTCCCCACTGCTATCAGGCTGCACCTTAAAATACCAGAAACAGACACTGCTAACCAACCAGAGCAGGGCACACTGGACACAGACTGGGATTGTTTCATTATGTTCACTCACTTCTTTCACTCTTTCCATCTATTTCATTACTTTCTCTACTTGTCTCTCTCCAACTGCAACTCTCCTGAAGTCATCTATCTATCTATCTGTCTATCATCTATCTATCTATCTATCTATCTATCTATCTATCTATCTATCTATCTATCTATCTATCTATCTATCTGCAATGCATACAGAAAAATCTAACAGGAAGTGGCTTGCTTTCCTTTTGCAAACACAACCAATCAACACTGAGGCTACGTGGGTGGCTATTTTCATAAACGGACATTTCAACCTCTCCGTTTTCAGAAATAACATTGTGCACAGCTGTTAGTTTTAAGAAAAGCGTTTAACACGTTTTGCCGTCAATCCCGACGAGAGCATGCCAAACAGTGTAACGAGAAGCTCAAGCCCACGTAGCCAATCAGAATCCCAAAAATAGCAATGAATCACTTCCTTTCTCTTCTTTCCCTTCCTCACTTCCTCAGCTACCTAAACCTCCGTTTGTCTCAGTTCACATGCAAATGTGCAAAGTTTTCTCTGGCCGAAGTTTTTAGAAAGAATTGTTTTTTAGAAGCGAATTCTCCGTTTGCGTGTAAACGAAGGGAAATGTCTCAGTATGTCAAAATAACCATGTATGTGTAAACTGCCCCTTACCGGGGCACTCAAACACACACACACACACACACACACACACACACACACACACACACTCCTCACATGTGCAAACACTAATTGCTAAACTAATCACTAACCAATTACTGCTTTAGTATATACCCATAAATAGGTCAAAGGTCAGATTACCTGTTTTGAACAATAGATGCCAACAATGGACAGAGAGCAAGGGGAGAAGGAGGGAGAGGCAGGGGACAACAACAAAGACAAATTCAAAGACAAAGAGGTTGGAAGAAGAGGACGAGGTAGAGGAAGAAGGGCAAAGAAGAGAGGGAAGGAGAGCCATCTCTGATGAGATTAGGGCAACACTTGTTGATCATGTGATCAACCGCGGTGTGACCAATAGAGAGGCTGGACTGAGAGTCCAACTTCGATTTACAGCGGGGTCCATCATTCGAACCTTCAGAAATAAGAACACGTATGCCACTACATAATGAATATTTCAGCATTACAGTAATATACTGTAACATATGTATGACAACATAGTATTGCATAAACATTTGTAATTCTAAGCCATCCATTTACTGCATTGAATAAAAGAGGTTGGCTATCATGCTGTACTACTTTTTTTTTATTGTTTTCAAACATACTGTGTTTGAATTCTGTGGAAAGGTAAAGACATCATGGAAGACTTATTTACAGCTGTACAAGAGACTATAATTATAAATATGGTTTTGGCCAACAATGCAATTAGGATTCGAGAGATAACAGAGCATATCTTGAATAACGAAAGCATATTTAGCTAAATTAATGCTGTAAGCCTGTCAACCATACAACACATCCGCCAACAGCACCAAGTGACAATTATACAACTTTACAAGGTGCTATTTGAGAGAATCTGACAGAGTCAAGAATCCTACATGACTTTGTAGAGATATGTATGCAACACTACTTCCAGTACTTCAGACATACCACGTATACGGACCTGTGTATCCTTTTGTCTGTTACAGAGAGTATTGGAGATGGATGCCCGTGTAATCCGCCATGAATTTATTTATGTGGATGAGGTTGGCTTCCACCTCACCAAATCCAGGCGCCGCAGAATAAATGTAACAGGACAGAGGGCAATTACCAACGTCCCTAGACAGTGTGGGGGTAATATAACTATGTGTGCTGTCATCACTCAAAACGGGGTCCTCCATCACAATGCCACACTGTACAACACCAGCCATATGCTCACTTTTCTGGCTGCAATTCACACAATGCTTGTCCCTGATCCAGATCAGGAGCCTTGTAGATTTGTGATTATAGGGGACAACGTTAGTTTTCACCAGGCTGTTCTGGTCCAAAACTGGTTTGTAGAATTGTGCCTACCCCTATATTTACCTTTTCTAAATCCCACATCTCCAGCCTGGAGAAGGAATGAAGCGTAGCTTATACAACTGCTGTTCGGCCTGTAGAACATTGTATTGAAACGTAGATATAATATGGTATATCCAAAAATATACTATTATAAAAGAAGTATTTGCATGTTGTGTTTGCATTTTGGGGAACTGTGTGTAGAGTTTAGAAAAAAAGGAAACATATTTTTGAAAGCGTGTGTAAGCAGTTGGAAAAAACTGTAATTGAACACCACAGATTGATGAAACAAGAGCGAGATCGAGGGAGGATTTGGCCTTTACATTATTAATTCTTTTTACATGTTTAGCCCTGGGTTTCTTTGTCTTGCTAATTTGCTGCTGTCCCCCTACACAGGAAAGCCATGTTTCTGCCTCACAGGGAAGTGGTTTTCTAAATCGAAGCCTGTAATGAGACACTCTCGGGATGCGCTGAGCAGAGATGCAAACTCTCCTGAGGATCTGCTTCTCTGGGGCTTCCTGTTGGATCCACATATTGATGCAAACTCTAACGTCTATATACATATTGACGCTCTGTCTTGTTGTTCATTGAGACAGGAATGCTACATATTCTCTTTGTAATTTTTAAGGGCATTGTTGCATTTATTTATTAGTGTCAGAAATGAGGTGAAAAAACCAACAGGATCAGATGATGAGCAACAAAGGTCCAAAGCCAATAGATTTTAAAAAAAGTGTCCAGGGCATGTAGTTACATAATTTTTAGTTATTTTATTACAGTATTTCATATAGTAAACACATTTTGCAATGAAAACAAAAAGTATATCACAACTTGTACAGTGAATATCTTGTACACTGCAAGTAGTGCAAGTACTACAAGATTGAATATCTGTATATTAGGCACTACAGTAGTCCATCTGCAAAAAAAATGAAAAGCACATGACAGTACACTAAATTGTTTTTGTGAAACCGCAAAATCAATCCTCAACATTCAGTGCTCCTGTGCCATCCGTGCACTATAACATGTGTGTACTGTGTGTGTGTAATTTTGAGCCGTGTGTAAATGATGACAACTGTATTGTAGCTGTGTTTAAAGTGCTCATATTATGCTCATTTTCAGGTTCATAATTGTATTTTGAGCTTGTACCAGAATAGGTTTACATGGTTTAATTTTCAAAAAACACCATATTGTTGTTGTACTGCACATTGCTGCAGCTCCTCTTTTCACCCTGGGTGTTGAGCTCTCTGTTTTAGCTACAGAGTGAGGCATCTCACTTCTATTTCCTTTTTGTTGTGAGTTGCACATGCACAGTCGCTAGGGAAGGACTACTAGCCAGTCAGAAGCAGAGGATTAGGGTGTGCCATGCTAGCAGCTAGGCCAGCATTATAACGTGTGTTACAAAGTAATGCACGTTTGTCACAGAAGTAAAGGCTGGACTACAACAGAGCTGTTTGGAGGTGACTTTGGGCTTTTTCACTTTGTAAACCTATATAACATACAAAAAAAGATATATATAACACAATAAAGGAAAGTGGGAAAGCCAAAAAGCATAATATGAGCACTTTAACATTTGCTGCCCTTGTTAACCATGTTGCAACACAAGTGCATCACAGTGTGAAATGTGTTTAAGCGAGTAAGAACGTGTTTAGAGTTTTGCCAAAACAGAGATTGATTCAGGCCACTGAGCATTTGGTTCAGAGAATGGGGTTTAGTGTTTTAGCAATTCAGCCAAACTGTAAAAGACCTATGATGTGTTGCTTCAACACATGATGGACAAACACTGTGGCGGGTTAATGGTAACTACTATTTCCATATATCTTCCATTATCTGTGATGCAGTAAACACACAGCAGGTTTCTTTATTTACATATCACAGGGGCTCTTTCATTGCTCTTATTAAAGTTATATATTTACAAGTGATTAATGTAGCTCAGCGTAAATTCTTTCAGGAAGACCTAACTTTTAATCAGTGCACTCCTAAATCAATCAAAGCTGTTATCCTAATAAATGTACTTTTTTGCTGTGTTTAGCTGGTGCATATATGCAATTAGTCTCTGCTGATTTAAATATAGCTCAGCATAAATTCATTCAGGAAGACCTAATTTAATCAAAGCTCTCTTCCTAAATGGAATCAGCTGGTGGAGGCGTTCACCTTCCTGCTAAACCAATCAGAATCGAACACAAATGGCAAGGGCCAATCACAGAGTCCCAGCCCTGCTTTGAAAAATCAGTTTCTCCCTTTGCTATTCAGCTGTCGTTGCAGGCAAAGAGTGCAACCCCCCCCACCAGTCATCGACTCCAGCTGACCGGTCCGGAGCCTCCTTCGGTCTGGTCTTCGGGCTCCTTCATCGTCACCACCGGTGTCTAGATTCCATCGGGGGGGTCTGATGGTTCTCTACCCCTATATAGATATACAAAATACTCATATAGCAATGGAGTCTAACTGCCAAAGACTTTGTACATTTTATTGAGTTGTACAATAAACCTCATTTGCATATCTGCAAACATGTCTCTCCTGATTGAAATGACCATTTGTCCAAATTTACAAAACAGGAAACAGAGGACCGCAAAGGAAACACAAGTTGCATTGTTTAATTTGGACATTGAGCTGCATATCAATGAGCTTTTCTGTCAGGACAGGCCTTCTTCATCTGCTATGATGTATTAAATTCATAATGCTAACAACCAGTCCTGCTGTGTCTACTGGAAACCAAGTGTGGTTTGTGCTGACAGTAATGTAAAATGAATTACTTCATTCCACCATGTGAGTCTGCACAGACTGATGTCTCCCAGAGGTCTCTGAAGGCACCTTTTGAAGCTCGGCTTGGGCTTTACCCCTGACTGTTTCCTGACAGTTGTTTGGAGCCTGGAAATTAAAGCTGAGGAGGACCACAGCTCAGTGTTAGAAGCTGAGAGAACTGCCAATCAAGACAAAGCCCCCAAAACCTTTTTAGTTGAAACTTTGTTGTGAAACAGTTATTGTCAAGACTGCCACCAGACACACATTAGATAGAAGAAATGAAAGTAGAGCTAATAAAACCATAAATTCCTGTGGTAAGAAATTATGTATCGCTACAGCAGCTAGCACCTGTTGCTTTTAGTACAACAGTGTTTAACTGAAATGTCAACTAGAAGTTACATTGATGTGCTAATAAACTGTTCTATTAAATAGTGTATATATTATTATTAGCGTGTTGTGAGTGCCTAATCATAATGCATACAAAACCAATATCATGCTTTAGTTGTTTCATGTTGGCTCAGAAGTTAAGTTTTTTTTTGGCATTTATTCAATAGGACAGCTTAGACATAAAGATGGAGAGAGAGGGGGAATGACATGCAGCAAAGGGATGCAGATCGGAATTGAACCTGCAGCCACTGCGGTGAGGACTGAGCCTCTGTACATGGGGCCCACACTAGACCAGGCAAGCTATCCAGGGGCCCCAAAAGTTTAAGCCAACAGCTACTAAATACACCATGTGTCTTAACAAATTTTCAACATGTTATTGGGGGTCTTGAGGACCTTTGGAAGACACTGGGTATATTTTGGAAAGTGTTGGTATCAGTACCAGAAGTGATGAAAAAAAAAAAAAGGGGTTGATTGCAAAACTGTCTTAAAATTGCCGAACAATCTATTTTTATTTGATACTAAGTTATTACAAGTAACTTGGTATCTCATATATGGGATTTGAAATGATAGTGATGAATAGCATGATAGCTGCATGATAACATGATAACAGAATTACAAAATACAACTCATCACTTCAGAGAAGGATAAAAAATAGCACACACCACTGCTTAAAATCTTTTATGACTTTGCTGTAGATGGACCCACTGCTGGACATATGAATTGAAATGGTAGAGCAGCAAATAATGTGATATGTGACCCACTTTCCCATTAAAACACCATTACTTGTTTAATTATATTCTACAGCATTAATCATTTTTTTGTGAGGCTGCATGTGAAATGGTGGATATCTTGATTTAATGTCGTCTGTTGTTTATCTTTTTCTCTCAACACATGACGGAACTTTACTTTTCATGCCTGTAAAACCAATTTAAAACTCTGGGGTATCTGTAATGAAGTTCTCGCTCCTCTCCCAACAGAGTCTGATTCGGGCCTGTATGTATAAGACCATAGCACGAGCTGTAAGACCAATTCATTCCGAGCTTTTTGGGGGCCTTGTCATAGCTTGGGGCCCCCTTAAATCATAACCCACTTTCAGCTCATTTATAGAGCTGGCGGTTTCCAATGCAAAGTCAAAGAGAAGTGATTGATGACATCATTAAAGAGTTTAGAGAAGTTGTGTGTTCTTCTGGTTGGATCCAATTTAGAGTGATTTGTGAGGTGAAACAATGTAGTGGAATAAAGTGGAGCGTGTGTATCTGTGTGTGTGTCTGTGTGTGTCTGTGTGTGTCTGTGTGTGTCTGTGTATATATATATATATATATATATATATATATATATATATATATATATATATATATATATATATGTGTGAGTGTGTGTGTGTCAGGGGGGAAGATGACAGTGTATTTATAACTGTGTCTGGTGTATCTTAGTGGATGGCTATGTGTGTGTGTGTGTGTGTGTGTGTGTGTGTGTGTGTGTGTGTGTGTGTGTGTGTGTGTGTGTGTGTGTGTGTGTGTGTGTGTGTGTGTGTGTGTGTGTGTGTGTGTGTGTGTGTGTGTGTGTATGAGAGCGAGAGAGAGACATGCAAAGGTCAAACTGGGGACAGGTGGAATAAGCCAATAAGCCAGAATCTCATTTCCTGTGAACTGAAGGGGAGAAAGAGTGAAAGAGTGAAAGTGTGAGAGATGGAGGGAAAAAGAAGGAGTGGGAGTAAGAGAGAGAAAGAAGAATGTTGTTGATTGAATTTGGGATGGAGGAAGGAGAAGTAGAATAAATAAAGGTGGACAAAAAAACACGGTGAAATAGAAAAATGTTCTAAATGGAGAGGAGAGGAGAATGAAAGGAGTGAAGATGAGGGAGAGGAGTGAAGGAGAGGGGACACCAGGAGAAAAGAGGAAAGGAAAGAGGAAACTACAAGAGGAGTTGAGACAAAGGGAGAAAGGGGTGCAAGTAGGTGAGAGGAGGTAAGAAGAAGAAAGGGAACAGGGAAATGAGAAGAGGCAAAATAAGGAGAGGTGAAGGAAACGAGAAGAAGAGAGGGGACCTAGGAGAGGAGATGAGAAGTAAGAAGGAGAGAGGAAAAAGAAAGGACATGAAAAGAGAGACAAGACGACAAGAGAGGAGAAAAAATGACAAAATGAAAAGGAGGAGAGGGAAAACCGGGAGATGAGCGTAGACTGAAAGACATAAACGGGGAAGAGAGGAGAGGGTAAACAAGGAAAGGAAAGGAAGAATTACCACAGAGAGATTATTTGGATTTCATTGTCATATGTTTTCAAAGGTGATCTTTGAGGGGAAGGAAAACAAGGATAAGAGAGGAGAGCAAAACGTGAAAGAGACAGGCTATTGGGACAGATCGACAGCTGCTCCTGAGATCCTATTAGGGCTCAGTAGACAGACTGTAACACACTCACACACACCTACACACATAAACATCTCCCACAGATGTGTGTGCATGGTGCAGAAATTCACCCGCGACGCACTCACACACACACACACACACACACACACATGCCTCATTGCTCTTGAGTCATGTGAACACATAGGCATGCCTAAACAGGCAACTCACACACAAACACGCATCCACACGTATACGTACACGTAGAAAGAAGCAGCTATGCATACACACACATTTGTGTCATGCATGCAAATATTCAGCTTTGCACATCACCACATCTTTATCAAACACATGAGAAGACAGAGGCAAGCAGGGAGGCAAACAACACACACACACACAGGAAAACATACAGCTGAACTTGATGAAACTGCAGGTAAGTTGAGCTCTGTGATCCAGTAAAAGCATTCAGATGTTACCATCACCCACCAGCCAAAACCCACCTCCCCACCGACACCCACTGCTGATTCTACTCACACCCTCAGTTCAAGCTAACAGTGGCTGCCTTCTCTGAGAGGATTAACAGAAACATATGGCTTCCATTCTGGGTGTAATGTGCAGGGAGTGGCTCTCTGTGTTCCATCGCCTGCTGCCTGATTTCAGTCCTCTGTGGGGTCCGCGTCACTGTGCCAGGCCGACACTGCCCCCTGCTGGGTCACGAGGAAACAACTCAAATCTAACAGTTGGGCATTTGTTTGCTTGGCTGCATGTCCAGTTTTTTTTTGTTTGTTTGTTTGGTTTGTTTTTGTGGAGGCTGATTCTTAACATGCAAGAGCCAATGTGACCATTTCAGCCTTGCTTTATGCATATATTATTGGATTTGAACATATGCACACTGATGCTGAGCTGCAGCCTCAGGTGTGTGGTTTTGAAAGAAGTTGGAATTTAGGAGGCAGGGAAGATCTAATGGAAGTTGCTTTGTAGGAGCCATCATTTTTGGAGCATGTTCAAATACACAGAGACACTAAAAGTCTGGATATTTTGACATTTCTTTGCAACAAAAAGAAAAAGAACTTGTCTCTTGTGAGTCCACAAGCTTTATGGAAATTCCAATAATTTACGTGGATCAAATCAAAAATCTTTACTATAATTTGCTTTCCCTTGTCTTTGTTGCTGCATGTTCTCCTTTTTATTTTTATTTTTTAAGATTATTTTTTGGGCATTTTAGACCCTTATTTATACAGGACAGCTGAAGACATGAATGGCGGGGGGGGGATGACATGCAGCAAAGGGCCACCGAGTCCAACCTGCTCTACCAGTTACCCAGGGTTAGCCCGCTGCATCTTCTTCTTTGCAATCAGTGTAGATTTTGTGAAGGAAATCAAATAACATACGGTATGAAAAGGTTTCCCGTTTTTGTGGATTCAACACACAGATTTAGAACAACAGTGAGTGTCCGTAACTAGGTTGTATATTCCGTGTTTGTTTTCATGTAGATTAATCAGGAAAATGATTCCAATTTACAATGAAGAGTTCAAAACGACCAATCAAACCATAGCCCCACCCCCAAAACTTCTCTTATTATTAATAACATATTCTGACATTCATGAAGACGTCTTTCTGTGTAAAATGTTCTAAAAATCCCGTCTTCTTTTTTTTTTTTACAAATTTAATTTGGATTGATTTCTAGAGAAAAGATGCTATCTGCCAACATCACTATAGTAATTACATAACTATAAGTGAAGCCTCGATGTCCATGAACTTACAGCATATTAGATTCTAATATTTCCCACGTATTTTCCATTCTTTATCCTAGTAACAGACCACCGACATTTCATGCAGCCTAGAATCAAGACTGTAAGCTTGTTGCTGCAGAGCTCTGATGAAAGAGAAAAAGTACCCTGTGTGTGTGTTTGTGTGTTTTGTGTGTGTGTATTGTTCCAGTTTTCAGCTCTCTGCTTTCATCGCACTGTGGCCTCCCTTACCACCATCGAGACAAGATAGAAACACCCTCGCATAACTGGTGTCCTGTATCTCTCTCTCTCACACACACACACACACACACACACACACAAACCCACCTTTACTCTTTCCACCTCCATTTCAAATTAACACAATCTTTTTGCCTTCTTTCTTTTTCATTCCATGCATCAACAGGGGAAAAAAGGAACCAGCTGTTATTACATGATGGAGCTCTGAGGGGCATCTTGCAGCCCCCCCACCCCCAACAGTACCTAAAACAAAACAAAAAAAGACAGAGAGGAGAGATAGATATGTTGCTATGGAAACAGTTCGGACAACTGTAATTGTCTCCCTCCACCTTTGCAGGTCAAGGCAGCGGGCATTTCAGCTCCACGATCTCTCTGTCTGCTCTATATCTACCCACTGGTCTATTAGTGGATAATAGGTTTTCCAGGAGTCCAGGAGTCCAATGTGCTGCATGATGTATAGGCTGATATTATAACCTGTGTGTGTGAGCTACAGTATGTGTGTGTGCCTTATCTTGCATTTTCACAACTCTGGAGAAAAAGACAGCCAGACATAAAGCCTTATTCTTACAGTTTTGAAATTAAATACAACACCAGCACAAGCCAAAATACTCCCAAGGCCCTTCATATTTTGCACATTTTATTAGCACAAACAAAAGTTTACTGCATGTTTGTACTTAAGTACTTCAGTACCTCTCAGTGTCTCTTACTGGCTTCAAATATGAATGTATTGTACATATTTTCTTCAGCAAAGCCAGGGGTATTTGAAAAAGAATAAAATATAACATTGTATATAATAAAATACAATGTGAATAATTCCTTTTTTAAGATTCATGAAGGATTTTATACATGTACAGTTTAGGTTTGCTGAGTACAGAAAAGTCATCTGGGAACTTTTTGGTGAAACTGACAGAAACTATAAGCTCAGAACTATAACTTCATTAGGAATAAATACGTGAGACGTGCAACAAAGAAACATTTGCTTAAAGGTAAAGTATTTTCAAACAAAATGAGACTAGTTCGCCCCTCCCTTCTTTGCTTCCGTGCACTAACCCCCCCCCCACCCAAAAAAAAAAAACCACACCCTCAAATCCTTCTTGTCTGTTATTGTCTGGACTGCTGGAATATGCTTCGTGGTGCAGGTTGGCACAGTTTGTTGTTGTTGCCGTTTGTAGACCCCGGGCTGTCTACAGAACAGAGACCGCGTTTTTTACAGTGTGTTCTGGGGACAGGCAGCTCGCGGATAGTGAGGAGATGTTGTTGTAATGTTGTAGCCTAAAACACGTGTGACATCGCTTACAGCACCTTTAAAGTGGCTATATGCAACTTTCAGTTTGATTCTAGCTGCCACTTTGGACAAAAGCGGTAGTGTTTTTACCACACCGGCTGTCGCTAAGGTCTTTTCTTTACAATGTTGTACTGCCCACTGTAGATTACTGAGTTAACGTTAACGAGAGGTCTTATAGTCTTGATGAATACTTTGCTCGGACAAATAAAATCAATCATTTACAATAAGAGAATAAGTTACAGATGCATCGTTGCATTTCAAGTGTTGCATACGGTAACTTAGCCTACTTTATGTGAGCTAAACCATAATCACTGTCACTGTGTCACGAGCCATAGCATTAAGAGATTGTTGTAGTAACCAACGTAATAATAACTTTGTGTGAGTGTGACTCTGGTTTTCACCCGTCATTAGCTTTTAGTTGTTCTTTGATTCATTTCCTTCTTTTCTGTGATGGTCCTGCCCCAGTATCGGCCAAAAAGGCTTCTAAAAAGTAAAATACAATTAGGCCGGTATAAAGAAATCTCCTGCTACCTTTTATGTAACTAGATACTCGAACGCAGGCTTTTCCGGTGTTTCAAAGAAATCTGTGACCCGTCAGAATGGGTTACTGTAGCGCCGTCTACCTGTAGGAATTCATTTTGGGACTTTGCGGGAAAAATCAAACCCGGGGCAGAAGCATTAAAACTATATCCAAATTAACGTTCTTTTCACTTTTTGTTTGATGTTATAGGTCATTTACGATCATCGGATGGAAAATTAAACAGTTTCAGAAACTTAAATAGTCACATATATTCACTTTAAATTACTTTTCCATGCGTCAAACCATGTGTCTAACCTGTCAAGACTTCACAGGGGTTAGCGTCAACTCCTGCCCTAAAATCCTTTCTTTCCTTCCTCGTCTATGGTTTCTGTCCACGATTCTGCGCCAAAACAACACGCACCGAGTTACCACCAAGCGTCATTTGTCTGACTGATCACACACACCAGTCAGTTCATGTGCAAACGTCACAGGAATGCTTTGAGAAGTAATTCTGTGAATAAATGTAGATTCATGCATGGAGAACCAAGATAAAAAATCCATTATGAAGTAAAAAAAAAAAAAAAAAAAAATGAATAAAAAGATGCAAGATTATGAGGACACTCTCTTTGCTTTTTGAATCACTTTGCTGTGATCATGTCAAAGAAAACAAAGAAAAATAACCAGATATATCACATCTCTGTTGGGGATCAGCTTCTTTTTTTTTAAATGACACAAAAGACCCGAGGAAGACAAAATGTAAATTTCTAACATCAAAGTTTCATCAATCACGACTTGAGCTGGATGCGTAAGAAGAATCCACAACAACTTAATGTGTTGTTTTTTAGATCAGCCTCTTGTGAAGATAAAACATACAGACAATGCAAAGATACATTTTCTGAATATTCTTTTATTTCCTCCCTGATAACTTTTGGAGCTGATGGCATCTCAACTGGTGTAATTCTGTACAAGCCTGCAAAACCACCAAAGTCTTTCTGCATGTCAATGTGATAATTAAAGTGAAAGCAGTGTGACAAAAAAAAAAAAAAAAAATTTAAAAATCCTGTAAACTTCTGCTTCAGAGCTCGGGGAGAGACCGACTGATTTA
This sequence comes from Etheostoma perlongum, assembly GCA_026937815.1. NCBI lineage: Eukaryota > Metazoa > Chordata > Actinopteri > Perciformes > Percidae > Etheostoma > Etheostoma perlongum. The sequence goes on along the minus strand of CM049384.1, from coordinate 5,646,361 downwards.
CCGAGCAATCCCTTCGGTCGACTTCATCTCAGAACTCATCACTTCAGGTGCTTTCACCTTAGTTTTATTTAGGGATTCAACAGAATAATCAACTCTTAATAAAGTGTAAAAAATGTCAACGCTGGAGCGTGCTGTACGTTCAGCTGATGGCACAGACGTGATACTGCAACAACAAGGCGACCACGACCGTTTTAATGATCTTAAGTATTTACCACAAACTTTAAAAAAAAAAAAAATGTAATATTACAAAGTTTTTTGTCTTCGGGGCAACGCAAAAGGGAAAAGTTGCAGATCTGCAAAGAGGGGTTAGTGATGTGGTTAACAATACGTAAGGATGATTTGTCAAATATCAGATTTGAGTGGTGAACAGATGACAAGTTCAAATGTCAGAAAGCCACAAAAAAAAAGAAAAAAAAGAGGCCCATTTCACTATCCACAGCCTGAGGGGACATCTTCAAATTGCTTGTTTTGAGCCACCAACCGTTTAAACCCCTAAAAAGATTAGGTTTACAACAACATGAGAAAGAAGAAGCACCCTCATTCTCCATTTTGAGAAGCTATAACCTGCCTAGTTCTGGCCATTTTGCTTGATAAATTATGATTGATTATTAATCAAAATAGTCTGATTATTTTTCTGGCCGATCTATGAGTTGACTAGCTCGGCTGTGTACCGCAGGTTAAGAAAGCTTTGCGCCTCCAAATGTTGACAGTCTCCGAACTCCAAAAACTGAAACTGCAGGGAGACACGCTGCTGAGCTGCTTGGTAGCGATCTGTAGGGTGTACGATTCAGACAATGTCACGACTCGATATCGATGCTTAGGCTCAAGATTTGATTCAGTCTGTAAATGTAGTTACTTTCCCCATGTGATAACATACACACCATCAGAAAACAAGAAAAAAAATGAATCGGTTTCTGGAATTCTATGAATCTGTAGAGCTTGAATCACAATATGAATGTGATTGATTTCTTTGCACACCCTTAGCAATCAGTCACTTCCACTGAATACTGATATTTCACACTGAATACTGATGTTTCTGTTTGACATCGCACAGCAGGGTTCATGCTCGCTTTGTATTCATATGCATCAGTTTGTCACACTGCTAATTAAAAATCTATGCTCTCAGCTGCATTTCAAATGTCAGCACATCTGTAACTGCAGTTAAGGGAAAACAGTATTTTAAGGAGCTTGAAAATGGTTTGGCAGGCCACATGAAAGCAAAAAATAAATAAAAAATAAAATTATATATGTGTGTGCCAGATGAGGAGCGCGAACACAGCAATGTAACACTGAATGACAATAGAGATGTGGTGAAGATGACATTTCTGTGTGAGGGGAGCTCAGAAAGACATACAAGTATTTAAATATCTTTAGAGCGCAAAATCAAAAGGGACAAAAATAATATGCAAGGCTGACGTCTTTACTGGCAGATGAAACATACAAAAGCAAATTACAAGTGACTGAAGACCAACAGAGAAAATGCTTTTTACATTTCAGTAACCACTGCTCAAGAGGACCAAACAGGTCCTTCAAATCTGTATTACAGTAGGAGACTATTATGTTAAGTCATATATATATATATATATATATACACACATATATGGTATATACACACACATTTGATATTGTATTACTGCAGTGAGGTGATGTAACCACACATTATTAAAAGAGTTGGTTATTTTCATAGTAATATGTTGATGAAACCACAGTGTCAATGAAAGTATTTTAAGTGAAACGAGTAACACTAGATTTACTGTTTCCATTAAAACAAGTTTATTGATCTCACAAAACACCACTTTTTTATTTTTTTATTTTTTTTGGATTTTCAAATGAATCCACCGAACTGGAAAATTAACCGATCCCAAACCAGGTTGTTTTTTTTTGCGTAACTCTCGCCTGGCTTTGTGATGTCGTCGTACAGCTCCTTCCAGGCTACATCCTGCTGAGCAGACGGCTGGAGCACAAGAGTCACTGTAATCAGGCGGCAGGGGAGCCAACGATGGAGAAAATCAGCTTTGACTGTGCTGTAAGCCATCATTAGTCTTAATTCAGCTTTTCACAAGTTAAAAAAATACATTTTAGGTTAGTTTTATTTCTATTATTTTATTGCTCAAGAATCAAGTTTTCTACTTTTTCTCCCACTTCAAAAAAACTGCCAAAGGGGTGTGATCAAAGAAAAGAAAAAAAGCATTTTTTAACACTAGCTGAATAGCTCCGAGTCAGAACTATTATACAAGTGGTATAACTGCTCACAAATGTTGTTTTGAAGCGACTGCTTTGTCCTGGTAAGCACACCAAAGTCAGAATGTAGAATTAAATAATAGAAAAGGTGCTTAAGAGTAGAATTTGGAGATCTATGTTTTGATTTGACTCTAACTCAAGCAGCTGAGCAAAGGTATGGGTACATCAATCTTTCTGTACTGAAGAACAGTTCGGTCAGTGTCCACTTTGGCCCATGGGTTCAGTAGTGTGAAGAGACTATTAAGGATAAAGATAAGATCTTAAAAGCATCCGCTACTTAACCCACCAGTCAGAGACGATGATTTTCTGAATTCTGTTTATCCTGTTACATCAGCGGATGATATTTCGTGGCATTTCATCTCTGAAAGCAGCAGCGGCGGCGGCCAGGCTGTCAGCCTGCACTCCGACGTCTTATCCCAACAGTCCCACTGCACACATCAGATTATTATCCCTTAAGCACCTCATCAGCAGCGACACTGGAAGTCTGGTGACACATTTCCTGCCGTTAATTGTGTTGAAATATCACAAGACCAACTCCTTGACAGCTGCTGCCGCCACACAGGAAGGTTGCACTGAAACATTTCATCCAGGTGAGAAAACACCAGCCCGGCGCTGTCTTATTTTGAGAGGAAGAGTGTTGAGGCTTTGTTGGCCATGCAAACCACATCATGTTCACTGAAGGTCCTATTGTGTTCCGACAAATTGGCCCAGCGGCTAAAATAGTGACGGTGGCTGCACTGAGACATCCGACAAAGCCCTGTAAAGGCTCGTACTGTGGCAGCCCGATCTGAGCCATTTCATTAATCTTCCCAAACGTTGCCAGCCCCGTGGTTAGCGACAGCCACCGGGGGGAGCTTACTCAGGAACATTTCATCACGTTTTCCCGCCCTGGCCGCACCTCTCCAGGCAGTCACAGCCATAAACAAAATCCAACCCGGAGAGATTTCACGATAGGTTTGCCTCCTTCTCCAAAAGCCTGAGCCCTGAAACAGGAGCGGGCAAGCGGTGTATGAAGCAGCGGCGTGACTGTTGGGAAGATCAGGATATGTAAAAAAAATAACAAAAATAATAAAGTTGGAGGAATTTCTTTTCCTGCCCCTCGCCAGCTACTGAGAGGGAGAGAAAAGCTTGTGCATGGTTGTAGAGCAGCTCAGTGGCCATTAGAAGAAGAAGTAGCATTCTCACAGAAAAAGTTGTGTTGATTTTGCTTGAGTGTGGCTGAAGGAAAAACAGTTAAGGGGGAAAAAAGTGGGAACTTGAAAGTCTTGAAAGCATTCCATTTCCTGGTCACAAACTTGGTTTTGTCTCATCTCAGCAACATCCGCAGTGAAAGTCAGCGTTGGGGTCCTTCAGGAGCTTCTTGCGGTCGACGTGCAGACAGTCTAAGTGGTACCAGGCGTCGCACACGTCGCACTGGATCCACTGCACCGTGTCCTGCTGGGGCAGCCGGCAGCGCGGCGCCGCGCACGGCTCCACCGCCCCACCCGTGGCCCCGTCCCCCTCATCTTCCTCTTCGTCGTCATCGTCGTCGGAGGACGACGACGAGGAGCCGGAGGAGGAAGAGGCGGACGAGGAGGAGGAGGAAGAGGAGGAAGAGGGCGAGGGAAGGGAAGGCCGGGGAGGCAGCGGGTGTTTCCTGGGACGGCCTCTTCGCTTACTGCGAGGAGAAAAGAAAACAGAATGAAGAGGAGGGTCCGGCCGTGGGGTCAGCAAAAAAGGAAGGGACAAGCTTGTGTTTAAGGATGTTTACATTCGTCATATTTGCCACAGGTTAACTTGTACAAATAGATTAAAGGGTCTTAGTTTGATACAACGCTTTTTGCTCTTTTGTATTTGATTGGACTATAAAATGTGAACATTTTAAATCGAATGGCTTACTTTGTGTCTTGTTACATCAATCACTAGTTCACAATTAACCTAATTATAGTAATATAACATAGCGTTTACACTTGTGGCTTTTTAATATTAGCATAACTCATGAAAACTTCCTGAAGTTTAAATAAAAAAGAAAACAAATGATAGCATAGTAAAATTGACTTTAGTGACTCCTAGTGGGGGTAGGACAAAGACAGCAGAGATGTTATCTGGGGGTTAAAAAAGGGGGCCCGTGGTTGGTAGCAAAGAGATTTCTGTAAACCTCCATGAACATCTCACCTTGTTGGACGGTGAAATCTGTTGAACTGCATCCTGCCTCTCTCCTCTGTGCGGATCCTCACTGAAGGCGAGGCTGGACTGTAGTTCTCCCCTCCGACGACCAGAGGGGAGAAAACCGGAGAGCAGTGAGCCCTCCGCCGGCCTCTCTGCGCCGTCGGAGAACTGTGGGCGGGTTTCTGTTGGCGGAAAGCTGCGATGTTTGTGTGCATCGACGTCTGGACCCGGTACATCGTCTGCACTTCCTGTTTGTGAACCGCAGGGTTGGCGAGTGACGCCTGGAGGGGGTGGTGGTTGAGTCTGCTGTTGGTCATGGCGCCGTGGAAACTGCCGATGGTCCTGATGCCAACGGGGAAGGGCTTGGCCTCCAGCGGCCGCCGGATGTCGTTGTGGCTCTTGGGCTGCAGCGGCAGCAGAGGCGGGGGGCTGAAACTCTCCGACTCGGATTTGTAGAGCCGCCGCCTCTTCTTCCCCCTCGACCTCTGTCCGTCTTCAACAACTCCTGCTGGATCTGAACAACATCGAGAGGAGAATATTAATAATGTATAATACAGTATAATAACAGAAGCAGCAATAGACACCAGTTTCCAGTGAAATATATTTTTTTATGAAAAACAAAACATACAACTCACAACCAGTTTCCAGTTAAATTGACATTTCCAGCACATGTTTAGAAGCAGGTATGTGTCTGACCTGCAAAATAGCTAACCAGAACTTTGACTTTGAAGATGTCAACATGTCAAGATTTTTACTTCAGTTTCTTAGTTTGAATAAAAACTAATCTTCTAAGCACTTTTGATAACGGACCTGGATTTAGTGTTAAAAAACACATTTCTGCCGCCGTTTGCAGAAAGCTCAGTCAGCATTAAGCTGGGCCTCACCTGCTCGACTTCTAGGTTCGTCCGAGCTGTCGTCCTCGAGGAGCACCGTGTGCGCCGACTTCCTCCTGCTCCTCGATGTCGGCTGGTGGAACTTTGTTGAAGGCACTGATGCTGCGGAGGAGAAGGATGGCGGCGTGGAGGGCGGGAGCAGAGAGGCTAAGGCCACAGTGGGAGGAGTCGAGGAGGAGGAGCCGGGGTCCGAGGTGGTGCCCTCGTGGCTGTGGCTCCTCTTAAAGGTCCAGGCGCTGCCCTTCATCTTACTCAGGCTGCCGATGGAGTTGAGGATGACGGTGGCCCGGTTGATGGGCAGATTGGACAGGTCCATGTTGGTGGCTGCCTTGCGGTCCGGGTTAGTTCTGATTCGGTTCTGTAAGTCGGAGGAGAAGGTACCCGCCTAGGAAACATGGGTATAAGTACATAAATTAGAATTTTATGCAAATGTAAATATCCTTTAGATGCATGTATCATTTGTTTGGCAGGGGTTTTCTTTCTTCTTTTTAAAAGTATTTTAATATATATTTTCTAATTCTACACTTTTTCAAAACTCAAAACATGAGTGCACCGGATCTTTTAAAGTTGACCTTTTCTTCCGTAACAGTTTTGTCCATGACACATTGAATATTTATGTCCCTCTGGGACACCTTTGCCAAAAGTCTTATTGTCACCATGCCTGCACACACTGTTGTGTGAAGCCTGAGTGGGAGGGAAAGTAAAAGAATGGCATCACTCAATAGTTTTCTCATCAATCAATCCCATTAAAAGACCAAAACCTCAATTCTTCCCTACCCAGACACACGGCCAGTCTATTTCTTTCAAATAAAGTTGTACAGTTGATCTTTTAAAATCACTCACAAATAGAAATATTTTCTCTTTTTTTAAAAAGAGGAAAATAGGGCATCATAATTGTTGGGGACCATCTGTTGCAGGATTAATACTCATTTAGTACTTAAGTGGTATTTACGGCAGCGAGACAAACAGTGAGATGTGCAATCAACTAAACTGAGGGACAGCTCTATGCACATTTGCGAATGTAGCGTCAACAGCCAACCCAAAGAAAGCGCACGCTGTGATACTTCAGTTTGCGTCGTATTTACCAAACATCCAGTTCATTGGGTAATTCGCGCCTTTCTCCACCCACTATAACGTAAACTGCGCTGCAGCAAAGCGGTACTGGTGCTATGATAGGGCTGAGGGCAGACTGCGATACATTTACACCTGCTTTTAAGAGGCAGAGAATTCCACCCGTGAAATAGAGGCAGTCTTTGTAATTACAGCGGAATATATAATTAGGCACACTTTAAGCGTAACTTCCCACCTTTCTGGGTGGAACCCACTTTCCCCATGACCGCATATTGAAAGCAAAACTTGTTTCTTCTTGCTCATGTGGCAGGAAACCTGCAATTTTACCCAAGTGCACCCTGTTAAATCTGTTAAGCATCTGTTAAGTCAGTCTTTGCAAACAATTAAGGCCTGGAAACAGGTGCAAACTGCTTGATAAATCCAACACATTTAACACATTTCAATTGCTTGCTGTTAATTTGTTAATACTAAATGAATGACTGTGTGACCGTTTGTCATTGTGGTAATATTGGAATATACAGTACTTATGCTGAATGATACTAACCTTTCAGACAGCAGAAACTACATTAAATAAGTCCAGACTTGTTTAACTTCATGAGATACACAGACCGGCGACAGCAGACTGCAATCTGTAGACTGTAGACTCTGTGTTTGTTGCAGTCATTATAAATCTGTGCGGCTGAACTGAAACTGCAATGACAGATTTTACCTTTGGAATCGTGATGGCATCAAAGTCTAGCGGACGAACTTTGACCTTCTGGAAGAGGAAGTAGAACTCTGGGCTCCCTGGAGCCGACTGGCCACCGAAGGTCAACGTGTCGCCATCTGAGAGCTCCCACTGAATGCCAGGCTGGAGGCGGACCTCATTGACCCAGGTGCCTAGCAACACAAGAGCAATACATGAAATATACAGCTGGCACTGAATTTTGTTCCTTGGGGACTCTCATTCGGCCACACTGGCTTTATCGTCCCGAATAAGTAACAGTCTGGTGGGCGATGTTACCTGGTGACAGATCATCACAAAACAAAAATATATATATTAATATATGAACATTTAAGCAACAAGAGTGAATAAACCAAGCGAGCTGAGCCTCAAAATCGGTCATTTGTTGGCTATCAATGTGTTTACAGCTTCCAGAGCTGCGGGGAAATCTAAAAATGTTTGTGAAATGGACCCAGAATATAGGAGCTGGATGGCTACAAGGCAATCACATGGCCATGGCAGCACAGCACAAAATGAGAAATGCACAGCCAATACTGAGATGTAACTTTAATAGCAGAAATGAAAAATGTGGGAAACAGACCGTGAAAGCACTTGGAAAAATTAGGCAGTAAGAGCACAGTTTAGATTCGGAGGCTGTCAACAGTTCGTCAGCCTTAATCGAAGACCCAACATTCCTTTTAATCTCGTCCTTCTCACCTCGTACCTGTGCTCTTCAGGTTTCACTAAAGACTATCAGCAGTCTGAGGTTGTAAAATATCTCTGACGTACATACAATGCCGTTTCCCTCGTATCTGACGCATACACGGAGAGAGCATGTCTACTGTTAAGTGCTCATTAGTCTTAAATGTGCTCATTTATACCTCTACGCCAAGTATATCAGATCCATTAAATGCTCGCGAGTAGAGACGACCAATTTAGATTGAAAGAATCAGACTTTGTTGATTTCCTTAAAAACTACCAATTTCAAACTTACCTTCTATACATTGTGTGTAATTATGTCTCCATCCATAGTAGAATAGAATATAACCATCTCAAAACCTGTGCATCTATACAGCCTTGCTTTAAGAATTTACTCTCCACCATGTTGTCTTTTATTCGGTTTTTTGCTGGTTGTTTTCTTGATTACTCAATGAAGGTTAAGAAAATTCACTAAAAGTGAAAAGTGCTCCACTCCACAAGTTCCAAAAGCCAAAGGTTAGATTTTCAAATTGTAGTGTACGACTATCAATCCAAAAGAGATTTATTACAGTCGCACAGAACACAGAAAAAACACAATTAAGGTCACTGGTTCAAGACCCTCGATTAATTCATTTCAATGCTGACCCAGACTGGTACTTCTTAGTCTTTAATGTCTCATGAGTGAAATTGTAGTCAATTCACTTTCTGTCCATCAACAAAGCAATGAGCCAACCAATTGTTTCAGTTGATATACAGTAGCTTGTGTGAAGCCTGTAATGTGATTGTGTGTACCACATCTCTACAATATTTAGTAACTGTATACCTGTCAATTTAAATGTATGTGGGCTCAGTTTTGCTTTAAATCTGCATTTTATTTCTCTCACACAGAAAACGCATGTGTTAATCTGTGTTAGACACTAAATTAATGAGCGTGTGTGCAGGGTTTCTGAGAATGGGTTTCCCCGTAGAAGTATTGATATTTCCTGTAAGAGGGTGTGTAACTTTGACTCTTTCTCTCTTCCACAATGACTATAGAGTGGTGTGTGTGTGTGTGTGTGTGTGTGTGTGTGTGTGTGTGTGTGTGTGTGTGTGTGTGTGTGTGTGTGTGTGTGTGTGCGTGTGTCTCAGCCTCTGTCTCACCATGACTGCTCCTGTCCTTGATGTGGACACTCCAGCCCTCCTCCTGTGTCGTTGCATTACCCTCGCCTTCCTCCCTCTCCGCATGCAGCTCAGCATGGATCCGTGACACCGACGACGAGTCCAGCGTGACGTCACACAGCTCCGCCGCCCGGCCCAGTCGGAACACAGACTGGCTCAGCACCGGCCTGAACGTGTACAGGTCCCGTGCCGAGTCGGATGCCGACGAACCGATGCGAAGCAACTGGAAGCAGGGCTGCACCCCGGACAGCATGACTGAAAGGTTTGATTGTCTGCCACGGCTAAGCCCTCACCTGCACCCCCACCAGGCCAGACTGTATCTGTGACAGGCCCCTGAGTTACAGGAGGCTGTGATGCATTTTGGGATACAATTCTTTGCTAGCGGACAGAGGTTAAATGGAAGGCATTTGCCCAAACAGTGCTGATTGCATACATAAAGCTAAAATATCCTAAACATAGGTCTGAAAGCACTGAGTGTGATGCTTACTGGCATGTGCAGCAACAGGTGTTTGCATTAGTATGGAAAGCTGATGACTTGTTGTGCACTGCTGTGAATACATGAATAAATAATGAGGATATGGAGCACTGTATAAGCTGGTGAAGTGTGGAAATTAGCTTCTGCACTCTCTCAATCTCAAACAGACTAAATCCCTCAGAGTAGAGGCAGTAAGAAGATGGATTTGAGAATAAAGATCTTCAATAATGTAGACAGCCTGTGTGTTACAGTGCTGCTAAATCGAAAGGTGCAGTAAACATTGAAACCGTGAAAAAGCAAACCTGCCCAACGACTTGACAGCCCTGACTTTTAGCTGGAATTCTGACGTCTAATATTTTAAGGATTGAACAGTCACCTGAGCATGTGTGTGGGAGTGTATGTGCGTGTGTGTGTGTGTGTGTGTGTGAGAGATTAAAATCCCAGGCTCCTGACATCAACCGGCTCACAGGTGGGAAGCCTGACAGGGTGTAACAGCTGAGGCCAGTCTGATCTGAAAGAGACCAAAACGAAAAAATCCTTGAAAAAAAAAAAAAAAAAAAAAAAAAGTAAAACAAAATTTTTCTTAATAGCTTTACTTAGGTAGTAAAAAACACCTTAGCCTTTATGATGATGATGTAATGTAATCTATTTGACACTTCAGACGACATGAAAACACTCATTACAAGCTCGCGTTAAATTAATATAACGTCACAATGAAGCAGAAAAGAAAGAAATGCTAAAACTACAACCGAACTTAAAAACTATCAACTTCACTTAGCACCCATAGATTGCATTTATATATATTTTAATATTACCGGTCTATGTGTACCGCATGCCGTACACCAGCTGCATAGAGCCATATCATGGGATCACCGCACAAAGCCACAAACAATAACCCACACAATTGAATGGCTTGTCATTTAAAAACTCGTTTTAGCAACACTAACTGCATACATGCGCATTGCATCTACTTATTTACTTACATATGCATTCATTCACGGTTAAATAAGATTTTCTTTTTTTTAAAGGAGCAAGGAAATATCGTGGTGGGGCTTTTTAGCTTGTCAGACAGAAACAGGATTAAGCTAGCTGACGTTAGTTCCCTGTAGGACAGAATGAAAGTCAAAGCTGCCACTTACAACAATGACACACCGACTTTAGGCCAATTATTCCTCAAACTGGCGCCAATGAAACACCGTCGACAGCTCCACCAGCGGGTTCAGCAACTACACTTTAAACAAAATGTATTGTTTATGCAGCATTTTATCGCCGTTGCTCGCCAGACGTCGGTGCAGCTTTTTGCCTTCTTTCCTGGAGGAAGTCCTTTGAAATTTGGCGCGCCAGTCTCGGGGCTTCCTTGCGCGAGAATCAACGTCATGTCCTGCTCCGCCTTCATTGGCTCAGGGCCAGGGCGCCTTCAGCGGGAGCAGAGCAGCACGGGCGGGCGGGCTTGTGTGAGGCAGCGCCGTATGTAGACTGGCCGTATCACAGACCGTCTATGGCCGTATACAGCTCTGGTGTGAGGGAAAGTGGGGCACACAGTAGGCTTCATCCACGGGATCAAGTGGGAGCTGCAAACAGCTGCTGCAGATGCTGCTGCTGCTGGAGTTGATGTACCAGGCTGGGTCATTGAAGGCAGTATCACACAAACAGTTTCACGTTGAAAAAATTTGGAATAAATATTTTTAAATTGATAGCTTATAGTTTAAAAAGTCTTAAAATGACATCTACTCGTTAAATAATCTGGAATCCATGAATATAGGGGGAATTGTTGGGTCTCTGTAAATTAACGAGGGCATCTAGACCTACTCTGAGATACAGTAACTTAAGTTATGATTTTACACTATAAATAAAATAGAAATTATTTATATATTTTTTATTTTATTTTTTTTTTACTACTTGGTAGTTTGCGCTTGGCTCTGCCCACATGCCAAGGGCTGGACACTGAACCCCAAAGTGGTCTTGCATGGCTGCTTCATCATATGGAATCATATTCATTACTCTTAAAAAACAGCCTTCTTGGGTCAAACTTATTATTGTTCACAGTAAAGCTCAAAAAAACTTTTTAAAACAATGTGAGCAGAGTAGTAGAATGCATGCTACTTCATGCTGACATTATATTTTAAAGTCCTTATACATGGAGTATTTTAAATCTGCTCTGGAATGGCCATGGATGGTGGATTGTGCACATAATTAAAAACAATACTGGCATTACTAAGTGTATTTGAGGAGGGGCATTTATTATCATTTCATTGTTTGTTTAGTATTTTATCATATATATTAGTTGTGTTGTTATGAGAGGGGAAACCACACATTGATGTTTCTCTTAAAGTATAATGTTTGGTTATTGTTCCTATTGGTGTCTGTTGGCGCTCTGTTTGTCATCCCTGGCAGGGGTGTCACTCTCTGGGCAACATTTCTGAAAACCCCCTCTTCACTATTACCAACTGTCTACACACTGAAGTAAAAGTACTAAGACAATGTTAGGTTCGCAGGCGAGTTCATGCTGTACAAATCTATTCTCTACTTGAAAAAACTAGCTAGCTACCTCTGAGCTACAGAGCAGAAATCTGTCTGGAAAATGGTTGAAGACTGAGATGTTCTCTTGACTATTGATTTAAAAAAGGAAGTCCTGGCATGCTTGCTAATCCGTCACTGAAATTCAAATGTAAAATTATTTTGTATTAGTTTGTATTAATGAAATGGAAAGAGCATCGAAAGCAGATAAACACAAAATAAAAATAAACCTTTTGATCCACACTGTTGAAAATCTTTTTAATTGGAATTATTCATTCATTACAGAAAAAAAGAGAAGCTTTATAAAATTCTTTGTATGATGCCAAAAGGTCTTATATAGTACTGGTATATAAATAATCATTGATTTATTCTTCAAGCAAAAAAGGGGGTGTGGACATTTGTTCGTGGTAGTGCAGTGAAGTATCGTTAAAGTCAATGATTACATGGAAACACGTGAAACACATAAATGAGACCTGAACTCCTAGATAAGAAGCATTCACGTCATTTCTTTCAAATTGAAAGCAACAACCGGTAGCAACATGCAGAAAAACCAGTGCCCAGAATTTCTAGTATCAAAAACATACTGTAATGTCTCCTTTCACTCTTCTTTTTTCAGTTACAACCTAAACTTGCACTTGCACATCCTGAGAAATGTATTGATCAATGAGGAAATATAAACTGAATCAATCTGGATTTGACTAACTCAATCAAACCTCAAACACAACACAGAAGACATATCTTTTATCAAAGCATACAGAATACTAGCTAAATTGGCTGAAAATCAACTACACAAATGAATGGGGGGATAAAAATGAAGAAGTTGTTGATGTTGCCTTCTTTTCTGCATTAGCAATAGCAGTAATATTGACAGTGATAATACTTCTCCTGCCTGAGTTATGGAATAAAACAACTAATAGGATCTATTTTAGCCTCAAGAGCCATCTTGACTCTGGGGTTTCCCAATTATTTTACAACTACAAGAGTGTATGTTGTGTGGAGAAAGAATACGTAAAATGTAAATCACTATAGATGCAAATAGCACAGCATTCAACATGCAAACATAATACCAAATCAGCATTTAATAAACCTGCAATGCAAACTTTAATAACCCTAAGAATGATAAATGTTTGTTGAAATTATTGAATAACATCTACGTCAAGTCTGTGCATATTATAGCAGAAGTGATGTTAAAGGAGAGTACTCGTGCCTCATGTTTCATTTGATTGGTGTTACTGTAAAGGTTAGTTTGTCCCAGCAAAGATGATCATATATTTTTTTTAAATTGCAAAACATGAATGGCAGCAAATACTATAGCTTCTACTGATGCACAACAAGCTTTCTTATTTTGTGCTTACACCAACAAGACATAAAGACCCCCTCTATAGATAATTGGCATTGAAATGAAAAATAAAAAACACACCAGTATTCTCCTTTAAAGGAACACGCCACCATTTGTGGAAATAGGGCTTATAACTGTCTCCCCGAGTTGTAGATAGGTGGGCCAATGCATTTTCTGTCTCAGTGTATGTATTGATTTAGTTTGGTGTAACACCGGAAGCGGCATCACTAGTTAGCTTAGTATAGTGAATGGAATCCTATGTTGCCGGTTAGCATGGTGTGTGTAAAAGTGAGCCAACAAAAAAACAACAACCTAATTATTATTATTGTGACCTGCATATTCAAGAGTACAAATAGCAATGTAGATTAAGACTAGAGGATTTCCTAGGCAGATATTGACTTGGGACAGTACTTCGGCTGCGCTTCCACCCAATATTGTCTCAAATCAATATCTGCCTAGGAAACCCTCTAGTATTAATCTACATTGCTATTTGTACTCGTGAATATGCAAGCCACAATAAGTAATTAGGTTGTTTTGTTTTTGCAACATAGAATTCCATTCACTACGCTAAGCTAACTAGCGGCGGTGCTGCCGGTGTTGCACCGGACTAAAACCATGCATGCACTGAGACAAAAAATGCATTGGCCCACCTATCTGCAGCTAGGGGAGACCCTTATAAGCCCTATTTCCACAACCAGTGGTGTGTTCCTTATCACATATCACTCTGAGAGGTGATATGATTGAGTCAGGACGATCATGGGAAACCGGGACCAAACTTCAGTCACAAAATCAGAATGGAGTCAGGAGGCCAGCTGTACAGAAAACTGCAATTCTTATTATTATTATATATTATATTTTGACTAATATCAATATTGGCTATCAGCATCACGGCTGCTGTCCCACAAGCAATCTACAGGTCGGCATGCTGCAGTTACACTAATTCGTATACACTGGGATCGTAGATATAGGCTATAATATTAGAGTATGGAGAAATAGTAAGCACATTAATAGCGAGAGTCATCTTTATGGTGCTAAAGTGATGCTATAAAAGCTCTTACAAAGACATGTATTCAAGCATGTTCATTCAAAAGAGGTGCGATTTTTCCTCTCCAGTAAACGCACTAGTTAAGGATGAGCTACATTTGTCCCAGTAAACACACTGACTATATGAAAATTATTTTTAGGACTATGTTTTGTTTTTTCTTGTACAAAAGAACGTGTTGGGAGTATCACAATGGCAACAGGCGTGTGACTACAAAATAATTGTCAAGCAGACAGCGTGCAATGCATTTCTGATTAATTCTCCATGTAGCCCAGAGGAGGAGTGCTGCTGAACTGGGATCAATTTGTCTATGTGTGTGTTTCCTGCTGTATTTTAGCTTAAGAGTGCCAACCATCAGTGGTTTTTCAGTTATTTTCTCCAATTATCTGTCACAAATCAAAGATAAGACTAAATTCAATCACAGTAGGAGCCACTGAGCTGCACTGGAGTGAATTCAAATTAATTGTTCTCAGTGTCAGAAATTGCAGTTGACAGTACTTCTGATATTTTTGCGGTAAAGCAAATTTCTATTATGATCAGAGGTAGGTCTATCAGCAAACTGAGACACCGCAGACATCATTTCATGGTTTTTCATTACATTCTTTGGAATTAGAGAGAATAGTAGATTAACAGAAGATTGGATCCACCAGAATTGAAAGGACGTTTTATTAAATCTCGCCCTACACACACACGGATCAGCACTTCTGTTCTGACAGGCTTTGTGAATAGCGGCTCTGATGTGTAATGAAACCGAAAAAACACAGACAAGGTTGAATGACGGAAAGTGAAATCCTTTCATAAAGCCTTCATCAGCTGTTATTATTCCAACAGGCACATACAGAAATCCAAAGGAGGCCCGTGCCCCTTCACCCTGCACAATGATTAAGTGTCCGCTAACAGAGGCTTTGCAATGTATATCAAGAATGCAACGTCTTATGTATTACATCTTCACTCAAAACAGCTCGATATAGTGGCTTGGTTGGCTCAGTTGGTAGAACTGGTTTACAGAGGTTTATGAAGCCTCAACGCAGAGGTCCGAGATTCGAGTTCCACCTGTGAGGATGTCCACCCTTTCTCACCTAGCTGTCCTGTCCATTAAAGGCAGAAGACCCCCCAAAAATAATCTTTAAAAAACAACTTGATATATTCACAAAAGCTCTGAGACAGGCGGCATTGCTGGCTTCTAAAATACAGTATCAGTGTATTTAAATGTAAAAACTTCACATTCCACTGAAATCATGACTTCCTTTATCAAAGTTGCTCTGTTGACATCTTTTTCTGGGCAGATTAAAGCCCACACTTTAAGCATTTTTGTAGATATTATTTAACTTATGTGTGATATCTGGCATTACAGAGGCCTGCATTTCTTAAACTTTTCTTGGTTGCTCTATGCATCTCAATGGGTGTAAGCCAGTGAAATGTGGACCTAAATCTAAATCTTTTTAAATGTTGGTTTTCTGCACTTTTGTCTGTCTTGGTCCTGCTATACAACAACCTGGTTTTAAATGCAACAGCACTGTTACGGTGTCAAACAGTGCACCCCTGAGGCGACTACAGATACTCCAACACTGCTGAAGCAGGTGTTGATGAAAGGATTTCACACAGCCTCACTGTGACCCAAATGCGTAAACATGACAAACTGAGTTAGACAGGAAGTGTCTTCCCAGCTGAAGGCGTCTCCAGCACGATGTGTTTGTTTTCTATCTGCTGTGTACTTGTGGTTAAAGGATCAAAGCAGCATTTTGAGTATAAAATCTTGCATAAGCCTTGCAATAAGAAACATAGTATGTTCACACAATTTTTTTTTTACACATGCAGATCCCATATCTTTATATTTACAACAGTGGAAAAAACACTTAGGAGTGACTGATTCCCCTTTCCTTCCGGTGGATATTAGTGATATCTCAGTGCCATTATAATGAATATTGCTTAGATTTCATTGAAAATCAGTCAATCCTTTGACTATCAATTAATCCACCTAACCTTCTTATCCAAGCTTATTTGAATCAACCTGTATTTACATCATACACAAAGTCAGTTTTGGGGGTCTTACTGTTGCCTTTTGGTATATATATATACCTGATCAAGTGAAGTCCCTGCACAAGCAAAGCAGCCACACAATGAGTAAGTAGAGTATGCAAGTCATTTTACACACATCTTTCTTGCACACTCATATATACGTTATATATAACATTTTACTTATGTAGTCAATAAAGACTCCAACCAAACTGCATTGTCCTAGGGAACTAGTCATTTTGAGCAAATCCATATATTGCATTTAAAATTGCTGCTACTTTTTTTTTTTTTACCCTTTTTTAAATACAACGTGAATCTTTTTCTTGTTTCAAAAGGATCACATGTTAAATGTTGTGCTTTTCTTGTCCAGACACCAAACACCTGTCTGTCTGACTGCTTGTTGAGGTAGCCATACTGCTGACAGCTGTCAATGGCATCAAGAACATCTGAATGGGATTTTAGGGACAGTGAGCCCTGTAATGATGAGATTGTCATCCTCTGAAAATGGACTCCATAAGTTGTTTGTACAATCACAATTACAACCCTTATTTACGTTTTATTGTTAGGCGGCGTCACCCTCTAGTGGCCATAGTAATTTTTGGTGTGTTTTCATACAAGGTGAAAAGCTCCTGTGTGTCTTATTTCCTGCCACAGTTATGGGCGCTTCTATGTGTCGTATAAGAATGAACAACCTTTATGGTTGTATGGTTTGGAGGACTTGTTGGTTGTGTGTTTTTGGTGTGTTTCAGTAGGTGAAGTATGTGATTGATCCCCCAAAGGTGTAAAGTGCTGCACTTTAGTGTGCAGCTAGCACAGACTGTTGGGCCCATGGAGGGGAGGACATGTTTGGTTTGGACAAAATTTCCTCAGCAGTGTGAGATGTCTCGCTCTCAATCTGTGAAATGTCATTCATGTAAATCAGTTTCCTGTGACCTGAATTAGCCCACAGCCTTCTTCCCCAGCAAGGAGAGGGAACCAATTAGTCAAAAGCAGTTGTAGTGGCTGCGGGAGCTTAATTTAACTCACTGTTCATGCTTCTCTTTAAATATCTTTGAACTTATGCCACCGTTTCCACTCTCTCTCTCATCTGTATTTTCTGTGGTATTACTCATTTTATCTTTCTTTGACAAAATGTGTTTATTGTTGTTAAGTGTGTAATTAAAGATGAACAAAAACGGTGACTACAGATATTATTCAAGGATGACATTTACGAGCTACTTGTGGTACACCTGTACCACCATCCTCAGTCATCCCCTCACATGCTTTAGAGCTCTTTACAGCAACAAATATATAGTACAAACTAGACATGGTTTGGATTTGAATGCCCGTGACTCAATAAAAGGCATAACCTGGTCACAGAAAAGCTGAATACATTTAAACTGGAGTGGTTGTAAACATTTGACCTTCCTATACCATACATACTATACACTATTACTGGTACAGTAAATGGTAGCACGACTGAATAGTATGTTGCACAGTTGGTGGGGTTGAATTCATAGAGCACAAGCAGCAAGTGTAGGGACTTACCATTATTTTTTTTGCATTATTGATATTAACCATTCATTCAGAATTTTTTTTAATACTCAGAATGACCACCTATTTCTCATTTCCTTTTTTTCCTGAGCTGGAAGGAATCACGTCTCCATGCAGAGTATTGAATGTCTAATGGTGTTGGTTGCTCTGTATGAACCCCACCCTCCACACACATACACACACACACCCACACACCCCTTTCATAATCACTGTCTCATTCCATTGGGGCTGCAGGCTGCATTGTTATCTCAGATTGATCCGACTGCTTTCCAGTCACTTCATTTTGGCAAACAACTGGGCTACAATAATCAGAGCCCCGTCTGATGGACGGGAGCCGAGATGAAAATAGGACACTTTAAATCATGCAAGTCATTTATCGGTTCCCCCGAATAGTCGCCCGTTCCATCTCTGTCGTCTCTTTTATCACTGCTTCTCACTCTATGGTGTCCGTGAATCGGTCCTTCTGAAAAGAGACCAAGAATCCAATTATGTTATCGAGAGCTGTTCCAAAAGTCCCAGGAGTGATGCACGGTCTTCTCTTAATTTTATTTTCCACTGATAGGGCTTGTGCCAACTCCACCGGGTTAAAAAAACCAAAAAAAAACAGATGAATATAGTTTCTACAGTTAGCCTTCGTTCTTGTGGGTGTTTTATCTAGAATTGATCATTAGTGTGAATGACACAAGGCGGACAGGTTTCTTTAGATTATGCCTTCAAATGTGGGAGATGTGGCACAAAATATGTGAGAGAAAGGAAAACAACCACTGGAGTAGGACAGAGCTTGTTTCAGTTTACAGGTTTTTCAGAAAGAATACGTTGAGGATATCAGAGTGAATGAGTGCCGAGACAAGGAATTATGTCTGAGAGACAGAGACGTCTTCTGACATACTCGTATTGTTAATACGAGTCTGTGTGTGGGTGGGATGAAATGCAATCATCGCATTGTTTGTCTGATGCTGTGAGAGCAGACAAAAGTGCTGTCAGAGGCAACGCACTGAGATTCGACTCCATACAGGAGAAGCTCTTAGCTGTTGTTATCAGTAGCCTTGGTCTTAGAAATTATTGTCTGATTACTTGGAGCTTGCTGACTCCCCCTGTCGAAACTGTCGGGCTCCTGTAATTATTTTTAACATTCAACAGGTAGTGAAAAAAATGTCATCCCATTTAGGCGTTTTCCTGAAAGTGCTGAGAGCTTTTTCCCCTTTTCACATCATCGTAACTTCCCTTTGAGCCGGTGCATCTTCGGCCCATTGAAGCTTGCATGCAGTCAGTCTACTCTAACGTCAGATCTGAACTATATCTACCGTAATGTTTAATTTAAATGCATGCATTTTCCATATGCTCAGAAAGGCTTTGTTCTTCTTTTGATAGAGCTAAAGATTGACCTTTCGCATCCATTTTTTTTCAGTGGTAAGTGCATTACATTTTGTATTGTGCATTTTGTGCAACTTGCCTTTTTTATTATTATTTTATTTTAGGCTAAACTGACATCTGAATCCTAGCATGAATATTTTGTCTATGATGTTGTTTCAAATGCAGTGTTCAAGGACTCTGGTGTTTGGATATGATAGACAGATCCAGATTATTGTGGATGTCATTACTGTATGAGGAGCATGAGATAAAAAAACACAAAAAACACCCTGGTGCATCCTCTCAGGTGCTCTGATCCGATTCCTCTTTCTGCCCAGCTTCTTCGTTCTCAGCCCCTCCCTCCGTTTTGGCTAAATCCGACCCAGCTGTGCCCCCGGAGGCCGCTCCCGGCGAGACAGCACCATGCAGGCTGCCATCGGGGGTGGCAACTGCAAGTGAGCGGGGATTGGAGGCGGGGCTGGCACTCATGGCGGAGTCAGGGGTCCGGCTGGCGCTGAGGTCGCCGTGGGGGGCCACGGTGGCCTCTGGGCTGTCGATGTGAACTTCTTCGGTCATGGCTGTAGGGAAGACAGCATTCAGGAGGGGCTTGTGGGAGGCGTAGGTCATCGCATCAGTGTCACTGTCCAGTGGGAGGCCAGAGTGGGTGAACTCCACTCCAGAGTCACTCATCTCCAGAAAATTGTCTGAGGAGAGAGTGTGGTAGCGGCCTGGTTTGGACACCTCGAGGCCCTACGGAGAATGGGGGAGGGGGAAACACGGGAGAGGAGAGATGTAAGGGGAGAAGACAGAAGAAGGAGTGAGGGTCAAAGGAGATGAAAGGCACAGGTAATATGAGATTACCAAAAGCAAGGACAAGAGGAAGGAGAAAAGGAAGAAAAGAGGAGAGTAGAGGAGGTATAAAGACAGAAAAAAGATGGGAGTAGAAAGTAAGAGAAACCAGGACAAGTAGAAAAAGGGAGCGGTAGGAGGTGGACAGTGAGGGGGAGGCCCAAGAAAAGAGAAAGGGAAGGGACAAGTACAAAACCGACTCCCCCAACAGAGTGGAAGAGGTGGAGAAGGATGGAGGAAGGGAAGTTAGAGGTGGTAAAACCTGAGGTCAGGAAAAAGCAGTGTGAATAATTTATGCACGTTTCTAGGACCATATTTATGGATTTACCTTCCACTCACACATAACCAGCATTACTTATTTTCCTTGGTACATGGAGACACGATGCATTGTATCTGTGAATTTTTCATGGAGCTATTTTGATGCGCTGGTTTTCTTTTGCACATTACCTTTGCACTACCCTCATTCCCACTAACGCGTAGTCTTTCTTGCACTTGCATATTACATTGATAGTGCACATATTATATATTTTTTTCTTTGTGTATGAATATACAGTACGTAACTGTATATCTTCTATTTTGTACATTTCCTAGATGTGTGTTTGTGTGTGTAGCATGGAGAGGGCTTTGACAACATTTTATTGTCCTACACTGTAAAATCACAATAAAGCTTAACATTGACAACAAAACTGTACAGTACAAATCTGTAGGAATAAACTTGAAAGGATGAAAATCTGATTTGTACTAAAGATACAGACTCTAGAATGTATACCTGACTTCATTAAATGAGGACCCCACATTTCATTAGGGAGACAGAATGGATAGTATTTTAAAACCTGGTAAAACGTGTCAATGAAAATGTGTCCCCTTATAACCTAAGATGTCTAGATATTTTTGGATGTTTAAATCAACAAATCTAGGGGAACATCTGTAGTTTCATTCTGATCGTCCATGTCAGAGTGCACATGATGCCTGCTGAAGATCTAATCAAACAACAACTCCCTGAACCTTGACCACTTTACTTTCTTTAATTCTCTTTGTTTCAGTTTCACAACAGCTCCTTCCTATAAACTTTAATCTAATCTGTTCCACTACTGAGTCTAGAGTCTAAGGTTGATTGCCTTTTAATTACACTTGGCATTGATGTGGTGTGTGTACACACACACACACACACAGTACATATCTATAGTGTTTTTTAATGAGGTTAGACATTATTCCAGATCAAGACGTCTTGTATCCTGTATGTTATCAAAATACTCATGCAACAAAAAAAATCATTTTTTACCTATTAGCCCGATTTCCACTCCAACACCAAACAATCTCATATACAGTAGCTGGAGATTAGGTTTGAGTGATCTGTGTTTGCTGCTGTTAAAACCAAAGTGTCACTTTAAGTTTGTTTTTTTTGTGGCGGTACGTTTAATAAGATGTAATAATGTATTTGAATGTAATTTGAAAGCCTCTGTGGAAAAAAAAAACATCTTCTTTGTGCCACCACTGACCTTTATGGTTACCTCGGTGGTCTCCGTGGGCTTCTCACTCACAGACTCCATCAGAGATTCCTCGGTGTACTTGTTGTAAGCGTCATGGACCACCTGCAGAGCCACACACAGGAGACATGTCACTATTTGGCCACTACAATTTAATGTCCCACGAGCTGAGCTTTCGCAAACAACTACTCATGAGAAATACATCATAGCCATTGCTAGAGATTACATAAACACACACACACACACACACACACAGAGAGAAGGCACAAGTAACTGCACAGAAAGCTCCTAAATAAACATATAAGATATTGAAAGGGAGGCTTGTGTGACATGACTGAGAGGCTGAATTATCCGTCTAGGGTTGGAGGTTGAGAGGACACAGAGCCAAAGGGGCTGTTATCTTAAAAAACATAAAAATGTGGATTCTTTTGAACGGCAAAAAAAGATGGCACGAGTGAAGGTAAAAGATAGATGGAGAAAAGATGCACAGTTGGAAGAGTAACAGTTAAAGTGGAGGAGAGGGAAGACCCAGATGGATATGTTGAAGAAGAGGTAGAGCAAGTCGGAGGAAAAATGGGAGTGACATGAGACAGGTTTGAGAGAATTGTTCCTCTTCAACCCGAGGTTCGACTATCAGCACCTTGAAGTAGACTTTACCAGGGAGACTGAACAGTGTGATACCCCTGTAATTGGCACACACCCTCTGGTCCCCCTTTCTGAACAGGGGAACCACCACCCCGGTCTGCCATTCCTTAGGCACCGTCCCAGACTTCCAGGTTGAAGAGGTCTGTGTCATGTGATGTGTAATAGGTAAAGGACTGAATTCATAAATGCGTTGTTCCCAGAAACGGTTTCAAAATGAAATCTGGACAGATCTTTAAACTGTGTTTATGTATAGAGTTTTAATACACATCTATAGCCACACAAAAATACTATTAAAGGTTTGCTGACTATATTCTGTCTGGTAAACATATACCATGCATTATGTTACGTGAATAAAAGCAAAATAAGTTAGCAGAAAGCACCAGATTAGATCATCTTTTGGACGAGAGAGAAGGTAGAAGACAGAAAGCAAGAGAAAAAGAGGGGGTAGGAGAAGTAAGAGCAAAGAGGATTAAGCAGAAATTGCGAGACAGAAGTTAAATAAAAGTTCTAAATTGAGCGACACAGACTTTAAATGAAAGAATGAGGAGAGGAAAAGAAAGAAAAGAAAGATAAAATGAAAGAAAGAAGAAAGACAGATTGGGGCAGCAATGGAGAGGTGGATGGAAAGTTAGACTAATGGGAGAAAATAAGTAGGATGAGAAAACGGAGACATGGAGAAAGAACAATAGAGCGCAGAGAGAGAGAGATTCAGGCGGAGAGGTATGACTGATGTGAGTTTGATGTCTCTTGGGTCAAGTCCCTAAAGGTCGCTGACATCGTCTCGCACATGTTCTCTGTTCTCAGATCTACGAGGAAATCCATGACAACATCCGTCAGAGGGACCGACATCGAGGGCAGCTGCTGTCATCTCAACCTCCACTGTCGATACACAAACACACATAACAAGTCTCCATACCCACATGAGAATTTAGAGGCACATTATAAGCATTTGCACACACACACACTTATGTAAGCATATACAGGAAGGATACAGAAACACCTGAACAACACATGTACACATACAATAAATGAGATAAACGAGGGAGTACAGTATGACCTGCTGATTTTACATTTATTGTATACTGTTCATAAGTACATATTTATAATGACTCCAGTAGGTGAAGTAGTTTAAAATCTTAACAATTCAACTATAATTGGTATCATTTTTAACTTTTAAATAAACACTAATACTATTCAAATGATGTCTTATTTTACTTTCATTTTAATATAGTGTAAAATAGAAGCTGCTACTAGTATTGGCAGGGAATAAAGAGTACATTTTATTTAAATACTAGCCCCGCTAATATTAAAACAATGATATAAAAGAAAGAAATGGTATTTGTGTTTAATAATTGCTAGTGAGTACTAAAAAGCTAATAACTTGGCCTATTTATATTTAATAGTAAGAATGTACTTTTTTAGCCATGCAACATGGCATTTTATACAGACATTTATGGTTTACAGAAGATGAATCATACAGACTTGTGATCTCTTGAAAAATATACTTTAATATAAAAAAGGAAAAAGTAGCCCAGCTAATAACATGAAGAGTAGTCATTAGTCACTAAAAGGTAAGTAATGGTGTCTGTGGTTTCTGACATTTGGGAATAAATGTAAAAACAGCACGCCACAGGGGAGTCTCAATGTCATGTCACATGTGACTATTACTTCAAAACTGGAATAGGAACACATAACACCTAAGAAACTAAACAGACACAAAAAATACACTGACAGACACAAAGACACTTTCTGGGCAAGTAGGTGATTACGCACTAACAATTCTCCAGAAGAACACATCTACTGTGCATCATGGACGGTTTAATAAAGCCTACTCATACAGGATAATCACTACTGCCCTTAACACATACAACACACACAAAACCAGCACAGACACCCACACATCCACATAGACATGGGATATTGACCTTATAATCAGCCTACACAAAAAAACATCAAAGTAAGAAATATGTGCATGTGTGTGCGTTGCTAGGCGAGTCACCACATACTGTATAAAATAATACAGCAGTGACGCTACATGTCGGCACTTATAACTAGATTGTTTATGAGTAACTGCAGTCTATATCTGAGCAGTTCATCAGTGGAGAGAAAAACAAAGAAAGAGAAACAAGGAGGGAAAGCAAGAAAGGCAAAGCAGAGGTGGCACACATGACAGAAGTGTGACTTTCTCTAATATCATTGCTCAGCTGCAGTTACCCACACTAATACATAAAGGAGAGCTAAACCATCTCAACAGGTCATTTAGTCTCTATACTTAAGTTTAAAATCTAATTTTCTTAAAGCAAGTGAAAAGCTCCGGTCTCCCTTCTCTAGTTTCACAGACGGACATGGAGCCAAACAGATTATCACTTGTTTTGAGAAACACAAGATTTTAGTAGTAAATACAGGATTGAATTACTTGTTAAAATGGACATTTTTGCAGCGTGCACCCCCGACCTGGTTCAAAACCATATCTAAAATCCTGGAAGACAGTTCGCACTGTTGACCGAGCTTGTCAAACTAACACAGCTGTCATATACCTGGCCTCCTACGCTTATCTTTACATCTAACCTCCATTCAGAAAGCGTATTTGACAAGATGTTTACTTTTTTTCCTTCTTATACAGGCTGGTGCCAATCATTTTCAAAGTATACTATATCTTTTTAGATTGATTTTATACGTTTCTGGCCACTATTGGTTTCTAATCCCACACTGTTTACATGATATCCACTTCATAAAATAAATGGAACTATCTGACCCTCACATACTGTATACTAAAATATACTAATACATACTTATAATCTACTTAAAAATCATTTGAAAATTGAAAAGTCTGTAAGGATCCCAGAGACAGCTTGTCCCAAGTTGTGGTGCCAGATCCACTTCAGGTAATTCAGGTAAAAGAGTTTTTGTCAAATTAGGTCTTCAATCAACTTTGGCCTGTTCATTTAGATTGATAGCAGTTTCTCCTCGGTGTCCAGGATTTATTTGGTGTGACAGTGCTCAATGCCCTTTAAAAGGATTTGTATAAGCTCAAAAGCACCACGATTTTTTCAAAATACTGAACACACATGTCTGAAACTGTCACCAATACTCTTCTCACAGAACAGCAAGTTGATCAAGGAACTTGTTTGCCAAAAGAGCAAAGTACATTTTGCTAGACACCAAAGGTAGAGTAGATATAGAATATAATGAGGCCAGAACACAATTCTCTCACCAAGAAGAGGCTCCGTTGGAGGCTCCTTAAAGTAAGAGGGAGAAACGTAACGCACAGGCAACAGCGTTAGCTGGGCCACCCAATCAGAGACATCCAGCTGTGAGCTTAAAAGGCCTCATTTCCACAGCTGTATTTTCAATTCACTCAATCTGAACCAAGATGGACATCATAAAAACATCACACGCATTACATCAAATATAATATTAAAATCATATACCACACAACCCTGGATGAGGTATATAGCTGTATGGATAATGACATTAAAAAAAAAAGGTATAACATTTATCCTACAAATTCAGCAAATTGTCTTTGTGTTGCAATGTAGTTACCCACCCAACATGTAAAGCAATCTTAAATTTCATGAAATCATGAGAAAAAGGAATATTGTGTCCAACTGTCTAGCTGTATCCTGCAAAATACCTGAATGTGTTTCTATTCCCTGAATGTGTTTTTATATAGGATAGAAAACTGAATCCATCCCGACATTACAAAAACACTGCAACACACATACAGTGACAGGGAAGAGGGAGAGAGCAGAGACAAACATAAGTAACATTAATGTGACATCACACACACATTTTACATCACACAAATTTGTTCAAAACCTTAAAGTTACAATCACGACGATCTCTGTGTTGTCTTCTTTGGCAGCACCTGTGACGATAGGCGATAATTGCAGGTGTGTTTTTTGTCATTCGTGGTCGTCGTCCTTTCGTTGTTTAGTCGGCCATAGTGACCGTTAACTTGCAACACACACAAGTGAGTTGAAGAGCGTGTCTGTTGCGTTAGCTCCGCCTACCTTCTCTGGCAGACCAACCACTGCTGGGTGACAGAAAACACGCCACTGAGGGTGCTGCGCTTGGGATTTTCCATAGAATGTTGCCACAGACACCCAGTTCGTAATACTGCGAACGGCCTTTCAACAACTCTGGACTCAAAGAGAGTGTTAATATATATATATATATATATATATATATAAGTAAGTAACATGACATATTGTCTAAACACTTTGAGTCTCTGCAATGCAATCAGTCTTTGGGTAATTTGCAATGAGTGACTCATCCATCTGCAGTGGGTTTTTAATTAAAACCAGTTTTAAAAAGATTATTTACCGTGCAGAAAGGGGGTTATCCGTCAGCTATTTTTAAGGATCGAATAATTCATCAAGTCATTCATTTGGGAAACAATGCTCTGATTATTAGTTTACCAAAAGCAATATAAAGATAATGGAGTTTGTCTAAACGTATTCCAAATTAAAGAAGTCTAAAATAACCATTGATAAATCAGTCCCACCATTTAATTACATCAAAACGATTTCTTTGATGAGATAAGACAGACCGGACAGATGGTGTTTTTATTAAACCATCATGCAATTGATCTGGACATATTTCTTACACCATTTGGTGCTTGTATTAAATAACTATCCCTGGGTGAGGCGATCCATTTCTGAGCCTGATGTTTAGGTGTTTTCTATAGGTGAGTCATGTGTTTGTAATGGGTTTTTAATTGGTCCATAAATCCAGTTGGTTAACAAATCCCCAACTGGGGACGCAGAGTGGGGGGTTGCGGTGACAGAAGGGTTAACAGTCAACTCCTCTAATTCATCCACTCGGCCAGTTAATCAGACATTATTGAGCAGGTGAATAGAGGGAGAGCAATGATTTTAAATTGCAAATTAGAAAACGATCAAAGTTTTTTTCATTTTTCTTCTCAGGCTCAGAACAACCTTTGAGGGCCATCACAATTACTTCTTAATGAATAAAAGTAATAAAATTTGACATTGTAAGAATGAGAGAAACGGTAATGACGGCAAGGCACCTCAAAAGGCTTTTGTAGTAAATCAACCATTTAAAATAAGTCGCCCACACTAAAAGCCGACATTACAAGCAATCATGCGTCTTTGTGTGACAATACAGGGTGCTGCTCTATATTCTAGAAACATTCAGTGATTTGTATTACACAAATGGATAAGACATTTTCATTTGTCAACTACTGACAAATGAAATGAGTTCCCTGTGTAAAGCCACACTGCAATGTCAGTCTCAAAAATATCTGGTACCAAAATCTTGTTATTGTCTGCGACAGATAGCATCCCTCCCTGCCGAGCTTGAGAGTGGAACTTGCGCTTGTACTTTATTAAAAAATGAAAAGTGTGACCATGTCAAAATGTGTGAAAATGGCTTACTGTAGCTCAAAGCTTCCACACTTGTGACCTTATGTTTCAGGCTTATGCATAAGTAGTGACGTAATAAAAATGATGATCCTCTACCATGTTGCTCTCTTTATTTTGGCTGTACCTATGTGTGTCAGGTCCAGCACTGTAAGGGAGGGAAGTGGACCAGCTGACCACAGCAGGAACATAACCCTCCTATGCCTTTTGATCATTTCCAAACCACCAAACACACACCCTCTCTCTTCCCATGAGTAACAACTACCAATTTTGCCTACAGGCCCACCAGAGCCTTTTCCAATTCCTAGCGCAGTGACCCTACAACATTCCCCCATCACAGAGAAATGAAAAATGATGGCAATGCCCTATAAGTGGATGTTACCTGTCTGAAAGCTTCGCCGTCTCCCTTGCCGGCCTGCTGAGCAAGGAGGATCAGCTTCTTGTTCTTCTCGTTCCTCTTGTGCACTCTGTAGATGCACGACAGCAGGCACACCAGCAGCATGAAGGCGATCACGCTCAGCAGGGAGAGGATGGCTACTGTGAGGGGAGGCAGCTTATAGGCTGAGACGGAGACAGAGAAAAATAATAAGCCTTCTGTCCCTGCAGAACCCATGTTGTATCTACGTTTCTTGTTAAGACTGAATCTTGTTTAAATTAGCAGTTTTAAATATAATATCATCCATAAGTAAAACCATGACAGAATGGCTATTTTGGTCATGGGTTTCATATAATTTCATGCAAAACATGCAAAAGCAAATAATCCTATCATATGGGGGGGGGCGGCATGGGACGACATCTTCTCACATTGTGTGTACATTATTCCATCTTTTGTTAAATATTATATAAAGTAATTGGCACTAAGTTGTTTAAAGCCTTTGGTTGGGTGTGGAGTTAAAAGTTAAAAGACAATATATCTGATTCTGCTGCATTGATTTTGAAATTGTCTATCGTTCAAGAATTTTATATGAGTGAAAAGCTAAATCAGTGGAGTACCACTTTAAACGATATGTCTGCTCTTTGTTCACCGACACTCGTGATCTCATTTTCCTCGGGAAGGCTCTGAATGTACATAAGCTCTGGTTGGCACTCACACAGGATGTACAGCATGCACAGCTACATACACAGCCTGCATGTAGCTGTGCTTTATTACATGCTTTATTGCAGTTGCATTACTCTGACTGGCACCACGTATTCCCTATGATATAAACACCTTTATTAGACAATCTACAGCTGATTAGAAGCTCTTTACATGAGAAATGCAGCTGCTGTATGTTAGTTTGTGTAGCAGCTGTTGGACGGTTGTTGGGTTAAAAAGGCATGAGAACATAGAATGCAGGTTAGCTCATAATAAAGCAAGATCAGAACTAAATACAGTACGTTGATCAATTAAATGTATTTCTTTCATACCTTCTACCTCTAAGTAGACATGAGCCACAGGAAACCCAGCCAGGTCTGTTACTTTGAAGACACCTGAGTCTGCCACTTGGACCTTCTTTATGCTGAGTTCTGATCCCTCCACGGTCAGCCTGCCCTCCAACTGAGGTTCCAGCGGTGTCACCAGAACCCCCTTGTCTAGGATGACCTGGTCCTGATTGCTTGATTTGGGCCTGTAGACAATGTTAACATTGGAATAGTGCTGGTAGAGTTTCACCTTCAGGTTTTCTCCATGAGAGAGATGCATGAAGTTCTGGTGTTCTGCGGAGAGAAATAGAGACAGATGTACACAGTATTAAATAGCTAGCCTAGCAATGTGGTTATGCTAATGTTGACATGTTTCTAGGGATTCCTTTGATTCAAGCCTTATTGAACCCTTATTTCCCAAAGTGTGGCACATGTGTAACAGGTACAGTGAACAGCTAATAGCAAAAGTTTTAGCAACAATAGCATAAATTGCTAGAAAAATGTACATAAAGTTGTACCACCACCCTAATAATGTGGACAAACCATGATGCGCATTTTCACACCAGGGACTACAAGTGGAAATTGTTGCTATCACCTGGCTCACGACACATTCACATGATTACAAGTTTAATGTTTATCTGTGCATTGCCCCTGTTTCAAATAAATACATTTCTATTGTATTGCAGATATATTATTAATTAGGTCCATATATAGGCATGTTGGTTGTATTGAATATACTGTAGCATTTAGTTTAAACCACAGGCGAGAGCCTAAGTCTTGTTTGAAGTCGTCATTTTTGAGCTTACAGAAACAATTGTGTCTCAATTATCAGTATTAGTGATAATATTGTGTTGCCCAGCCTCCATTAAAGTAAATGTATTCTTGATATATTTTTATCCTTTCTGCTGCCGCGGCCAAGTAGCCCTGCAGGCGGATTTAACCTCTTTTAACTACATGAAATAAAGCCGAATGACCTTTTCTGAGATTAAAGCATTAAGATACTGAAAAGGTAATACACTCAAGAATTAAATAATGCAGGCAGTAACACTAGGCCAAGATACAAATGTGCAATGTGAGAAACAGAAAAAGCAAACACCATTTGCAAAGGTATTGACAACTAACACTTAGTGAGAACGGTTTAGGCTTGTATCAAAGGGATATTTTCTCTCTAATATAAGTTCATCAACTCTGCTCTGTCACAATCAGATGCATCACACATAATTGCATTTACAGACACTTCAGTCAATTAAAATGGAAAGGTGGCAGCAAAGCTCAAATCTCTCGTCACCTCTGACATTCAGACAGTTCCTCCTCTTGACTTTGCCCTCACGGTCCAGCACGGTAAAGCTCCCCTCGTCCGTCATCCTGACCGAGTGCAGCGTCACCCGCTTCTCTGACACGCTGAGACGGCCCACATAATCTGCCAGCACCGCCGTCTGGTTGTACAGCACCACAGGTGGAGGCTCTATTGTGTCATGTATCTCACTGTGATTGGCCTGAACCAGACCGGGCCTTAGAATACAAGAGAAGAGAAAAAAATGTTACTTAAACTAACATTAAACTAACATTAGCAGAGAGTGTAAATCCTATTAAACCCAATCAGTGTCAGTGACCCACAGCAGGTGTTTTACCTCTAATTGGTGATTGAAAACACCTGTTGTGACATCACTGATTGGGGTGTGGTCAGAGGTTTGAATAGTCAGCAGAGCTACAGCACTTTTCTCACCTATTTATTCATTTTAAGACCATACATAAAAAAACGTTGTTACATTACAATGCAACACATGTATTATAATAACAATGATAATAATCTGTAATAAAAATAACTCCATATTGAATATTGAATATCATATTATATTATA
The DNA here is from genome assembly GCA_026937815.1 of Etheostoma perlongum. Taxonomy (NCBI): domain Eukaryota; kingdom Metazoa; phylum Chordata; class Actinopteri; order Perciformes; family Percidae; genus Etheostoma; species Etheostoma perlongum. The sequence continues at coordinate 5,615,548 of CM049384.1, read as the reverse complement.
TTTTTGAATATTCTAATTAATATAATACTGAATAAAGATGATTTTTTTCTGTTTAACTGACCGTACCTGAACTCCAGCGTGATGGGGCCTTCCACCTGGTTGAGATGGATGTAGTAGGTTTCTCCGTACTTCACCACTTGCTCCAAAGAGCAATCTGATCGACAACACCAGAGGAAATAAGCAGACCATTTGTCAAAGAGTCTGCAACTTTGTCATCATGTGATGGAAGTCAATGTGTACACATTGTGTGTGTGTGTGTGTGTGTGTGTGTGTGTGCGTGCATGCGTCCGTGTGTGGGTGTGTGTGCTGAGGGTACCTGGAAGTGCTCTGTGTGTGTGTGTGTGTGTGCTGCGGTATTTTCCATAGCTAAGATTAAGGGCACTGTTCATCTAGTTAGTACGTACAAAATTGATGAAGAAATAGGTTTGTTATTCTTTCCACAGTTCTGTATACTTTGATTTTCAGTATTTCTCCAGAGAAGACACCTGTGGCAGTGAATTGTTGAGTCTCTGTAAATCATAGAGTGTGGTCTAGACCGACTCTATCAGTTAACCCTTGGGTTGTCTTCCCGTCTACCATGAACTTGTTGTCCTTCTGTGTCAAAATTCAAAAATTAACTTTTTTGGGCACTTTTTCCCCAATGTTTTTGATGCTTTTTTTATTTATGGTCAGTAAACTTAAGCTAAGTGGCATTATACCTAGTTTTGGAGTAAAAAAAAACTAAAGTTATGAAGAATTTTGACTAATGGTTAAGATCAGAGGACGTTGAGGGGCTCACAGACTGGGTCATTTTCTAAGTTTAGTCAGGATACTGTTTTGAAACTATTTGTTTGATATAAATGCTATAAAATAATGAATAAAACACCTGAAATTGAATGAAAGTCATAAATAATGTTACATGAGAAGAATTCGAAACGTACAACAAAACACAATTTTTTCTGATACAAAAAAACTGTTGAAAACGGGTCAAATTTAACCCATGTACAAGACAAGGGTTAGGGGTCCTATGACACCATAAATAAAATGGACGTACATTAAACTCACAGACGACCGCTCGCCCCACCTCTGGATAAAAGTACAGCAGACATCTTACCCCTGACAAAGAGGTTGAGGTGCTTGACTGCGTTGGGGTTGTCGGTGTTCCTAATGATGTACTCCCCCTCGTCCTCCTCCTGCATGTCCTCTAGCACAAGGTGGCCCAGAGAGTTGAGATGGCCCCGCGGGGTCACCACCACGCCTGCTCGCAGCAGAACCACCTCGGCCGACCGGTTGGTCCTGGGTTTGAACACAACCTCACCAAGGTTCCCAGGCGGGACGTCGATGTGAATGTCCTCTCCAAAGAAGGCTGTCTTGTCTTCCTTTTTAACTGATAGAAATATTTTATTGGATACGACTGACAGCCTGCTATTCCTTATATACTTTTCAGCCTGGATTTAAACCTGATCACATTATCACTGTCTTTCCGCATGCATATAATCTATGTATTAATCTGTTAATTCTCAAAAAGCATTCCTAGACATGCATTTAAATCCAAACAAGCATGCCATTTTACCTTTCAAAGATGCTGAAACGACTGTGAAATACAAGAATAAAGGAGTTTATTTTTAAAATACATCTTTTTGTAAGTGTCAGCTGATTTGTAAAAAAACGAGATAAGATATTAATAAGTCAGTTACTTTGTTCTTTTTAAAAAACATTTTTCTCAAAAAGTATGAAAGCGTTTGAAATGTAAATGCAGCTAAAAGTAGTCCATATTTAAATACAATCCGACGTTCTCATAAAACAGGAAAGAAAAGCAAATTAGTGGAAATAAATAGATCACAAAATAATTCACACAGCTTCCTTTGGTGTGGTTTTCACAGGATCTGTGCTAATCATACAGTTGAAACAAGCTTTGCAGGAAGTTTGTTTCAGCCATTGATTTATCCAAACCCACTCCCCCAAGTGACTGATTAAGTTTGTGCTTACCGGTGCAGAGCAGGGCGCTAAGCACTGCAGCGCTGATTACTTTCATCTTGAGTCGTCGATCTATGGAAGAAAAAAAACACACAATACAGATCAAATTAAATAAGCCTGAAGTTGGCATGATCACAACTTTCTAGATAGAGATATCTCCCATGATAATGATTATTTTAATTTGACTTCACAATAAGTTAACTTACTTAAGGTAAAGATGTATTGCTAATGTGGGTGTTTAATTGAACAACATCTCGGTGAAGTAGGAATATGCCAATTTCAATCTGTGTCCAAAAAATGGAAAAGAAGTCCCCTCCAGCCTCCTGCTCTGCACCACCTGGCTACACTTCCAACTCAGTCTCACGTACACAAACACGTTTATCTCGGGGGGTTTTGTGATGGTCAGCACATTTTTTAAACTAATGTATTTCAATGGGAAACATTTTTTGTGATCACATTACAATTATCAATGAGAAGATGATTAAGAGTGACTACGGTAGAGAGTAGTATGAAAGCCTGAAAATCCGCATAGGGAGGTAGGTTGGGGTGGGGGATGGGTCAAACAACACAGGACCTTCACCCAGGAGACCAGGGATTGTGTCCCTCGTGTCCAACCGACACTTTCTTCTTTTCCTAAACCCAAACATGCAGTTGCTGTCCCGCGTCCCATTATTGTTTTCCTAAACCCAACCAGCCCGTTGTACTTTTCCTAAATCCAACCTGTGCAATTGTTGGTATTACAAAAAACGTGCTGACCATCACGAAAAAAACTGAAATAGACGGGTTTGTGTATATGAATCAAATTAAAAATAAAAAATTACATGACCATTTCACAAATGTGAGACTGTGTTGACACTTTGTAGCATTTTACAAATGAACTACCTACAAATGAAATACCTAAGGGAGAGCACTGTGAAAAAGGCAATGACAAAAACAATCTATAGTGTTGTTTTAAAGTGAAATAAAACTATTAAGCAAAGTTTTGTAAAGTCTCTTCAAAGCAAAGAGAGCCGAGACAGAAAGCAGGAAGAGGAGCAGTAACGAGAGGAAAGAAGAAAACAGAAGAAGTACAAGAGAGAGTAGGAGCAGAAGCATAGCAACATTCTGGGCCCTGTGGAAAGGCATGCAGTCTCTATGGGCCCGTCTCCACATTGACTGTTCATTCTGGCATTCATTTTCATTAGTTTAGGTCCTCCACACCCAGTCTGACACCCCCGAGTAGGAGCGATATGCATGCAGGGGCGGAAGTAGCTCCGTCCGTAGGGATATGGCTTGGGAACCAGAGGGTGGGGACCATGTTACGGAGTGTGGACTGATACCTGGAGGGTGCAAGGCACTGAAGCCCCAACTGCTTGGAGCGCAGACTAGAGCAGTCCGGTATCTCTCCAATGTATGTGCATGTGTGTTTTGTATTAACAGAGTGAAACATTTAAATTCCCCAAGAAGGATTAATAGAGTCCTTCTTCTTAAGATTGTGTGGTAATCCCATTGGGACGATGAGATGGACAGCGACCAGCTGACGTGAGGTGACTCTGACCTTTCACGTCTACCGCACTGGATTAGATTAAGCAGCAGTAGCACAGAGTTATTAAGGTGGGATAATTAGATGGATAGATAGTGGGAGAGACAGAAAGAAACAGCTGGAAAGAGACAATTTGAATGGGAAACTGTATTACTAACAACACTAGGATTCTTGACAAACGTGGTTTATGTAAATGGACTGTATTTATATAGCGCTTTTCTAGTCTTAAGGATTACTCAAAGCGCTTTTACATAGTACAGGAACCATTCACCATTCACACACATTCAGACGCTGTGGCCGAAGGCTCATCAGATAAACACACACACATTTACACTCTGATGTGCAGCATCAGTGGCAACTCGGGGTTCATTGTCTTGCCCAACTGAGCCACAGCCGCAATTGCGAAAATTGTGAAATTACAGAGCAGAAACTATGGATTATGGACAATGGATGCATTTTCCAATACAACAATAAGACCCCAACAAAATGACTATTTGCCACAAGAATGACATTTCTACATTTTCTACATTTCTACATTGTGTTGGTTTGGTCAGGGCCCCGTTGAAAAATAATAAAAAACGATTTACTTGGTTAGGTTTAGTAAAAGACGTGATTTGGGATAAAGTACTAACATTTGTGTGGTTAAGAATGTTACGTTAGGAATGTTGAGTAAGAAAGTTCATTTGAAAAAACCTATGTAATGTTTTCATTTGGTTTCCCACGCAACACAAACTACAGTCCCCAGGGTTAAAGTCCTGTTTGTTTGACGTATTCACCACGTTTCTTTCAATACTGAGATGTTCTATAACTAAAGATAGCGTATTACATGCTGCCCCAAATATATGGAACGGTATGAAACTTCCTGTCTTCTAAGTGGGCGCTGCTTTATTTGTAAGTGTAATAAACATCATGTGGATGGACAAATAGTTATATTTGCATAATGTGTTCAACATTTTCTTTAACTACATTATTTACACAGCTCAAAGTATATTTAGTATGACAAATGATTATGTTCTAAACCGTCTCTGATACTACTCTTAGTATAAGACTGCCACTTGGGTGAAAACCAACAGAGCAGAGTTTTCCAACATCACTGCAGTCTCAACAACTATATGGCTGATTCGACTGAATTCAAAAAGCCTCTTAAGCAACTGAGCCAAACCCCAATTTAATGTTTAGATTTTCTGAATATATATATATATATATATATATATATATATATATATATATATATATATATATATATGTGTGTGTGTATATATGTGTGTGTGTATATATACTATATATATATATATATATATATATATATACACATGCACACACTCCAAAGGCTTGTTGATTATATGTTTTTACTAAAATGAGATCACCTCTATCTTAATATGTATACAGATTTCATCCTGCAAAAAGTTAGAAGATGAATATGAGTTATTTTTCTGATTGTATCCCTTGCAGCATTATAGAATAGAGTGAATCACTGCCTCTTTAGACTCTGAAAGAGAGAACAATATCAAAATGCCATTGAATTCCTGCCAGCTTCTTCAGATGGGGGATTAGAGTGCTATTTAAAGAAAAAAGCCCATCTACTCCCACTTCTATCAGACACAAAGTGACTTTCCAAACGACGCCTAGCATTAAAGTTGGCAAAAAAGCTGCTCTAGAGACTTCCAGTCCCTTAGCAGAATACAGTAATCACAGCATATTTTCTAATCGGTGCCCTGGGAAGCTGGTTTGAGTCCTCTCCTACAGAGCCATTAGCTTATTGCATGTGTGAGCGTTCGTGCCAAAGTGCTAGGAAGAAATAAATCACTGGTTGGATTCACTGATGGAGAGAACTATACATCTGATAAGAAAATGAAAGGTTGCTGCCGATTATAATACTGCACACGTGCACTTATATTAAAAAAAACACATGTGAAAAATCTATTGAGCGAAGTGCAGTGAGATTAGCGGCTAAGTATTTAAAGAATACAACTGAAAGCCATGAAATGGCCTATTAAACTTTCATCCATTATAACCCAAGAAGAAACATTTACGGTCCCTATGGGGGGCACTATGAATAAAAACAACACAAATGAAGACATGATTTGATTATTTGACTATGATTAAAAGTGGGGGGAGGAGGATTACGTGTTTTTGTATTCATATATGTTACATAGGCTGTAATTAAAGGAGACCATTCTGAATCCCTAATGTCGCACCACTGGGTGTCCTCACTGAAAGCGTCAGCTAGGAAGGCCGAGATAAGGATGTAGACATTGTCCATTGTCTGAGGTTGTGATGTCCATTTTTGAAGTCTGACTCTAAATGGGGTCACTGCTCTCCTGTCACCTGTTATAACCAGTTAGATCAATCGTACTGCAGGAGTCACAGCGCTGCCCGGGCCTGAGCTGTGTGTGACACATCCAGCAGCCTCCCAGCTGTGAGAGGCACGGAGGTTACATCTTTCAGGCTGATCTCATCAGCCTGACAACCTTCCTTCCTGTTGGACTTTAAAGAGCCTTTTTTGCCCTCATCTCTCTCTCCTACACAAGCCAGGGAGGCAGTAGCATCATGCCTCCATCCTCCTCTCGTTACAGTATTGTATCTCTTATCTTTCTGCTTCTCTGTGTCTCTCTCTTTTTTGAAACATATTTTATTGAAAACAGTATCAAGTTTTGAAAATAGACATTTTGTACAGATTTTAAACAGACAAAGACACACAAAAGGACAGAGCACAACAAATTATACAAACAAAAAAAGCACACAAACCACACTGGCTTAGTTGGAATCATATGCATACATGCAAAATATAACAGAACTTAGTCTGGTAAGACTTGCAAGTCTACAAAATACAGAAAGAAAAGGCTGCCATATATGAAAAAATTGTCAGTGTTTGCTGTCATTGTGTACTTAATTTTCTCAAGTTTCAAGAAAGTGTCTTTGCTCTCCTGTCTCTCCTTTGAAAAACTTCTGCCTCTTGTTCTGCCTTTTCTTCCCTTTATCATCTTCTCCTTAAATATCCTTCAAATTGATATAATGGTTTCTCCTTGTTCTTTTATTATTCAAAAGCTCTCTCCACCATTTCTGCTATTGGCTAATTTCATTAGCCAGAGGTTAAGAGCCTTGTGTCTAATTAAAAATGCTACGCTGCTATGCTAGGATCTCTTATGTGTCTATTTATTCATTTTTAACATGAAAATTAGTCAAATGAACTTAGGCTATTTCTATAGAACCTAATCTAAATAGCCTATACTGAGATCCATGCACCTTAAACGTGGGTCCCCTGCCCTTTCCTCTTCTGCCACTTCACCCCCCAGACCATGCATATGCTCCACCCCCACTCCCCCTCCCCCTCCCCACCTTTACACATGCAGCCCATAAAGCCAGGAGCAGCTGCTGGTGCAGGCCAGGGTGTGTCACGACTGGCATGAATGGGGGCTGTCCGAGTACGGGGATGTTCGGATGGAAGATGGAAGGGGGGGGGGAGGATGAGAATGAATGAAGAATGAAAGAGAAGTTGGCATTGGATTTATAACCACAGTACGACAGTAAAATGCCACAGTCTCAGCATAACATATACCTTCTTGTTTTTTACTAGGAATAAAGCATGTTTTATCTCTCTGTCTTTGTCTCATGCTTTCACAGACATCAGGTGTGACGGTTTGGACACTTGCCATATCACATACATGAGCCTAAAAAATGCAGTTTCAGCGGAAGATGAAGCAAAAACCATTACATATCGAGGTGGACGAGATATGTTGCAAAACAAATGGCATCTTATCTATCTTTCCTTCTAAGATGACTTGGTTTATTAATTTGCAATATGATATCAGGGACTGTCCTCATTTAATACTCTCTAAAGACTCTTAGGTGACAAATACTTAGTCAGCAGATCTAATGTATGCCAGTACATTGCGTAACCATCTCCATCGGGATGGACCAGAAAAAAGCCCTCAAGTCAGACGGGTATATCCCGAAGACAAGACGAGATAATGCACCACAGCCTGGGCAACATACATGCAATCATTTCTAAATCGGGCTTTAAAACCACTTGGTGGTCGATTAACAGCACCAGAGTGTAAATACTGTGTAAATGTCAGTAGTCTCATACATAGCAGCAGAAAGATTTATGGAATTAACACAAATGGGAGAAGGAAGGAGGCCATTCGGTCCACAAATACCTTATTATTAACTAATGTCTTGTCTGAGCAATGCTTGGATTCCCGTCTGAAAACTGTGAATTGCATTATCTTTGCGGAGCAATTCAGGATTCCCCCACTCTATTACATGTCTGGAAACCGCTAATTGTTTTATTCTTGTGTGAGTGCTGCCACTGCATGCCCTCGCTTCGTTGCTGTTGGTTACACGCCCTAAATCAGCCGTTACTGTCGTTTATGGGACCGCTCAACACAAGCACAAATAGTCAAACAGCGAAGGAAAAACTGCAGAACTTAACCCACTACCTTCCCCGTTTGAAGGAAATATTGAAAAAAAGATCAATTGCTGTAATATATAATTATAATTGGATGGTGGTAATTACCTTCGTCAATCCTCGAATCCGAAAATCACAGAACTGGGAGGGGCTCAGTAGTGGAAAACTGCTTTTTTATTTTTTATTACGCTAATTTCGTCCACCTCATCACCCCCTACCCGACAACAACAGACTTCAATAGGGGCCAGATCGGGAGTAGCTGAAGAGTTTCGGTAAATGTCGTGTACGTGGAGAATTTGAAGTCGGCGGTCCTCGGGAATCTCCGGTAAGAATCGTCATTTCAGGCTCGTAGCCTTGTGCACCCGCTCTGCAGTTTAAACTCAGGCGAGCATTAGGCCTACATATGCACGAACTCTCCATTCTGTTGTGAAACACTGTGGTTTAAAGGGGGGGGTCCTCATCTAGACTTACACACAGACGTCATCAGTCTGTGATTATCCTGAAGTTATGTCATCATCACTTGTGAGTTGTAGTTTTGAGGGACACCAAAGGTGCAGCCAAAAGTAGTTATCTCTATCTCGCACGAAAAGGAGTCTTAGACATTATTACTCATTCTATTCAAGCAGTGCAATGTCTGTTCAAAATGTGTCTGTTGGCCTCAGGTGTTGCTGCTTGCAACTTTCTAAAGAACCGCTCATCTAAACAACTTCACACTCTACACTGGACTTCCTTGGGTCCTCAGCGATACACTCGCCAAGCATGAAGTCGATCAGATAAAGGGTTGCCAAGACAATCAAAGCACAGACAGACAGCTACTTCTTCCATTATAATTAGACTTTGCTGTAAAATGACAGAGACTCACAATCAATGAATGTTGGTGTTTAAAATGATAAACAGATTCATTAATAATGAAGACAATCCTTAGTTACAGTCCTCAAGTTATAGAGTTGGAAAAGATGATGGAAAAAATCTTTTGCTTGCTTTCAGACCTCTCATTCAATGTGTTGACATCATGAGAAGTTTAACTACTTCTTTGGAAGTTCATACTAAAGAAAACACCCCACAAACACACCTAAAGCTGTTAATCAAGAACAACACTACCCGTGTATTTTTTTTCCGACAAATGCCATTTTATTTCTTGCAAATGTAACATAGTCACAAGGATAGCACAGGAATTCAAAAAGGTACTAACATACAATAAAGCACACAGGAAATGACAACATGGTTGAGGATCACATACTAAACACAAATGACTTTGATTTGATTTGAATACATACTGTAGTGGCTCAGTGTGTGTAAACATTTATCAGACTGTTAAATTGTGCACTTATAAAACTGCAAATTGGAAAGGATAAAAGAACCCAGCATTTTTTATTATTGGAATGTGTTTCAAAAAGCCTTATTAATTAAAATGTTAAAATGACTTCCAGACACCACAAGGTCCAACAACAGAAAAGATGCTTCTAGTTAAGATCAGATAAGATACGTTAGGCTCATCAGGCCTGTTTGAGTCAAAAATATAAGGGAATGGACAACAGATAGACCTGATCTGAGCTCAGCACATCTGCAGTGTGTGATCCTCCTCATGACGTTGGCAGGCGTCTGAGAATAATCCTTCTACTGCTGCCGTTGCGATAAAACTGTGAAAATTAATCTTAGTAAAGTTAATTTGGTTGTCAGGAGGTTGACAACTTTACCGGATTTGAAATTACAGTTACGTAATATGTTGAATTGGCTGCAGGCTCTGCAAAAAACAACTTGTTTTAATTATATCTAAGACACAGATAATGTGAAGTTGTAAGTGATAGGTGCCTTCAGCTGAGTGAGACACTTTTCCCTCTTCTCCATAAAAGTTAATGTCATGAAGGAACTCTCTTTCCGTGTATCTACCAGGAATGGAGAGAGGGTCTTTTACTTGGACGTTGACTTATAAAAACCCTGATCTCTGGAATTAAGTTACTTTGACCGCAGAAGACTGAATCGTACCAGAATGTGTTCTCTTATCCCACCCACAGTCTTCAGAAGGGTGACAAAGTCAGTCAAAATGTATTTCTGATTAATCTACTTGAGTATGGGCCTCAGCGAAGGAATAAACAGTCCCACCTACTACCAAAAATGAAATCACATTTATCTCTGAGAGAGGATCTTCAAAGCTGATCAATGATGACAATGAACACTGGGAAAAGAACAATAAACACTGATAATGGCATGGTTTCTAATTTCTGAATCTCACTTTGAAGGTTACAGGCCTGGTTTCCTCAAAATAACTACAGCCACAGTAATAGGGATTCTAAGAGTTGACTTAAATGCTTCAATCCTGGAATAACTGCTAACTCACTACATCACTCACTCTATTATCAGTGAAGAAGCACATTGATTACATTTTCTGTCTGCAAAATACTGTTTCTCATGCAAGATGTAATGTCAATAATACTGAACTTGGCAAACATTACAAGCTTGTTTGCATGGAGTGTTAATGAATGGAAGTGCAATATTGCATTTGAATCAGTCATTTAACCATTTGACATATATGTTCACGGGGAATTAATGCAACAATAAAAAACTTCATTGATTTTGTTCCTCGTAGAAGTTTAGTTTTCTGTTTTTGAGAACACAGTCAAATATTAACCTATGTGATGAAAGGGAAGTGTAAGAAGTGCTTCTGTTTTGTGCATTTGCTGCAAGACAAGATCTTAGTGTAAAAAAAAAAGTTTTTGTGAGGCTAAACTGTAAACCATGGCACATTAATTTGGTCTTGTCATTTTGATCCTGTTACTCTTTCACTTCTCTGCCTACATTCATCTTTTATTATTTTGTCTTCACATAGTTTCCATCCTCTATTAACCAATTCAGACTTCCATACTTCTCTAACCAGCCCTACTTATCCGATCTGCCAAATTCCTTCATTTCACATCATTTTTTTTTTTTTTTCTGGATTTTTTTCTTCTTTTTGGTTATTATTTTCTCCTTATTCTTCAGCTCATGCTACATCATTTTCTTGTTCCTTTTTTTTTAGGCATCCTCTTCCACTTCTTCCTCAAACTCTCCCTCCTCCTCGGCCGTGGCGTCCTGGTACTGCTGGTACTCGGAGACCAGGTCGTTCATGTTGCTCTCCGCCTCGGTGAACTCCATCTCGTCCATGCCCTCTCCGGTGTACCAGTGGAGGAAGGCCTTGCGGCGGAACATGGCGGTGAACTGCTCAGAGATGCGTTTGAAGAGCTCCTGGATGGCGGTGCTGTTGCCGATGAAGGTGACGGCCATCTTGAGGCCGCGTGGCGGGATGTCGCAGACGGCCGTCTTGACGTTGTTGGGGATCCACTCCACAAAGTAGCTGCTGTTCTTGTTTTGGACGTTCAGCATCTGCTCGTCCACCTCCTTCATGGACATGCGGCCGCGGAACACGGCGGCCACCGTCAGGTAGCGTCCGTGGCGGGGGTCGCAGGCAGCCATCATGTTTTTGGCGTCAAACACCTGCTGGGTGAGCTCGGGCACCGTCAGGGCGCGGTACTGCTGGCTCCCCCTGCTGGTCAGAGGGGCAAAGCCAGGCATGAAGAAGTGGAGACGGGGGAAGGGCACCATGTTGACGGCCAGTTTCCTCAGATCAGCGTTGAGCTGGCCGGGGAAACGCAGGCAGGTGGTCACGCCGCTCATGGTGGCCGAGACCAGGTGGTTGAGGTCGCCATAGGTGGGCGTAGTGAGTTTGAGAGTGCGGAAGCAGATGTCATAAAGGGCTTCGTTGTCAATGCAGTAGGTCTCGTCTGTGTTTTCTACCAGCTGGTGGACGGACAGCGTGGCGTTGTACGGCTCAACCACTGTGTCCGAGACCTGAAGATGAGAGACGAGGAACATCAAGGTATAGATTACATACTGTATATTCTACACATATTAATTTAAGCGTGATTTATGGTTTTACAAAGGCTTCACGCAGAGCTTTTGCCGTAGCCTATGTAAATGGCCTGTACTTTATACTTTTGCGTTGGTGTGTGCGTCAATGTCTTTAAGAGAATAGCAGGGCTGGCATGCATGCTTGAGTGTGGGGAGTTTGTGGTATACCGAGTGAGAGAGTGACAGCTATGGACAGAGTGCAGACTCTAGAGTCTCATAGTGAGAGAAACAAAGTGTCTCCCTGTACTTTCTGACCCCGGTGGGAAATCTGAAGCAGGAAAAGTTAAGGAGAGGAGAAGCAGGAAATGAGTAGGGGGAAACGCCATAGTTACAATCTTCCAGAGGTGCACGTCAGGCTACGGCGTAGGGTCTGTGTCTCTGTGTACCTACGTACGTAGCCACGGCGTAGATTTAACGCTAAGCATAAATCACGCTTTACCAATCAATTTCTTTATTTTCCCCACAGATCAAGGTTACAATATGATGCGCTGGGGTGTTTTTGCAACTGAGAACCATTGTTTCACTTGTAGAGCTTTCTTGCTGCCACCTCAAAAGCCACAGGCATGATGTTAAACTGATTTACTTTTACATTTTGATGGGCATTTGCTACTGCTGGACTTACCAATTAACAGCGTTAAAGGTAAACAAAACTACTAACTACACACTACTAACTTATTACTTAGTGTCAAGTTGGCATATGTCTTTTGGTGTACCTTCGGAGAGGGCACCACACTGAAGGTGTTCATGATGCGGTCAGGGTACTCCTCCCTGATCTTGCTGATGAGCAGGGTGCCCATGCCGGACCCGGTGCCTCCTCCCAGGGAGTGTGTGAGCTGGAAACCCTGCAGACACTCACAGCTTTCAGCCTCTTTTCTCACCACGTCCAGGACTGAATCCACCAGCTCAGCCCCCTCCGTGTAGTGACCTTTGGCCCAGTTGTTTCCTGCTCCACTTTGACCTGGAGCATTAAAAAAAACAACCAAACAAAATTCACAAGAAAAACTTTCAGTGTTTTCATTTTTGATGATTAATGTCGAAGTGGAATAACAGTAAGCCAAAGACAACAATGAATTGTTTTGAATCATCCTACAAACAAGTCAAAGTCAGTGAGGGAGTGAGTTGGAGGGCAATTTTAGTTTTTTTAGTTTATGGCAGGAGTGGGCTCGTTTGTGCCATATGCCATATAAAGTAGATCAAAAGGGACACCCAGCATTTATCCTAAATGAAGTCCAAACCCTTGTGACAGCAAGCTTCCAAGTGTCTTTGGGCATGCTCCATGACTGCTGTTTTTTTCTCCCACCATGACCTCTGACCTCCTGTGCAAAAGAAGGCCGCATTAAAATATGTATTCCAGTAGCATGTGTTCTTACCAAAAACAAAGTTGTCAGGCCTGAAGATTTGTCCAAAAGGTCCAGAGCGGACCGAGTCCATGGTGCCTGGTTCCAGGTCAACAAGGATGGCTCGGGGGACATACTTCGCACCTGAACACACACACACACACACACACACACACACACACACACACACACACACACACACACACACACACACACACACACACACACACACACACACACACACACACACACACACACACACACACACAACATGTCATTAGCTTAAGAAGGTATTAAAACTGTTATACCAAACTAGAAAAAAAAGTTGAAATGTACAGACAAATTTAAGAGGGTGTTATAAGAACGGTTTTAAGCCGGGTTTCTAACCCTGTGATGCTACAATGTAGGCTGCATTGTCCACATCACGTCCATCAACCCATATTCGACAGTGGATCCTGGCGATTATTTTTCACTTCATCAAATTATTTACAGGCAAGAATGCTGTGAATGTCTCACTCAGTTGCTGTTAGAAATGATGACAATGTATGGAAAAGTTTAGTAGAGTCAAAATCTCAGGTTCTCACTGTACACAGTGTAACAGCTGGTGTATGGATGTACAACTGCATGTGGCCACTAAGTGGAGAAAAATGAAAAGCAGCTGTCCAATTAAAACACTTTTAAAAGTTTGTGTTGGTAAAATTAACTATATCACAGCCAAATTAAGCAACCATATGGCATTTTCGGGTCATTTAATAAGCTACACTAGCTACTGTGAACTATTATTGAGGCTCATCCAATTCATTTTTTGAGTAATATTATCTTACAATATTGTCTCTCAAGTGTCAGCTTCAGTTTTTCTTATGTTCCTAAGCTGCTAATTAAACCTGCAGTATTTAGGCTTCTCAAACTTCAGACTGTCATGTTATATAGTTACAAACATTAAGGGCATTGGACATGTAAAATGTATAACTTTTTTATTATTAATAGCACACTGTATGTAGCACAGTAAATGTAACTATATGAATATCTTAACAAATAGAGTTTTCTCCAAAAATCTTCCTGTGTTAGTAGCTGTTTCAGGCAGTATGTCCGTCATAAAGACTCATCATGTGAACAGCACATAGCACATGTGCAAATCAGGTCTGTAAATGTAACGCTTTTTTCAATCAGCATAACATCAGTGTATCCTGGTTTTAAAGCGATTGTATTGTATTTGCATGCTATTTGTAGCAGCTGCAGTGAGCCAGTTTCACCACAGGGGGACGTCTATCCTCACTTTATCAAACAACCTCAGAGTATGCCAGGATCCACTTACCAGTGGCCTCGTTGTAGTACACACTGATCCTGTCCAGCTGCAGGTCGCTGTCTCCATGGTAAGGTTCCTGTTGGGTCGATGCCGTGCTCATCGCTGATCACCTCCCAGAACTAAACACACAAACACACGGGCCAATACAGCATCAGTTAAGATGCACTGTACTGTAATAATAATAATAATAACAATAATAATAAATATTTGATATATCACCTTTTACAGACAGAGTCACAAAGTGCTTCATACAATACACATTTGTTAAAATACAGAAGGATCCAAAACAGACAAACAAGCAAAAACAAATGCAATACCAATGAAGTTAAAAGATAAGATAAAAGACTAAAAACCCCAAATTACAAACATGAGACAAAAGCGAGTTGAAAAAAGTGTGTCTTCAACTGCTCTCAAAAAGTGTCAACCGAGACTGCAGAACATAAGTTAATAGGAATGGCGTTCCACTTCAAAGCAACCGTCACAGAGTGCCTGGGACCACCAAAAACCTGAGGGACCTGTTAGTTGCCTGACCAAGCAATGCTTTATATGTAAGAACAAGAACTTGGACAACAATTTGATCCTAAACTTGATCGGAAGCCAATGTAACAGGAGTGATGTGCGACATCCTGCTGGACCTGGTCAACAGAATTTACAGAGTTCTGGACCAGTTGTAGACGGTCCTGGGAAGACTTGCTGAGACAGGGGAAAATGGAGTTGCTGTAATCAAGCCGGGATGATATAAAACCATGAATGATCATCTCAAGTTCACATTGCGAAACCACAGCTCTTCTTTGTTTTTCAGTTGAAAGAAACGTGCGAGTTAGTGACTTCATATGTTGGTCAAGAAACATATTATGATCAAATGTGACACCAAGATTTCTTTTGGACTATACAGTTGAAGAAAGGGACCCCAAAAGCTAAACAACCTTGGAGGATGTAGTATCCGGCGCAACAATAAGGTCTTTGGTCTTGTCTTTATTAAGCTGCATCCAGTCCTTAATGGAAGACAAATATGTGAGCAGTACTGGCAGTTTGTTAGTCTCTTCTGGATTAAAAGAAACAAACGGCTGGATGTCATCAGCATAGAAATGACAACAGGTATTTCCAAATTGCCTAATTATGTGGCCTAGGGGAAGCATATGCAAGGTAAATAGAATTGGACCTAACACAGAGCCCTGAGGCACCGCACGAGACAGGGCAGCAGTTTCAGAGAACCAGGGACCAAGAGGCACAGCAAAACTTCTGAAAGATAAGAGCAAAACCAAACACAGAAACTCAAACTTTGTGTGACCTACACCTAATCCATCTTCAAGGGTTGACACTTAGAAACAATCAATCTGTCACTGGGCTTGGAACCTGAAACATCCATTTGCAGCTTTAATTATGATAAAATGCTGTGTGGAGTTATTCAGTCACAGTTCTGTGTACTGATAAAGGTCATATGTGCAAGTGAATTTACTGAGGGGGAAGAAGAGAGGACTCCGTAGGATTCTGTCATGTGTGCTTCCCAAGGACATGCTGTCATCTGATTGCCTTTTGCAGTCACAAGATCCTCTAAAAACAGCAACATGTTCTGTATAACCACGGTTTCTTTCTTTGAATCTAGTTAAAAAAAGGTTATTTGCACTCGGCAGTTACCTTGCTCTAAAACTGGCTCTCAGTGTCCTCCGATCGTCATGCTGCCTAAAAGCTGCATTTCATGGATACACCCTTATTGTTTCATGTACAATTTATTATTTCCGACCGAAAAGCTTTTTGAAAGAGACTGTGTTCTTTGATCCAGATCACAAGACACCTGAAAACAGCTCAGAAACAACTGTCTGCATTTGATGTGTATATTGTAAGAGAGTTTCAGAGGTTTGAGACCAAAGCAAGAGATATTATGTCACAACAGCAGCAAAGAAGATGGCTACCTTGGCAATTATTTGCATTATGGATTCATTTCTTAACAGATTAATGGCATACACATTTTAGACAGTAAGGAAAACGTCTCTTTACTTGTTAGTCCACTGAACAGTCAAACAAACGTATATATTTAGTCTAGCATGTGATAGAAGACTAAGTTAACCAACAACTATTCATCTTAGATGATGGAAACAGCAAATATTTGCCATTTTTGCTTATAACGGACTAAATGAATTGCTGATCAATTTTCTGTTGAACAGCTTTATAATTAATTGACTAGTTGTTTTTTAACGTACAAAAAGCAAAAATCTTGAAATGTAGTGTTTATGGAACATAAAAAATGGCTTGACATTTTGTAGCCTAAACACAAACATCTAAAAGGAACTGATTACTACACGTCAGCTAAGTTCACACCTGTCATATTATCTACCAAGGAAGCAAAGTTCAGCGGGTTCTTACAGCAAAGGAACACGTTTAACTTCAGTAAGAGGCGGAAGAGGTCAGGGAGGGAAGAGCTTTCTGAGAGGATTCAGGATTCAGTCGGCCTCGTTTAGTTACATCAACGCCAAACTTAGTTAAGATACGAGCACAGACTGTCGCACCAGCTCAGTCAACTGACCCTAATCTGTGTGTGTGTGTGTGTGTGTGTGTGTGTGTGTGTGTGTGTGTGAGTGTGTATGTGTTTAAGAGGAAAAGGGGGAGATAAGCGGAGGGAGATTGGCACGTCTGAGTGTGTGTGTGTGTGTGAAAGAGAGAGATTGGTGGACAAATAAATCTCATTTTTTAATCTTCATTACTGTCCCCTCACCATCTTTGTCTGTTCCTGAATTCACCCCCCCCGCCATCACCATGACAACAAGTTCATAAGTTTAATCAAGAAGTTTTGAAAGAAGAAACAACATCTGTCAAAGTTATCCAGCTGCAACATCCCAGATCTGAGCAGATTTTGGTTGGAGCTAGATCTGGGTAAGTGGGGGAATTCAAGCAGAGTTAATCCATTGTGAAATGAGGATGACCTCAGCCTCACTAAATCCTCTGTAGATACACATGTCTTTCCTGGTCAAAGCCACTGGCACGGGAGTTTGAGTCACCCCATATGGGGCTGCCACGCCTCTTGTTGCCCCGCCAAGGATCTATCTATCAAACTTCATATTTGAGACGCCAAAATGAGCAAAGATTTGACATTTTTGCGGAACAAATTGAAAACAATAATCAATCATCAAAATAGTTGCCAAATGAATTGTCTTTTGATTGACTATTTGTCTAATTGTTGCAGCTCTATATTTGCCTGACTGTTGATCTCTGGGAACTGAAGTGTAGAAACACCACAGGACAATTAGGGCGCTGCAGCAAAGATTATGATACAATAAAACTTATTTTTTGCTTAACAAATTGAGTTCCATGTGTTTTTGTGATGCACGGACTGGAAAAGCAGCTCTTTAAATGACCTCCTCTGTGCTTTCAGAGCAGACACCGGGACACTTGTTATCCTCCCCCCCCTCCTGCTGCGTTCCTCTTCTCTGCCTCAGCAAATTCTCCTTTCTTTTCGCCCTTTTGCTTTTTTCTCAGTGACAAAGAGTCCGGGTCACCAGGCAGCCAAGACAGCAGCTGGCCCTTTGCGTCTGTTCTGTTCAGTCTGGCTGGCGTCATTAATCATGAATCAATGACTTGTGTCACTGCTCTGTTAACATATCAAAATGTGGGAATAGTTTCTGTATGCATAGGCAAGATATGACTAGTTCATATCCCAGAAATACTGCATCCCTTCAATATGTCTGTATTCCGTATTTACATATTAGTTATGGAGGCTTTATGAAATGGTGTATCTGTATTAGCCTTGTGTTATTGTTTATTTTTATTAAACCTTTATTTAACCACGAGTTCCACTGAGAATACAAAATCTTCTTTTCAAGGGAGCCCTAGTCAAGATAGCAGCGATAAAAATGCTACTGTATTTCTAACTATAATACAAATAAGCCTGCTTATATTCTTGATGTGAATCACATTTTGGAAGACCTTATTGTACTTTGTGGTACTTGTATGACCCATCATCCCATCACTGGTATATTTTAACAATGATTCATTGTTTTTGTCTGGTTCTTACAGAACTTTATCATC
This sequence comes from Etheostoma perlongum, assembly GCA_026937815.1. Taxonomy (NCBI): domain Eukaryota; kingdom Metazoa; phylum Chordata; class Actinopteri; order Perciformes; family Percidae; genus Etheostoma; species Etheostoma perlongum. The sequence goes on along the minus strand of CM049384.1, from coordinate 5,597,108 downwards.
CACTGTTACAATAGGACAAGATAGCCTGGTAATACATTTTTGCAGTAGCCTTATAAAATGTATCATATAAGTACAAAATGTATACATTTTTCTTTGGATAAAAGGTAGAATGCATTAAAAACATATTGATTGCTAGAGGGAAGAAAAGCACTAACTTACAACTTGAAGACACTAACTTATGTAATGTATCTTATGAGTACAGAGGCTATGATGTTCTCTTGTTCAAAAAGAATTATTGTGAACTAAAATAAGAAGAAGAAGAAGAAGAATAGACATGTTAAACAGTTACTCAGATTTGAGAACTAGTAAACCAGAGAAAGATGACTTCCTCGAATGGCTGACTGAGTCAAAAACCAGAGGATGGAGTGCAAACAATGGGGATGCATAGTTTCTGGTCCCGTTATGTATTTATTAATACAAAAAGAAAAATATATATATTTGTTTGTTAGATACAAAAATTAAGCAATTTATTTTTATCTTTGTAAATAAATTCAATTATTTTTTTGAAACTGTCAAAACACACAACAAAAGAAAGGCCCTTTGGGGAAAAAAAAAGTTAAATGCTTAGCATAACTGGAAAGAAAAACTGAAATTAACTACTTTTATAACTACTATTATTAACAACAACAACATCAAAAAACAACAAAAAGAGTTCATTTGTTGTCACTTCTTCTTCTTACCTTTGCACCAATCTGGTTCCCGCACTGGCCGGCCTGGATGTGCACGATTTCCCTCATGATGGATGGTGGCTGGCTGGTTGGTGACAGTAAAGTGTTGGCAGAGATCAAGAGGCGCCGCTGACCTACTGACTGACACACACAGACAGGCTGCACGGCTCGGAGTCCTATGGGCGGGGCTAAAGTCTGCTCGCCCTCATGATTGGCTGCTGGTGTTAAAGCCTCGGTGCTGATTGGCTAAAAGGGAAGATTTTTCTTTGTGTAAAGGGGTTTCCTGGTCTCAAAGGCAAGGACAGGAAGAGGAGAAGGAGTGCCGGGTTTTGTCATCAGTGCCCCGTTGGAGCTCCAATAACCCAAATGAAACAATGCAGAATAGAATAGAATAGAATAGAACATAATAGAATAGAATAGAATATGTTCATTTGTATATTGAGTCAAGAAAAGTAACAAGCTGTTTTTGGCAGGTATTTGACTTGGTGGCTGGTACATATATAAACAAACACAAATTAAACATTAATATCAAATAAACAACATAAACAACACATATTTAAAAATAGCAGTTTAACACACACACACACACATATACACACACATCTATAGTATATATTGTAGTCTATATCCTTTGGATTTGCACCGTTTTTACACCTCAGTGTTATTGCTATCTTACACTTTTATATTTGCATTGTATTTAAAAAAAAAAAAAATTGAAATTTCCCACTTTGTATCTTATCTTATGTCTGTTTAACATACAATAACAGGCCTACTACTTCTTCAATGTGTGCCAACAATAGGGACATTAAAGAAATAGAACAGAGTAACAGAATAGAAAATAAAGTGTTGCCTTAATAAGGCTATTAACAATCAGCATAGTTTAAAGAATGAGTTTCAGAATGTAAGTAAATTAAGATACAACATAATAATCTGTTAATGTAAAACTAAATTTGAACATATTGTAAGCTACATTTATAATAAATGGTCTGTGACCTGTGGGAAATTACTTTTCAATTTTATGAAATAGGACATTCTACATTAGAGGTCAATTTACTTTTATGAACAGTATATTTTAATTTGTATATTGATTAAGGAGAATTTTGAATGCAGGATTTTTACTAACAGAGTATTTCTCATAGACAGTTAAAGAAGGTATTTCTATACTTTGGTAATCGTACTTTTACTCAGGTAAAATATCGCCCATGTATTGGCGGCAGTTCCCCACTACGCCGCTAGATGGCGGACTCACACAGTCTGAATGAAGGGCATCAATAAAAGCCGCTGAGCTGAGCGTCCTGCTCGAATCTAACCGGGATATCCATCAGCTGGACCAAAATACATTCAGTTTAACCCTTTTAACCAAGACAGACCGCTATTTGTTCGGTCGTTTCCCCCCTACGCCATCTAAACCACATCGTTTATACTAACCGGTAAGTGGGTGGCTATATTCCACCTCTATGCACTATCCACATCCATTCTGGATTGTAAACACAAATGTAGGTACTAAATTAATGGAGTTGATGGATAGATGAGAGTAACGTTACACATATATATTTTTACAGCCATTCTTTCTTAAGTGTCTGTTATGTGTGGGGTTTTCTGTTATTCTTACATCTTTTCTTGCGGATTTAACTGCGCAATATTTGTGTAGGTTAAATAATTAGATTGTATCCTTGCTGGTCTGCTCCCTCGTTACTGTCACAATCCCACCCCTCCCCCCCTCTTTAGTCATGGGAGTCATAGAATATAACATAAACTGTAATATATAAATATAAATAAACTGTACTCATTTTTGGAGGCTTGTGATATTTAAAACAACATAATAAAATAAGTATATATGTGGTACAAGTAGGCTTCATGCAGTTCCTTTATTATTGGTGTGTTTGTGAGGTTGGACTTTAACAGTGATATGTGCTTGTGTGTTATTCCACTACTTTCTTTGGTTTTTAGTCTGAAAGAGGATCAGTCATGTTCTACACCTGTGGTCCCAACGAAGCTATGGTGGTGTCAGGTAAAATGATGGCCTCAAGGCTATGGGCTACTGGCTACATCAAGTTTTTTCAACTTAAAAAAAAAAATAATAATAATACAATACCATAATCAAAAGTGTATCATTCTTGTTTTTCATTCATTTCCATTTGTTATAATGCTGTCATTCCAAAATGGACAAAATATACAAATTATTTAAAAGCATCAACATGATAACCTATTTGAAAATGTCACAATTTCGTAAGCAAGGCTTATAAAATAGGAATTACTCAATGCTTTTTAACCAGTTTTTGGTTGAATATCTAATTATAAAGTGAATCATGCTACAAAACCAAAATTAGGAAAAAAATACTTGATGTTGCAACGTTTTGTTCATATCACACAACCTCAGTCATGTCTGAAATCTGATTGGAGGCTCTGCCCGGTCTCTCGTCTGTCCCAGGGTTCTGTCGGTCTCCTCCACTGATGATACCCGGAGGCAGAGTGTTCGTCATCCCATGCATCCAGCAGTTACAGAGGTTGGCCAATGTGAATGTCCACTGATGTCTACAGATTAGAGCCCGGCAGGCCGATATTATCAGCTGATATTAGGCATTTCCAGAACTATCAGTATCTGCATTTATAATTATAATTTTAAAAAAAATTCATTCATCAATAAATGAATATTTAAAAAATAAAATGGGTGCCATTAGGGCAGTGGATAATCAATCAGTTATCATATTTTCCTTTATATGTCTCTCCCTGCCTCCCTCCAGGATTTCCCTGAACACTCTGACTCTGAATGTGAAGAGCGATAAAGTCTACACCCGCCACGGGGTGCCCATCTCTGTCACCGGGATAGCTCAGGTCAGTGTGCAGCGCTGGAGAGGGAGCAGCAGGCTCCTCCACCGGTGAAGCAGCAGCAGGAGGTTTAGCTCAGGAGGACAGGTCTAGACTAATGGACAAAACTGAACATGGCTAAGCTGAATAATAAAGATGTAGGTGCAATGTTTCTGTATCTACTCAGGCAGGTTGCCCATAGTGCAGTCTACATCTTTGAGTATGTCACATTTACCAAACAAGACAGAGTCGGCATAGATAGGAAAATGTGCCATCTCCGCCATTCACATTTACATGCATGTATTTACTGAAGGGAATCAATCATGCCTGTTGGAGAATATCAAAAATCTATTCCTATTACATTATAGTTTCAGCCACATTTGACAACAGATGTCTCATCATGGGAAGATTGTTATGATTTTTTTTAATATCAGTGTGTCAAGTATTAATGTTCTTACAAAACCAGCTTCTGTTTTGCTGGACACTTCATATACAGTCTTGTATAAAGTACTTGTAAGCAATACTTGATTAAAAGTACAAGTATCTTACCAGAAAACAACTTTGGTAGAAGTTAGTCACCTTTTAGAATATAACTTGAGTCTTAAAGTATCTGATATTTACAGTACTTAAGTATCAAAAGTAATTTTATGATATTAAATGTACTGGACAATTAGAAGTAAAAGTAAAAAGAACAACAACTTTGATCATGAACTTTAGTGTAGTTTCCTTATAGTAAAGCCTAATGTCCAGGGTTTCCACACTTTTGGACCGACTCATGGGGACGGGAGCTCACTGATCAGTCCGACTTCCTTTTATGTCGACGGTCATCTGTCGGATTGGTGTGTCAGAGCCTTTGGGAAAGTAGTGGAGTAAAAGTAAAAGTTTACGGAAATATAAATAACATAGTACAGCTATGTGAACATTCTACTTAAGTACAGTAACAAAGTATGTGTACTTTGTTACATTACAACACTGGACATAAGGAATGAACCCAGCAATGCTGTCAGTGTGTCCCTGTCGTCATAACAATAAACTAGTTTCTTACAGATGAAGATCCAGGGTCAGAACAAACAGATGCTGGCTGCAGCCTGCCAGATGTTCATGGGGAAGTCAGAGGCCGAGATCGCTCAGATCGCCTTGGAGACACTGGAGGGACACCAGCGGGCCATCATCGCCCACCTGACTGTTGAGGTAAGGATGGGGCGGTTGATTTTTTTGTTGTTAGATTAACTATAGTTTAAATTCTGGGGTTTTAAGTTCAAGTCAGTAATTAAACCGTGTTGCCCTGAAATAGTGTCACCTTGTCTTGTTTGTGACAGATTTAAATGACATATATCAATTTCGTGAGTGTTAGAGAAAAAGAGATAAAATGGTCACATTTATTTGTTTATGTCACAATTGCCTTCCAGACTGGAAAGGCACAGATGCCACAACATATCTAACTTGTATTGTTTTGATTCTATTTTGACCTAGAGAGACAGTAAATACCACAAACTGTACCTCTTGCAGGAGATCTACAAGGACCGAAAGAAGTTCTCAGAGCAGGTTTTTAAGGTGGCGTCTTCTGACCTGGTCAACATGGGCATCAGCGTGGTCAGCTACACACTCAAAGATGTTCACGACGACCAGGTAACCGCATAACTTCAAACAAGTGATTTTTCAATTATTCATTTTCTAGTCTATACCCACAACGTTCCACTTCCGGGATTGCTACGGTGCCGCAGGAAATTCTACTGGATGTCCTTCTTTTCGGCCGGATGTCCATTACCTTCTTCTTTCTTTGTGTTGTAATTGTAAACTCTGGTGGATTTCTGAGGACTATGGTTACCTGTTCCTGAGATCTCTGCAGGGTAAATCCAGACAGCTATCTAGACAATCTCTCCAATCTGAGTTTTGAACGTACACATGGTCCACCAAAACAAGTTCCTTCCCGAGACTATTTTGCAGCGTCACCGTGGCTTTGTCCGACGCTTAGCACCGCCCAAGACGATTGAGATTGTGACAAACCACAGCACGTTCTTTTTCCATCCCACAATGCTGTGTGGAATAGCCAGACCAACATCTGGCAATGCGAGATTATTCATTTTCAAAAATGGAACAAAACTTACTAACATTTATAATTTGATGTGTTTTTAGTGAGTTTGCTTGGGTCTTTAAGTTCTTTTTTTAACAAATGATGACCATCTAATTCAAGAGATCAAAAAAATATTAAAACTATACACAAAAGGACGAACCATGCCATCGAGGTGTACCTTTCTCCCTTCTGTTGACTTTAGAAAGAGCTGCCATAGCTACATCATGTTAGCTCAAAAATAAAAGGAATTTTCTGTATCTTTGATTCATTCTGTTTTGAATGAAGAATGCACATCTAACTTCAACATGTCTTTCTGCTACTCAGGATTATCTGCATTCACTGGGGAAGGCTCGGACTGCCCAGGTTCAGAAAGACGCCCGCATTGGAGAGGCCAAGAACAAGAGAGATGCTGTGATCAGGGTGAGATGTATCACGTTGTCTCCCTCCTCCCAGGATGTTGTTATTCCTATGAAGGTGTCTCATTTCAACATAACCATTGGGCAGCAACAGGGTGTATTGGAATTGACAATCTTGTTTTTAGAGTAGTCAGTCACATAGTTTGTTCTGCTCCGTCCCCAGTGATATTTGTATAAATGATTGCTCGTATATTAAGCATCTTCATCCTGTTTATTCAATATTCTATTTTCTCCCTCTTGTTTCTGCAGGAGGCTCATGCAATGCAGGAGAAAGTCTCGGCTCAGTACAAGAATGAGATCGACATGGCAAAGGCCCAGAGGGACTATGAGCTGAAGAAGGCTGCCTACGACATTGAGGTCAACACAAAGAAGGCTGAGTCAGAGATGGCCTATCAGCTGCAGGTACACACGGGTGAATAAGAACTGGGTGACTGCAATCAGTAACACATTTATACTGACCTGGCTCTAATATCTCATAATATTGACTGACAAAATCTAATATGCACGTACTATAATCTTCCAGGTAGCGAAGACGAAGCAGCTTATCGAGGAGGAGAAGATGCAGGTCCAGGTGGTTGAGCGGACGCAGCAAATCATGCTGCAGGAGCAGGAGATCAGCCGCAGGGAGAAGGAGCTGGAGGCCAAGGTGAAGAAACCTGCGGAGGCTGAGCGGTACCGCCTGGAGAAATTGGCCGAGGCCCAACGGTGAGTTGCCATGGCTCGCTGCGCTCCCAGAACAACAGGGTCGTGTTGAGAGAAGGGAGGTGGTCTTTCAGTTTTTAGTACCAAAGTTTAAGGCCCCTGTGTTTGCAGTACCTTTGCTCTTGTTGAAGTGTCCCAAGGAAAGATGCTGAATTTCTGGTTGTTGGAGGATTGCAGAAACTTTTATTTTGTATCAAGATTTTATCTGTCAGCTGCTTACCCTCCTTTTTTATCTAAGTAAGGAAGCTTTCTACAACTACTATTCACACAGATAGATAAGGTATTTTATGGTGTGGTTAGGTAAATTAAAACAAGTAGTGGAAGAAGTACTTTACTTTAGTATTTTACTTAAGTAAAAGTCCTGCATTTAAAATCTTACTTGAGTATAAGTACAAAAGTATTAGCATCAAAATACATCTAAGTTACCAAATGTTAAAGTACTCATGATGCAGAATTGCTCATGTCAGAATAATATACAGTATATTACTGTATATTATTGCAATATAATTATCGATGTATAAATGTTCCACATCACTTTAATGAATGAAAGGAAAGAAAGTTCAGATTAATGTAGTGAGGTAAAACAGTACTTGTACTGAATCGAGTAGATTACTTGATTTACTTAATAAATGTACTTGGTTATTTAAGAATGATTAAAACAAGACAGGTGGAACTGTAGGCAACTTTTTATAGCCACTGCTATAAATCGTTTATTTTAAAAACAATCCCAACGTATTGTAGTGACAGAGTGTGAAATCCATTAAACATAATACTGTACTTCTTTTGATGATTAAGTGAAAATCAGACTCAACTCTGCCTCCTGTTGTAGTATTGATCATTCTGTGGTTTTCTGTCTGAGTCTGCTTTCCTTTCTCTCTCTCGCTGTCCAGTCTTAAGTTGATCATGGAGGCGGAGGCCGAAGCCGAGTCCATCAGGGTAAGTCGCAGATCATCACAACTGATTCCAAACTCAGCTGTCTTTAGTTTTTCAAAACAGTTTAAAAATAAAAATCAAGTTAGGAATTTTTTGAAATACCGCTCTTATGCCCACAAACGTTCTTGTTGTGTGTATGAGTCACAAAGTATCTCAGTTGGGCGTAGTTTCTCCTTAGTGTTTTCTGGAAAAAGTACCCCAACCGTCCTCCCGTCTCCTTCAGATGAAGGGTGAGGCCGAGGCGTTTGCAGTGGAGGCCAAAGGTCGCGCTGAGGCAGAGCAGATGGCGAAGAAGGCCGAGGCCTTCCAGCAGTACAAGGATGGAGCCATGGTGGACATGCTGCTGCAGCAACTACCTCTGGTGAGACAACGTAGTGGGCCATCTTTAACGGTTATACTTTACATACAGCCTACTCTTATTGTATGTGGGTTGTTTGATTTGGTTTGGTTACAAAGCCATCCCTGGGTTCCACGTACTGTCCTAATTACAGCTAATAATTTGCTCTATTTACTGCCTTTTTCAAAGCATTGAACAAAAACACATTGAGGACATAAATTGTATCAGAAAACAAAAAGAAAAGTATCATTGTTAACTTGTTTCCTTTGCACAACTTTTTTTTAGAAACTTGAGAAATTCAAGTACTGCCTTTTTAATTTCACATTTTAGAATTTAAGAAGAAATTGTCAATTTTATTAAAAAATATCATGAAATTAGACTGACGTTTGTAAAGGTTTTAACATTTGGCAATATCTGTCTTTCACCAGATGGCAGAAGAGATTAGCAGGCCTCTGTGTGCAGCCAAGAAGGTTACCATGGTATCCAGTGGAGGCGGGGAGGTGGGCGCAGCCAAACTGTCAGGAGAGGTGCTGGACATCATGGTCCGCCTCCCTGAGGCTGTGGAGAAGCTGACTGGAGTCAACATCTCCCAGGTAGCACAAACACTATATAATCCTGGACGTGCTGACTCTGGTCTGCTGATACATGTCATGTCAAATGCATCATGGACGATACATGAAGACTGATCATCACAGCTGCATTAATTGATTATTTTATTGCCAATTGAAGGCAGAAAACTCCAAAGCATCCTGGCATTGTATCTTAGTAAATTCATATGGAAAATGTGTCAGCATTAACAGTTTCATACATTTAACATCTAGGAGCTTTTCTGCCAGCTTGTTGCTAACTCCGACATTTTGGCCTGGTGTTGGCCAGGTAGGATAGCGTTGTTTTTATCAGAGTGGGAAACGGGGTCGATGAGAGCAGGGAGCCTGAATCAGACCACGCTGGGTTAAAAGCTGTAAGATGCTAAGATAAGCTATAATGCGCTGAGCGTTGTCGCCATTTATTCATATAATGAATGAAGAACTGAACTTGAAGAAAAGACGTCCCTCACTTTCCCTCTTGTCTCCATTCTGCAGGTGACCTCTCGTACAGGCTGAAGAGAATCAACCAACCAGTCGGATGACCAGACAGATACACCCCCCCCCCCCCCGCCCTAGCCTTATCAGCTGCCTGGACTCTTTGCATGAGTCTGCTTAACACCTAACAGCCTCTCTCTTCTACTCCCATCAGCTGCCCCCCCAATACTTTCCACATATTTTCTCTTTAACAATTCAGGCCTGTGACTTAAATTACATTGTCTAGACCCGATATTTAAATACAGCAAAACAGGCAACAAGTAACTGTAGCCTGTGCATGCAGTACTTTTTACATTTTCACTTTCTTCTCTCTGCACGGCACATTAATGAGAACATCTTTATTCGTTTCCTTTTGTCTCAGTCTCTCCCCCCTGTCTGTTTACTTTTACCTCCATAACTGTCTGTCCACTGCCTCGCTGCCAAACCGTAAGTGCATCTTAACATGAATGTTTAACACCAACACACATTCAAAACCTTGATTTACTAATGCACTAACATTGCATAGTCTAGACCTAAACCACTGCCTTTGGTTTTAGCCATCACTCATTTCTCATCATGGGATTCTGATGGAATTCATATTTAATTTATCAAGGGAGATTAGGGTAATCATTTTGACCTTTTAATCTTTAAAGTTGTCATGCATGGTTGGAAATTCAGATAATCAAAATTGTGATGCCATCTGTATATTGGTATGATGTTCTATGTATTATATACAGTATTTTTTTTTACATCTGTCATTGTTTTCTATTTTATATTTGTGGGTTCTCCATCCACAATAACTTCTTCTAGTCTTTTCCTGTTGAATCAGTGTTAATACTACATATAGATAGATTATTATAGGACTCTTTGCATAAGGAATACCAGTTTAATATAGTCAAACATTAAAACCCCGTGCAGCAGCCCCTTACCACACTTTTCTCTGTGATTTCATGCAAAAATATTAAATGTTGTGCGTGTTGACTCACTTGAACCCACCTTCATTTCCATCTACCCTGACTTCAGTTCTAAGCACTTCCGTATTAAACATATTTATCTAATTGCTATTTTTATATCTATCATCAGAGCACTGTAATTGTCACTTTCTACTGGATGCAGGAAATCCAGCTTAATATACTGTTAACCTTTAAAGCTCTTAATTTATAAATCACGATGATATAAATTATGTTATTTATGATGAAAGTTTATGACCGGGCAAAATAGAAATTTACAGTGAATCAAAAGCAGGTTTTTTGTCATAATCTAATGCTATAATGACATCATAGGTAAAGCCCCCTCTCCCAAGGACGTTTCCCAAGGACACTTAAACAAAAAAAAAGATCTAAGCCAAAACAGCAGCTTGAACTTGGTTTTATGGACTTTTCCACCCTGTAGTCCAGTAATGCATACACTGTACTAAATGTATACAGTAAGTAAAGTGGCACCATTTATGTTATTATAGCAAGTTATGTAGCAGCTCTAATAAAGATGTAGCTTGTAGAACTAAAGGTAAATATGGTGCAAATATAGCTTTCTTATGGTAGCAATGGGAATACCACAGTCTAACTGTGAGATAACTGTTGAAATGCTGAACTATGTATCATTATTGTTGTTTTTCAAATGTGAAGAGATATCCATGACATGCTAAAGAGTCACTTAGATTACTGATTGTCAGATGATGCCAGCTTCTACTTCAGGGAAAAGGATGTATTAAGATTTGGTGGTCAGAAGATCATTTCTTCATTCTTCTCTAGCCAATCTTACTGTATTGTGTGCTGTGTCTTTGTGTTAACTTATTACTTTATGATACAAAGTTAATATCAAACAATCCATTGTAAGGAAGTTAAAATCGCTCAGTATATTTGTAATTTATCATCTCTGAGTCAATGCATCTGTCAATGATACGCTAGTGAGGGTTTACGAGCTAGCTCTGAAGTGTTACAACTTGCCTTATATCGTAACCCTATTACACTGTTATCCTCCATCATAAGCTCTGGGGCAAAACGTGTTTTTGTATCAGCAAGACATCAAAGAGTATATAAACATTTAGGAATCACACGATGGACAACACATTTGCTTTTCTTTAGATTTAGAAAATGAATTGCATGTCTGATTTAGTTTGCACTGCACAGCCAAATCAGATGGATTGAAATAGTTTTTCTGAAAGTACATTTCATTTATTTGAAGGTTTTTTTGCATGCATATCCATGCCTGTTAGTCACACTTTCACTGTAATTTATTCTTGCATATGTTTTAAGTCAGGACGCTGTACTTTACTGTGGGATTACCAAAGTAGGAGAATTTTTTTTGTCAACTTTAGAAAAGGAAATGTGATCTTTGTTGTGATCTCTGAAATTCTGTGTTTTAAGTGTAATCATACCCTGAAGTGGCACTACATGTGGATGTAGATGTATTTATACAGTATATATTTGATATTTAATGCAGTATCAGTGTAGCACTGTTAGCTTCACAGGTCACCATTAACAACTAACTTTTACTAACAGCAGTGTTTCACTATAAATGTATTTACGCTATCATCCTTTAGAGAGATTTCTGTGTTATTGCAACTCAGCAGTAAAGTGTGGCCAAGGATATTGGCACTTTGTTGCTTTTTAATTACTGTCTGTGAACTTCAGGTTCAGATTTTTATTTTCTGGAATTTGTTATTCTACAAAGCTCTACAAATGAAAACTGTCATTAAATTGCAAAAGGGAAACCATGTATGTCCTTTACTATTTCTAAAAACAGGACAATGATATCCTTTATTTAACTACATGTTAGTCTCTATGTTTTCCTGTTAAATTCATGTACTTCTGTTTATACATTTTGATTTGTGCTTGGGTTAAGCTTATTTGTTCCAGTTTTTTATTTATTTTCGTCAATGAGCACGTTGTGTTGAATTGTATCAGCATAATAAACTTTTTTTTCCTACACAATTTTAAGTTTTTCCTTTCATTGATCTGTCACTGAATGTTTTTAGGTGTCTAGTTCACACTTGCACTTCTGGGCAGCTCTACTGGAGCACAGTGCCATTCCCAAACGTGCTGGCACAGTTATTCCTGTTGTTGAATCTCAATTTATTTATTTTTGTGTAGGGATTCAAACTAGTAACCATGTAAACACAGCCCTTGTACACACCCTAATGCTAGTCCTTCCTAATACAAAAGTGGGTCATTTTCTTTGACATAAACTCTGATGTGGACATAAGCTTAATGCAAATGGAAAATAATAGGCATACTATACAGGCTATAAGGATGCAAGAACACTGCAGCAAAATGGGTATTTTTTAAATGATGGCTATATAAATTAATTTGAGAACTGCATATGCTGAATTATATAGACATATAGCGTCCATTCCAAGACCAACATTTACATATTATATTACAGATTGATCATTTTAGTGATGTAGCCTACCACACACTGCAGACGGGGTCATTGATACACCGGAAACCACTGTACGGACGTTTCTTTTACGGTCTATGGTGGGAAGCTGTGTCATCTCGCTGAACTAATGCAGGAAGTAGGATCATTTTTTCTTCAAAATTAAGACATAACCCCCTAAAAATATACAGGCATCTATGTGTATAGAACAAAATTCAAAACACTTTATTGAACAACAGCCTTCATTACAAATGGAGAACAGCACCTGCTGACAAGTAGATAGTCAATATACAGTATTATTTGCATAAATGTTCTAAGGTTAAAGATAACTGAGAATTATTGTATTTTATCACAATTTCCACTTGTGTCGTGAATACATTTTAGAATTCAACATTGGTAAGCTACGGTTTTTTTTACTGAAAAGCAATGGAAGTTATCAACATGGCTTTTATTTTTGAAAGATGTGACCGGAAACGCAACTGTTTTTCTCTGTCTGACTTGACTCTGCTAGAGGGGAAAAAAAGGAAAAAACCGAAGAAAAAAAAAAGGCACATCTGAGGGGTTTGAGGGGAGGATTTTGACAAAGTTTCCCAACTGTCCCGACCCGAGGAGGCTCCGGGGGGGTTGACCGGGACTCGATTTCACCGGTAATTAACCCAGGAGTTATTATTCCGTTGTTAATTAACTGTTTTGTTGAGTCTGTCTGCGAGCGCCGTCGTCCCCGCCGCCGGAAGTCTGCATGAAGCTGCGTCTCCTACAGTGGCGGCGGCGTCGACGTTTTTTTTCTGTCTTCGTTTTTTTTTTATTCGAGACTTTTTTTTTCTCTTTTTTTTTATTTTCTCTCAGCGAGATGAGCAGGGAGTGAGGAATGGAGGCGTAGGCAGCGAGGCTGTTTGTATTTACTTAGCGACGAGCTAGTTAAGCACATCACTACACAGGCCTCCGTGCATCTATAGCGAGCCAGCGAACAAAAGGAGAAAATTAATGGAGGCAAGTTAGCTAGCTCCACCAGTCTTGTTGCGTTAACCAGCTATCGCTAGCCATGTTTGTTTACAACCCAGATGTCTCATTAAGCTCTTGACAGCTGGTTAGGTGCAGTGTGACACCTCTATGCTGAGTGCTTTGCAAGGGGCTTCCTGTTTTAAAGGATTTATGACATATTCGTTTTTAACAAGAATTACTCTATCACAGCCCGCAGCTAGCAGTACCCCAGTTTGGGAGCCAGCTAGTGTCCTTCGTCAAACATGGCTCTCAGAGCACTAAAACATTGACTTTGTATTATACTAACAATGGCTCTACATTGTCAGATAGCTGCAGTCTGTGGAAAATGTAATTAATTTGCCATAGAAGCTTGCCCAGTCACGTGTTTGTAGGTAGTGGAGGGGGAGAGGAGGCTCACCAAAGCAACGTTTAACATGCCTTGAGTTATGCACTGAATGTTTTGCATGAAATGTATCGTTACCTCATCTGTTTCAGAGATTAACGTTATTATAGAAGTGTATTATGTTGTTACGTGGAAGTTAAGTTTTCATGGGCATATTCTCCCCTGGATAATTTAACAGTTATTAGTAATATTAAATATCAGTTCAGCTTTACTAACAATACCATGCTTGCTTTTCTTTGTATGTGAGCAATGTGGCTGTGCATGGCATTCACAATCTTCACATGCATACAGAAAACCAAACCTCAAAATGTATTTCACGATTGGTCTGTAACTGTAGCAAAGTATGTGGAAATAAACTGCAAATGCATGCCAAAATAGAACAATGAAACTATGAAACTTCCTTCTTTGTGCTACAGAAAACATGTTGCCTATGTGTCAGTGGGAGATGATCGGGAAACAGAAGATCAGAGGTTTGATAATGAAAAGATAAACAGTAGTCTTTTAAACAGTGAGTGTTGTCTTCAACAAACCATATGCATTCTCAGAAAGAATTACTTTCAACACCTACTGTACTAGCATCTACTTTGGAAGGACATGCCTCTGTGTTAATTGTCCAGGCGATCAATAGTTACAACATTTTGACACCAAATTGGGTTGCACTCCAAAACTAGACTCAACACTGATAAAGTAACCACTCAAAGATTGTGTAATTTGTTCATCGCAATGCAAACTGTGTAGGAGACTTTTGAGGAAGTGCATGGGCTGTGTTACGAAACATTATCAAAAGCTTCAAAGACAGATTATCATCATTTCTCCACTCTTGTCTCTTCTATCCTCCTGTAGATTTTTTTTATTTTTTATATTCATTCCCCCCTGGGATTGGACATCTTTGCCTGATTCCTTTCACATCCTCTTCTCTGTTAATCTGGTCAAATAATTTTAAAAGCAACAACCTAACAGCATAAACCTAAAAGCATTTCACATCAAACAAGTCATTTGTGTGCCAGCCATCTTTAACTTCTGGACTGGAATCCTTTAAAACAATGGTTGCCTGCCTGGCAAAGTGCTGATACAGTAGACACGTTTACCAGCCACAATTAAAGTGTAGAAGCTCGCAGTCAACACTGAGCCTGAAACCTGCTCAGTGTCTCGGCAAACAGAGGAGACGATCATGGAAGGAAACAATCTAAGATGATTGAAATGCAGCCACGCATGGTCTCGTTTCACATGAAAGTAAAAAAAAATTGAATAAAAAAGCATAATAAGAAGGAGGAAGAGGAGGAGGACAGGTGTTTTCTAAGTGTGTTGCTTTTTAATTACAGAAATAATGGACGATTCCCATTTCAACTCATCATACTTTTGGTCTCCCGTCCCCACTGTACAAGGACAGGTAGAGGCAACCTTATTGTTGGAATTGTCTTGAAATACACATGGTATAGTGGTATGTGCAGTCAAAAGATACCCAGGAGCGATTATCATGTTGACTGTTTATGGAAATAATTCAAACATTACATAACACCAGACAATCGTTTGACCCTGAACATGTAATAACACAACCGATCAGTGCTCGCTTAGTCAGAGAAGTTGGCTTAACCTCACATGAGTCATTTGAACATGAGTTCTTGACATGGGGAGGGTTCAATTGATCATATGATCACTCCTGTCCCTCTCATCTCTTCAACCCCTCTTTGTTCCTTTTTATTCGGTTCCTTTTTGCATTTCACATTGCCTACGTTCTCTCTTCTCTCCCATGTCCTTCTCATAACTTCATCTTCTTTTTCTAACAACTTCTTCCCCCATTATCCCCCTGCTTTGTCTTCTTCCCCTTTCTCTCCTTACTTTCTTTGTCACACATGTTCTGTGTTACCTTTATTGCCTCACCCATCTTCCTTGCTGCCTACATCACCTCCATCTGCTCCTGTTTTATTTTTCCTTATGTAAACCTAACCCATCCTCAATTCCTGTTCTCCACCTCCACCCTTGTATCTACCTACCTTACCATCCTTTCTTCTTTATTCTCTTTCTTCCTCTTATTTCCCTTCTCTTCCTTTTCATCTTCTTTCAATCTGCCTTGCCTACCTACTTCATACACACGGCTCATCTTGTTTACTGTCATACCACTTCTTCTTTTCATCTCACTTGTCTTGGTCATATCTCATGGCCTCCTTCCCTGTTCATTTCAACCTTCCTCTTATCCTACATCTCCCAATGTTGCACCCCCACCCATCTCGCACTCTTTTTCTCTTTATCACTTCGCCCTTCCTCCTTTCATTCCTCTTACCACCCGCCCGCCCCTGTACTCATCCCTATCTAGATCGAGAACACCATGTTCCTGAACAAGGCAAAGGAGCAGCTGGGTCCAGAGAAGACCAGCGTGCCCTCTTACTCTCACTCCTCTGCATCTACCACCTCCTCCCCCCACTACCCCACGGCTGTGCTCGCCATCCCCGGTTCAGTGGACGCAGGGTCCGGGTTGCGGTTGGTCCCCAAACAGGAAGGAGGTGGGAGCACAGCAGGACTAGGTGGGGCTGGCGGCATGAGTACGCTCGGGGGACACCTGCACCAGTCGCACACGACCCAGAACATCACCGTTGTGCCTGTTCCCTCGACAGGTATCATGACTGCAGGTGAGTAGGCTGCCTTTTTTCCTGCCTAATCATGGCATCCTCCACTCCATTTTACATTTCTGTATCATCAATCATCATAATATGTTTGTTTGTTGGAATCACTATAATAAGATGGGTGCATGTGAGTCAGGAGTAACCCTATAAATATTAAACTGCAGTTGCTACAGATCTTGATTTAAACAGTTTTCCTTTTATTTAGGGCGCTGACACACCAACCCGATTATCGGCCGTCGGACAGTCTGGTGACTCGAGTCTGTTCGGTGTGTTCTGTGCTTTCATTTGGGCCAATTTGACATGTCGAATCGGCCAGTGGACAGTCGGACTAAATGACCAGTTACCGGAAAGGATAAGCATGAGAAACGGCTCTCAAAATCTGACGAAAAACTGACCTTTGTCGATCTGAAATGAAGACAAATTCAGCAACTGCATGGCCTATTTCTTGCTTAAAATGTTTTCAGAAACATGTTTCGTGAATTGTTTTCGTACAATATGAGATCGTATTCCGAACGAGCCGCTATTATGGTCGGGGAGGAACCAGACCCACTTGACTCGTTCATCCAATCAGCTACTGTTTTTTGTATTTTGTCTCGCGCACACGCAGAATGTACGCTCAAGTCTGCATCGCTTCGGTGTGTTCTGAGGCAGTTGTTTGACCAACTCGGGGAGACTGATCAGTCAAACGGCCTTTTCTGCCAATGGGTTGGTGTGTCAGAGCCTTAATAAAACATCTTTTTGTATTTAATATCAGTTTAAGCAGTGTCTAAGGGCAGTCTGAGGTATAGGTTGTTAACGAATATTCATCTGAATCATTTGTTCACAATTAAGCATCATGACAAGTCTGTCAGTGCTGACGTTTTGACCCTTACACCTAAGCATAAGGTATACGTATTTATGTGGCTTTAAATATTGGTAATGAAGGTGATTTGGACAGTGCACCTGTTGCTAGCTGCTTTTAGGAGGAATGGTATCCTAATCTAAAATGTTTGTTTTGACCAACAGTCAGATCACAGTTTCTCTTTTCCTCTTAGCCGGGTTAGTGATCACCACCCCCCAAGGCACACTGGTCCCCACTGCCTCCACGCAGTCATTTGTAGCTGGACACCCCACTGCCACCACCATGATAGTATCTGCAGTGCACCCCTCACATACAGGTAAAACACGGGCCCAGTTCAACGTCACTACAGTCATTTCAACTTGTTAAGTCAAACAGCAGTTAGTTAAAAACATAATAATTATAATAACAATAATAATAACAGTAAATGGAATTTATATAGCACTTTTCACAGACTCAAAGTTGCTTTACAGGGCAGGTAGAAGACATAGAACAAACAAGACAAGATGCAGGCACAGATGAAAAGGGAGGGGGGCGTAGTGCTACAGATAGGCAGAGGTGAAAAGATTGGTCTTGAGGGACTCAGAGGTGCTGATCTCTAGGGGGAGGGAGTTCCAGATCCTGGGAGCTGCCCTGGAGAAGGCTATGTCCTCAAAACTGCAGAGGTTGGACTTGTGGGTGCAGAGGAGACCGGCTGAGGTGGATCTGAGGGACCGTGAGGGTCGGTAGGGGGAGAGGAGGTCAGTGAGGTATGACGGTGCCAGAAGGTGGAGAGCTTTGTAGGTGAGGACCAGGATTTTGTAACATGGCATAAGTATTGTCAAAGATAATGTTTGACACGCCTTTTTGTTTGAGGAATATATTATTGCTTTTTCAGCATTCCTTGCTTCGCAATTCTCACAGTAAATATCCCAGCTAAAACCTGCCCACTGTACACATCGTTGGCCATCATGCCGCTCTAGTGGATTAGGTGGGACTAAGCACATCACTCATGGGAACCATGACACAAACTTATAGAAGAGAATTGGTAGAGTTATTAGTTTGATGTAATAAAAACCTGTTTTTCTTCAGTATTTTCAATTCACAACACATTTCCACCTTTTGAGACCAAAAGGAATTGAAGGACAGAAACACAAATCTCATTTAATTTGAATTCTAGTTTTCCACCCACCATTTATTTATTTCTGACTTTTTCTGTGTTTTGACATTCTAACAAACTGCAAGCATGCACACACTTGTGCATGTCCATACTCTTTGATTTGGATTGCTCCTGACCAAGGCAGCACCCCCTTCATAACAACTCATGTCTGTGATGTGTGGGATTTTTCCATGTAATGGAATGGACGCTGTCTTCACACGGCTCTCACCAACTCTTCCCTCCTTTCCCTTCCTATCTCTTTACTTATCTCTTGTTTCCAGACAAGAAGCAGGACATCACTATCCCTCCTGCAGTTGTCATGCCCACTCCATCAAAGCGAGGCAGGAAGAGCAAACAGATGTTGGGCAGAGTGGGTGGGGTCCTCCCTCCAGGAAGTGATGCATTAATATTGGCACACCTTGCTGCTGGTGGACAGGTGAGGGTCTGATGTATTCTTTGCTTTAGCTGGCTACACAACATGGATTGCCATAGTCAGCATCATTTCGACGCTTTAATCATAACTAATATGTTGTTTTGTTGTTGTGTTAGCACCACACTGCTGACCCATATGACCTGTCAAATGATGAGGATGAGCATACCAACAAAGATGGACCCAAATCCTACAGGTAGTGGAAACAAAGCATAGTTGTTCTGGGCATCATAGATTTTTATTAAACATTTAGACATTTAGTCTGCCAAAACAGACTATGACTCCATAGTCAGTGTCATTTCAACACTTCCCATTCATTTCTATGGGAGCAGCCGTGCAATGCATTCTGGTAACGTCGTGGGGACTTTGGAGAAGCTGGGTTTGGAGTCTGCAGCTCATCATTTGCATAAAGTTGAATCAAGGCAACTTTATGCTAATGAATAGAGGCCGGCTCAGCTCTGTGCTTCTAAAAAGCTGACAGACATCTTTTAAACTGACCTTTGTCAATCTGAAATAAGACAGATTCATCTACTGCAGAGCTTTGTTTCCTTTTACGGTTTCTTTTAGCAGTGGGGGCAGGTCTGTCCACACAACAAAACCCCCCGATAATGAGCTGACAGAACTGATAAGTTGAACATTGTCCAATTAGTACAGACCCTCCGTGGTGACGTTTTTGGTGGAGCGGTTTGTTTAATAGTCGACTCGGAAAAAATCGTTTTGACAATAAACTACATCAACACAACAGTATGTGTAGTTAAACTGGACGGGCCCAATAACCTCTCAATAGTTCTACTTGTTGTATTCCGAACAAGCCGCAATTATGGTCGGTTTTGAAATCAGGAAACTGCCAACCCCACATGACATGTTTGTCCAATCAGCTGCAGCCATCGCGGTTGTAGGAGGGGTTTTCTTTGCTTGTCAGTGGTCATTAAAGAGAAACTGGTAGCAAGCCCACTAGTGTGCCAGGTTGAGAAGTACTATAAGTCTACATTAAATCCAAATGAAGGTTCTCTTCTTTCTCTTACTCCTCACTTGCCAAGGTGTCGGATGTGTGCAGTGACGTTCTTCAGCAAGTCAGACATGCAGATCCACGCCAAGTCCCACACAGAGGCCAAGCCCCACAAGTGCCCCCACTGCTCCAAGTCATTTGCCAACTCCAGCTACCTGGCCCAGCACATCCGCATTCACAGCGGGGCCAAGCCCTACACCTGCACCTACTGCCAGAAAACATTCAGGCAGCTCAGTCACCTACAGCAGCACACACGGTACTGGTCTGAGTGGTGTGTGGGTGTTGGTGTGTTTGCGCGCCTGCTTGTGCTCGTGGCTTCTGTTGTTAAAGCACGTGTGTTGGCCTGTGTATGGTGACTGATGAAGGGAGGAAGGGGTGGGGAGTTGGGGATGTGTCAGAGTCTTTTGGAAAAGGTAAATTAAATCACAGTTCTAATCTTGTTGATTTTAGTGTAATTATCAATGAAGATTGGTTTCTTTCTGGTAACTGATTGATGATCAGGACAGGACGGCAGTGTAATCATTAAATTTAACAGTTGCTTTGATCACTTACAAGCCTTTGCAGAATACAAAATAGCCCAGGTTGATGCATGCAACAGTGTTTGGTAGAGGAGGTCAACTGACAGTTCCAGTTACCACCGTTTAGCAGGTGGTGGCGTTAACTTTCTCGTCCTCATGGTGATACTATCACAAGTTTGGCTTATCTTATTTATCCTATTTTCTCTGGATCCACCTCTGCTTTCACACAACTCTTTCGAAGATCCCTTCTTTTGTGTGAGGCACCTTCTGGAGACCTTTTCACCTTTTTTAACCACTTCTAATGTTAAACCATCTCCATTAAAAATAGAATAGTACAGTATAGCAATAGAGTTTTGGCTAAAATAACACTGAGGAGGTAATGGCACTGTTTACAAATGACAAACTTGATTATTGAATAGGGAAAATGTTGTCATCTGGAGAGTCAGTCTGTTATTCTAATCATACAAGTGTGAGTACACATTGTGTGCTGTGTATGATAATTTCCTTTTTTTAAGACAATACAAGCTCCTCTTTGCTTTTGCTATTCTTTTACTGCCCTGAGTCAGCCCACATGTTTTATACACACCCTCATGATCATATTTCTAAAACCGATGAAGCGGTTAAACCACTATTTAGAATGGTTTTACTTGTATTACACGTAATTATGTGTGACAATGTACGTGATTAAAGCTCCTGTCATGCCGTCGAGACTCTGATAAATGTTTTATTTTATGTTTCACCTTGTCATTCACCTCCCTTATGTTTTCATTTCCCTTATTGCCATGCACTGGGGCTTCTTGGGGTTTCAGGCCCTTCATTTTAAAGAGGAAGATGCTCTCCACTGGCCCGCCACTCATCTTGAATTTACATTTCAGTTTGGCTGCAGCAAAGCCAGACATTCATAGACACACTCACACTGCACGTAAAGCAGAGCACAGCAATGGAGAGAGAGACTGCGTGAGAGAGAGCGAAAGAGAGCGAGAAAGAGAAAAGCATGACTGTGCCTGCTGTATGTTTTTGTTCTGTGTTTTCACAACTCAGACACAGCACAAAGAGCACACTTTCAAACCTAGTGATTTATGATCAACGGATCCCAGATCCTGTTAACTTTAACGCATGATTTGGTCTTCAGTTTATTGTGAAGTTTGGTCATGCTGTAGCTTAAAAATCTCTCGCTGTTTCTCTCTCTGTTTCTCTCTCTCCACCTCCTCACCCCTCCCATCCCGGGTTGCCCGTGTTAGAAACCACACGGAGGCCAAGCCCCACAAGTGCCCCCACTGCTCCAAGTCGTTTGCCAACTCCAGCTACCTGTCCCAGCACATCCGCATCCACACCGGGGCCAAGCCCTACGCCTGCTCCTACTGCCAGAAAACATTCAGGCAGCTCAGTCACCTACAGCAGCACACACGGTACTGGTCCGGGCTGGGCTGGGTGGTTCTGAAGGGCCGGTTGTGTTTTTATGTGTGCATGTATGGGGGCAGGTGTGAGAGAGAGTTGTCACATTGTGGTTGTTTACATCTTTTTGCACTTTAGTGTGTGTGTGTGTGTGTGTGTGTGTGTGTGTGTGTGTGTGTGTGTTCTCTCAAATTTGGGAGGCATGCTGTGTAGTCGAGAGGTTTTTCACAGTATCTTCTTTTAATAATCTGAGTTCAAATTTGGGAGGCATGCTGTGTAGTCGAGAGGTTTTTCACAGTATCTTCTTTTAATAATCTGAGTTGCCAAATTAAGACATTACGGTGGCTCCATATCCAAAATAGGTTACCTATGAACCAAAGCCAAGACCTGGTTTATAGTAATTTCCTGCCTTGGATGGCTTAATACTGTACATATTTTAAGAATGCCACATGGTCCAGAGCTGTGTTCCACATCTTCTTGACTAGTCATGGGTAAAGTGTGTCTAAAACCTTTTTAAGGGGTACAAGTGACCACTGATGTTTTCATAACTCCAATCTATACACACATAAAAATAAAACAACCTACCAAAAGGAATTACCTTTTGTGGTAGGTTAACGAGGAGAAAGCAAGGGATTGAGCTACTAAGCTATGATCTTTATTATTTATTTATTTTGTTGGCTTTTCCACCTTTTAATTTTTTTGACAGGACAGTTAGGTGAGAAAGGGGAAGACATGACATCGTCACAGGTCGGATTCAAACCCTGGACCTCTGCAACGAGGCATAAATCTATGTGCGACTAGCCACTAAGCTATGATCTTAATGCAATTAAAATACCCTTAATATATTTATTTTCATTTTTGAATGATGGTAATTGATAGATGTCTAAGAAGGAATAAGCACACTGCATTTGACATTGGCATAACGCTGCTGTATGTACAATATGTTGCTTTGGATAAGAGAAGATGTTAATGCACCTCACTCACCTTTCATTTTCTTTCTCCAAGTGCAGCAATACAGTAGGATGTATATTGTAATTAACTAATGGTGTGCCTAACTGTGATTTTTCAGGATTCATACCGGAGACCGACCGTATAAGTGTAACCATCCTGGCTGTGAAAAGCTTTCACTCAGTTGTCCAACCTACAGGTAAACGCATTCACAGGTTTGAGTCTTGCCACTGCCCTGATGGCATAGTAAGACTTTGATTTGTAAATCAAAAGTAAACTTTATATTTAGGTTCCATGAAAGTGTTTTAAACTCCTTAAAGTCTCAATGGAGTTTAAAACGTTTCCAGTGAAGTCAAGATCAAGTTATGTTCTCATTGGCCTATTCAATTATTTTTTTCACTGTTTGAAGAATAAAAAGTTGTTAAAAAATATTAAATCAAATGGCTCTTAAATATATTTTTGTGGTACTGTCAAAATCAGATTTTGAAGCACTGTGTGTTTGGATAAGATTATTTATTGATTGATTGGGCTCACGTCAGTAATTCTTCTCCCTACAGTCTCACCGTCGGCAGCACAACAAAGACAAGCCGTACAAATGCCACAACTGTAACCGTGGTTACACAGATGCTGCCAGCCTGGAGGTGCACCTGTCCACACACACCGTCAAACATGCCAAGCTGTTCTCCTGTGGCCTCTGTAACCGTTCCTATACCTCAGTAAGCTCGCAGACTTGTCAATCTCACATCAGACCTAATAGTCACACATTGTGCTGACTCTGGTCTTACTATGACAAAAGAAGAGGCAGAAGGACAGAGTTGACAGAATATACAGGATTAGAGAATGAATGTAGTTCTGTTTGTAGTCGTTCTGTCATCATATCTTTTATTTCTTTCTCTTCCCAACTCTAGGAGACGTATCTAATGAAACACATGAGGAAGCACAACCCCGACCCGCTAACAGTGGCAGCAACAGTAGCTGCTCAGCAGGCCCAGGGCCTTACGCCAGGCGGAGGCAGGGGCCGAGGCCGCGGCCGAGGGAGAGGTGCTGGTGGAGGTGTGGGCAGAGCGGGTCAGCTCCAAACCCAGACCAACCCTAACAACAACACCCAGAACCCTAACCCTGGGCCCCCAGGCAGCTACCAGCAGGCCACGGAAGCTGTGGTTCAATGCCCATTTGACCTGCACCAGTACAAGACAGTGTCAGCCAGCGAGATCCAGTACAAACCAGTCACTGTGGCGGACCTGCCAGTGGCCCACAAAGACCTCTGCCTCACCGTCTCCACATCAGCCATACAGGTGGAGCACATGAACTCATAGGCTGCGTCTTCCCGCTCTGTTCATGGAATTACTAATTGCATCAGCAGTGTAAAAAGATCCATATAAACAAGTAGTTTAATTATATTCAGTATTATAGTCTTCTTCAGCAGGAAAACAATGGCTCGTAGGGTGGAAAACTTTACCAATGTGATGTTCAAATATACAAGTAAAATTCAGAATTCACCCGATGCCAGGTCTTTTCCTTCATTGTAAGAAGCTCTAATGCTGAGTACAACATTAAATTACTTGTTAGAACACAGATATTTTACATTGTGCTTCTCGATTCCTGAGCCCACTTGTGCCAAGGATCTCCTAGTAGAAATGCTGGTCTAGGACACTGAGACAAGTGGTTTATTGTACTCCAGACTGGAGCCACATTCCTCCAGTTTGTGAAGACTTAACCAAAACATAATCTGGATCACTTTTGGCTTATTTATATCATTATGAATGAGATAGAGATTAAATCCAGACCGGAATTTCTCAAAAGCATGTTCACCTTTTTTTCAACTATAGGTCAATGGATCAGTTATTAACTTACTTGCTTTGTAAAACACACCTAACACACTGATCCAGAACCAGCAGTCCTCCTTGGAGTATTTTGATAAAAGAGGCTCACTGGTGACCCTTCTCTGTTTTTTATTGCATCGCTTGCAGTAGGCACCATTGGAGGATGAAGATATAAAATATCTGAAAAATTTAAAATGACACTAGTCTCTGGACAGTTATGGTCCAGAGAGTAGTGTCATTTTTGAACACAGTCAGATCACATTAATCTGAACATACTCCATTATTTAGTTCAAGCCAAAACAAGGGAGAGAAACAAGACAAGAAATCAACGAGGGAATACTGTAGTGAAAGACTAAGTAAATAAGTTTAAATATGGCTTTTGAATGACATCTCTGAGAACAGAGAAGAGGGACAGGAGAAAGAAAGTTAGGTATATTATTGGATCAGGCTAAAACCTGGGGCTTAATCTCAACGTGGTCACTTTACAAATCAAGATGTCCTTATTTACACTCACCTCCCCTCAGACAGTGAGGAGTTGAGGAACCAACTTTATCGGAGCCCAAAGTATGGATCAAGAGAGACAAACCTGTTCAAGAATGCACTAAATACGAGTCTGCAGCAGAGTGAGAAGAAAAAATAACAGAGAAAAGAGGGTTTGTAGGGTGGCCGGGGTCATAAAGAAAGCACTTGATGAAGCTTGTACTTCATGTCTATGTTTGTCATTGTACTTTTTTTTAAATATATGTATGTATTTTTCTACCAACATAAACGTGTGAAAACTCAGAGAGAAAGCAAAGTGATGCATGAATGTGAAGAGAACAGAGAGAAAAGTCCTAACAGAGTTTTTTTGTCCTATTTTGTTTTGTTACTGTTGAAAGAAAGAGTCTGATATTCTCCAATAGTAGTAAAGACAGCCCATCTCGTTGGGGAATTAATGATTGCGTGATAAAAAATGGCTGATAGGTACTGTTATCAATCTTTTTTTAAAGAACTTTTCATACATATTATTACTACTTTCATTATACCTAGTGCAAATGTTATCCACATTATCAATCTGAGGCATTATTGTATTGCAGTATGCTGTACATAACATAGATAGAAAAGACTTTTTCATCTGTAAAAGGGAAGTAAGTCCTGTGTAAAGTGTATATGAAATCTAAAAGAACTCAAATTAACAAGTACCAAATCACTGTCTGTGTCCTAGGTCACCTTTAGCGCTGAATGGACCATAACCTCAATGCTCAACAGAGTATGCAACAGAATGAAATAATTCAACATTGATCATCCATGATAATTCCTTCATTAATATTTTAACAAATGATCTAAAAGTATATCTTAATAATTAAATAACATAACATGAAACTTGGTGACCTGGGACACTGCTGCCATGTCTTTGTGCATAAGCTATCTCTACCCAATCAAAATGGTCAATCAGTCTAGCAAATGGCTGCTTGTCTTCATGTATACTCTGTGTATTTCATTGTCTTTTTATGTAAAATAACAGATTCTCAATATTCTTGTTATTGTTATTACTGATATGCCTAATTACAGTGCAGTTATTAACTGCACTCTCATGCTACACTCTTGCAGACTGTATGCACAGTTACACCTCTACATCTTCCCTTAAGGAGAATAAAGTTGGAAAACAGTTTATGATGAAAAAACAATTGTCAGATTTTTTTAAAAATCAGGATTGTGTGGTACTAATAAGTATGTATATTTAGGATTTTTGTTTACTGATTTGATCAAATCAGAGGCCCAAGTTGTGTCTGCTTTCTTTATTGGAGCATCAGGGTATTCCCTGTTAGAACTGACACACAAGGTGAGAAAACTATTTTTCTCAACAGGTTATAACATGGTTACAGCCTTGTGGTTTGGTCATTTCAACAGCCAGGGGATCAATGCAGTATGTTAGTTCCATGGACCACCATGCAACTTGTCTTACCACTTCAAACGCTTTTATTCAACCTTGAAGTATAGTTTTTCAAATCCATTTCAATTGTTTTTTCAAATGCTAGTAAACTAAATCAAACTCCAAAAATTCAATGAAAGTAGTGACCTGATCCTTTATTTTACTTGCAAAAGCGTGCAAAGCTAGAAAGCAAGTAAAGAGCTGACATAAACACTACAGCATGCAGGTAATATACACACACACACATATATATATATATATATATATATATATATATATATATATATATATATATATATATATAATCAAACCCCATATATAAACATCAACAAAGCTTATTCATTATTTATATAGAAGAAGAATGACTAGTGAATCTTATTTCATTAGTGACGTAGCTACAGTGTAGCAAGCATAGACCGTTAATATACATTATATGGTAGCAAGACAACATCGACTAGAATCTAGAATAGCTGCTGTACGTGTATCCCGCCCAAGCGGGACACTCCGTACGCCGTTCCAAGCACACATAAAGACGGAGGCGGGGTCTACGCTGGCTCAACCAATCACGGTAGCTTGTCCGAAGCGACAACCCTAAACAGTTCAATTTCAAAATTCAAACGGCCGGAGACAGAGGATTGGAGAAACCTTTTTGCTAAAACTCAACTTACGTTAAGGTAAATGTTTTGATAATTTTGAGCAAATTATTTCGGTTATCTTGTTTTTAAAGGGGTGTTGAAAAACTCCGCAAAGTAACGATGCAAAAACGATAGTTCCTGTAGTTTAACGTAAGTATTTACCTTTTGTGCTCAAGCTAACGGCAACCATCAACCTAGTTAGCTAACGTTAGTGCTAATGACCTTTTACTGTCTATGATAACATGAACGTTGGTTTGTCAGTGTTAGCTAGTTACATGGCAAACGGTAACGTTAATCCAGTCGAAACTAATATACGCTCATATATGACTAATTTTGTATTTATTTGAGTCGACAGATATTAACTGTTCATATTTCAGCAGAACAAATGTAAAGTAAACGTCACGGTTAACGTGAGCTAGCCTCTTGTAAACTCACGCAACCTACCCCTCGTTCCCAGTGGGAGTGCTCTACAGATACAGTAACGTTAATGGTTGTAGTTTTTCTGCGTCATTGTGTTTCCCTGTTTCACAAAAGCAGAATTTATAAATCTAGGATAACCGATAAAGGGAGGCTTGAACTAGCTAGTTAACCTAGTCTAATAAATGCACAGACACCTTCATTTGTAAGTATTTTTTTGTTAAATAAATCCAAGAAATAATACGCATTTTTGGTCCCAGCCTCGTTTTACCTGACAATATGGGCTCGACTCGCTCTTTTTTGGGTTGTCCAAATAGTAGAGATGGGCGTATTTGAGACGCTCTGAAGCTTGTTTTACTTGTTTTACTCCAGTAAACGCATAGTCGTTAGGTGTTGGAAAGGACCTTTTTTTTTAAATCATGGATGGGTGCAGTGTCCCTAATTCCCACTACGGCCACACCAAGATCTGGTTGGGGTTAGGCATTTGACCTCGGGTGGTTAATGGTAATAGTATAAATGGGGGTTACGTTACGTGAAATTTGGGACACTAAACTGCATGTATACCGTAATAGTTTGTTTTTGATGATATTTACCTCTCAACCCTCAACAGATCATGTCCCGCTTGCCAGTTAGTGCAAGCAAGAGGACTCTTTCCAGCAGCAGCTCAGAGAATGGCCAAGACTTGGGGCCTGCTCAGGTTTGTACTAAAATTCATCTACATCGTTTCTTTCTTTGGCCTTACCCATTATTCTGTCAGTTTTAGTCTGCTGCTGAACTTCTGTTAACCAGCTCATACAGCTCCGTCACACAGATGTTGAAAGATCACTTATCACACAAACACTCTTAACAGTAAAGTGGAGTTCTTCTCTTGGCCATGAAGCCAATTGTAATGTAATTGTGTTGTACACTGTTAGGGCCTGTAAACACTTACACAAACATTTACAATGTAATAAAGAAGGTTAAGTTCTTGTTGTGACAGTGTCACAAGGTGTTGATTAAAACTAAACTACAGTATCGTTTTTTTTTGGTGCTGTATCAAGTTGCATTCAGTTGTCAAGCATTCATGTTGTTGCATCTATAATGGGAATCATCAATAGAGCCTTAATAATAGGCTTGATAAACATTTCTGTGTCCCTTAAATAAAAAGTAGGTTATAGTTACATCCTCAAAAGTTGAAATATTGCAATAGTTTTATGCTGGTGTTTTGTGTGTGTTTGCAGAAGAAGATGTGTAAAGACCGAGAGACTGTGAAACCACGTTCCGCAGCTACAATCATCGGTGGCAGGCGACCCGCTGTTGGACCAACCAAGGCGCCTATTTGTAAGTCACTAGCTCTAACCTGCTAGAAAAGGGAAAAAAAAAATCTATTTACAAAAGTCAGAATGTAACAATACATATGAAATGAGGATCTATTCTTGAAAAGTCTAATCAAGCACATCAACTCTTGTTTGTCTTGTCTCTTTTTTAAGCTTGTGCATTTTTTTATTTTTTAATGTTGAGGTTTCACTGACTTATTGTTTCTATTCAGACAAAATCTATACCTCTCTTTCTTACTTTGTTCCCCACACAGCTAGGCCGGTCAGAGCTGGAGGAGCTGCCACTGTGGCTGTTGGTCCCTCCAGAGGTAAGATGAGCAGTCTGATTAGTGATGGACAAAAGTGCATAAGCTGCATTTATTTCTCAGGATTTCAGTGAACAAGCATTTATTGAGCAGTTTATTTTGGGTATTCTATTCTATTTTAATTTAATTGTATACTTTTTATTGATCCCCAGTAGGGACATTACAATTTACACTCACACGCCAATATAGACATACAAAATGGTAGTAAGAGAGTGCAGAAGTGCTTTGGACGTATCATAAGGACAGGGATTTTATCAAGGCAATATATTCTGGTGTTGCATGAATGATTTTGACATGATTTCTCATGTATTGTTTTTAACTGTGTTCCTGTTCCATTAGGTGTCCTGAAACAAACGGTTGCATCCACTATCCCAAAAGCAGGTGAGAAATCAAATCCACAAGGTTCTTGTTCCTTAGTAAATTATGACACATTAAAAGTGAGTAAGTTTTTTTTAATTAATGTAGGATGAAATGTTCTCCTAATGAATGTTTTTATTTAAAGTAAGCCTTTTTCACAGGCGCTACAAATAATATAAACGATTGCTCTGCTCGATTAGTGTCCCAGTGAGCCAGCATGCACAATACCAACACTCAGCCACCATTCATGTTATATTCTTAACATCTGTGCTTTTCCCGCTGTGGCATTTCAACATGTCTTCTGTGGGAAAAGGCTTGTTCTTAAGTGGCTTGAAAGGAAACATGGGAAGACTCGCACTTGTTAATGATGCTGTCGTGTACAGGTGGGGCTGGTGCCACCAAACGCCCACCATGGGACCTGAAGGGCAAGGTCAGCGACATGGAGGGCAAGGTCCGTAACTTCCAGACCAAGATCAAGTCTGTAAACCAGGAGAATGAAGTTCTCAAAGATGCAGTGGTCCAGAAACACACAAAAATGGCTGAAATGGAAAAAAGTCTTGCAAGTCAGAAGAACCAGATAAGGTACAATGACATTTTCATTTGGATAAAATTCATCAAATTGTAGTGTTCCTGATTTGACATTGGAACCATGTTAAATGTCTGTACTTTTCTCTGATTTCAGTGAGTATGAGAAGGAGCTGCAGGCATTGTTGGGAGTGAGGGAAGAGTTGAAGAAAGTGTCTGGAGATAAGAGCCTTCTTGAAAAGGAGCTCTCCAACTTGGAGGGAAAGTACAAGGTCATTGAGACTCTCCGAGACAGCCAGGAGACAGAGCTGCAAGCTCTCAAGGTATAAAGTCAGCTGCTGGAATAGAAACTAATACTGGTGATAAAACTAGTGCCATACTCTAATGTCGTGTTGTTTACATTTAAAGGGTATTTATTCTAGCAAAAACTGGGTATTTAACAACCCAGAAAGGACTGTTACTTTCCCAAAATTCAATCAAGCAGTTAAGATAATTTTAAAAAGAGATAATATGATGGCCATATTTTGTAACCGACAAGATTTAGCTGTATCTTTTCTTCTCTCTTTCCTGTCCAGATGAAGCTTTCAGTGCAGGAGTCGGCTCTGGCCCGCCTGCAGACGACCCTCGCAAACACCGAGGAAGAGGTCTCCCTTCTCAAAGACACGGTGGTCCAACAGAAAGACGAGCTTCATGCTGGGGAGATGGAGCGCAGGAGGCTCCATAATACCATCCAGGAGCTTAAGGCAAGTTACAATGTGGAGTAACTGCTCAACACAGTCCAGTATTCAATGAATACTCTTCTTTGATTTATTTTTGTACTTTGTGTTGTTGGCACTAGAGAGCTAATCCTCCTCCTGTGGCAAACAGCCAAACAAATGTCACTGCTCTCACTGATGATTAATTTGTCAAACTGATTTAATTTGACCATCTGACTAATTCAGCAGACATTCTGTTTTCATGCAGGGCAATATCAGGGTCTTTTGCAGAGTGCGCCCTCTGGTGGATGGAGGCCTCAGCAAGCACATTCAGCTCCCCGTCAGTGACAACACGACAATAACACTGGCCAAAACAGAGGAGGTGAGAATCCTGTCAGCATATCACATCTGTAAATAAAGGCATGTTAGTGGTTTAAGTCGCAATCTTAAAAATCTCTTGTTTGTTCTCTTTGGAGGCATCTTTGGCAATAAGTGGTAATTGCAGTTGTTTTTGGATCTTAGTTTTGTTCTTTTGGAACTCTGCACTACACTTTTGTGATTTTTCACAGGAATGTCACAAAAAATGTCTCTCTCCTCCCTTTTCTCCTATTAAGTCTCACACAGGCAAAACGTCTGATACTCAGAAGAATTACAATTTCAATTTTGACCGGGTGTTTGGCCCCCAGGCTTCACAACAAGAGGTAACCAACATGTATTTGGATGTCGGATGTATAAAAGAGTGGATAAATATTATTTTAAAATAAGACACACATGAAGAACTTGTGGCTGTTATTAAAAATCAAATTCATGATTATTTTCTGAAATTGTTTTAGGTCTTCGAAGAGATCTCACTGCTGGTGCAGTCAGCTTTGGATGGCTATAATGTCTGCTGCTTTGCCTATGGCCAGACTGGAAGTGGGAAGACGTACACCATGGAGGGAAGCGAGTATGATGATTACAGGGGTGTCATTCCCAGAGCAGTGAAGCAAATCTTCCGAGCAGCAGAGAAACTGGAAGCACAAGGCTGGGAGGTAACGTTGATCGTAGTATTCAAGATGAACTTTTTTCTCCTTTGCCCCTTTGGGGCAGCAGTACAGCAACAACCATGACATATCACCTTTTAAATTGATATAACGCCGAAACGGTTCATTGTGCTAATTTACATATATAGTTGTTACAGAGCAACATTTTCATTTTGTGGCGTGTTTGTGACCACCAGATGAATGTAAATCCAACATTCATTTTCCTTTAAACTCTGTTTTTGGTCTCTACACCTCCCTGAGGGAAATATCTGGCTCTTTAGCTGTTAAATGCTCAACAATGTATGTTGACTAGCCAGTTGGTTACTGTTTCTGTCTGCACTTTGGTGATGAAAAGGTAGCGGACAGCGAGTTTTTAGAGAATTTTCTCTGGAAACTGCCTTCTAATGTGGCTCAAAGCGACACTATGAAAGCAGTCAGAGTAAACAAAAACAGTGAAGTTGTGGCCGGACAATGATTATTCTCTGTAGGTTGAGCACTACGAGCGACCCCCACCCCCACCATTTTACATTGTCAAAACATTGTTATAAAAATATAAATGATAGCTGCTTTTTGTCTTGATTTCAGGTCTTTAGTGTGTTAGTTACTTAGTAATACTTTGTTTGCTGTTTACTTGTTTGTAATTTATAGCCAGTGTTAAATACACTACTTATTATCCCCAAAACGAGATACTCAGGACTTTGATTTCACACACATTCCGATACTTTTACGAGCATATGGAAAGTACATTCTGGCACATTTATAGGCTAAAACAATGTCACAATACAGATACACAGAGACAAGCTCCCAGAGAGAATTTCACACTAGTGTGATTTCTCCCGGGAGCACATCGCTGTAGATTTGTTCTGTGTGCCACTGCTGATGCAGCCACCAAAACAAACCAAAGGTAATCTGTACGTTTAACTCCACAAACGTAAATCTCTAATTTGCACTCAGGGACCGTTTGTATCTGTGGAGGAGATCCAGTATGACTAGGAAAAGTGAACAATTATTATTGAAGGTTGTAACCATTTCTGTTTTTTCTCAGTTTACCTTCACAGCAAGCTTTGTTGAAATTTACAACGAGACCCTGCGAGATCTCCTCTTCACCGGCAAGGCCAGCAAGAGGCCCGAGCATGAGATCCGAAAGTCAACAAACAACGAGGTGACCATCACCAACCTCACCTACGAAAAGGTCTCCAACGAGGATCAGGTACGGCAAGCACATAGATCAGTCGCTTAAGTTACTTAACTAAAATACTCAAGTATAATGTATACCAGTTAATGATGTACATGCCATGTTGTTTAATACATTCTACTTCACAGTAAATAATCTCTACGATCCCTTCCACCTGCCAGGTTCTCGGCCTGATTATGTTGGCCAATAAAAATCGCTCCACAGCCCAGACTGCCCAGAATGACCGCTCATCTCGCTCCCATTCAGTCTTTCAGCTGGATATCGAGGGAGTGAATGTTGGCCGGGATGTCAAATGCAAGTGTGAGTAAAATCTCGCTAATAATGCCAAAATCAGAAATGTGGTTTCACGTGATGTGCTCCTTTTATAAGATGATTTTATCGTATATGTTTAATGTAGTGTAAACCTGCTTTTTATTGTATTAAAGATGTACTTTTTGTTTTTGTGTGCATAGCCACTTTGTGCCTAGTGGACTTGGCTGGCAGTGAGAGAATGCTGAAGAGTCAGTCTCAGGGCGAGCGTTTCAAAGAGATGACGGCAATCAACGGCTCCCTGTCCAACCTGGGCATCGTCATCAGCGCACTGGCCAACAAGGTCTGTAAGCAGCAGCCCGACTGGAAAACAGCAATGCTGAGTTCAGAGGCGCTGCAGCCTCTCTGAGTCTGAGTAGTCTAAGCTATTTGGTTTATTTACATGCTACACAATGCTAAACATGGATTCTTTTTCAGTATTCATTTTGTTTGTGACATAAATTGAATTGTTGTGTTCCAGGAGAGCTACGTTCCGTACAGGAACTCAAAGCTCACCTACCTTCTGCAGGGCTGCTTGGGTGGCAACAGCAAAACGTGAGTTCTTCATCCACGTAGCTTTGAGATTTCAGCAGATGCTGTTATCCTTTTCTTCACATAAAGCAGTGTTTTTCTCAAATTCAGAAGATAATTAAAAGTAGGCTCAACTGCCATATTATAGCTGGATAGCTTCCAAATCTTGAACTTGGCCTTTAGGTAAGGAGGGCTTTCTAACTTTTTTTTATTGCTTATTGTACTTGTTTTTCCTCGTTCCAGACTCATGTTTGTGAACATCGCCCCAGAGCCGGACAGCTTCGGCGAAACCCTCAACTCCCTGAGGTTTGCCAGCAAGGTCAGTTGCATCTATGGTCATTTAATGTTCTTTCTTAATGAGACAGTTGGTATAGGATGACAAGAGTACATTGAGAACATGATGTGAAATTGGAGATAAAGTGAACTTCACCAAAACGTTATTATGTTACTGTATTAGCCAGGAAAGCAAAGAGAGCTATTTAAGATGCAGTGTAATTCTTCCTGCTTCTGGATCAAAAATGCCCCATCTAGCAATGTTAAACCTTTATTTTTTAAGTCTTCATCAACATGTTAGGTTTGATCAAAATGACTACTAAAATGCTTTTAACACTGAATATGTCCCTGTATTAAACAATCTGAATGTAGCATCTCACTGTACCAACTTGGATTTTTGACATTTGATGTTTTGGGTTTCTTCTCTTTACAGGTGAACGACTGTGTAATTGGGACCGCAAGTGCCAACAGAAAGTAGACACTAGATGGTGCTTAAAAAACTTTGATTTTTAGCCTCATGGTCACATTTTAAAGTGCTTAT
This sequence comes from Etheostoma perlongum, assembly GCA_026937815.1. Lineage (NCBI taxonomy): Eukaryota > Metazoa > Chordata > Actinopteri > Perciformes > Percidae > Etheostoma > Etheostoma perlongum. The sequence goes on along the minus strand of CM049384.1, from coordinate 5,562,615 downwards.
ATTATGCTTTTTCCCGTTATTTTATTGTGTTGGATATCTCTTTGTGCGTGTTTTTATAAAGTGAAAAAACCCAAAGTCACCCTCAAAAGGCCTTACCATCTCCAACAGAAAACACTGTTCATCTACTCCAAACAGCGCTATTGTAGTCCAGCCTTTACTTCTGTAACACGCGTTATAATGCTCGTCTAGCTCATACTCTGCTTCTGACTGGCTAGTAGTCTTACCTAGCTAATGCGCATTTGTGACAACCAAAAACAACGATGGAGTAGATGTGCGATGCCTCACTCTGTAGCTAAAACAGAGCTAAACACACAGGGTGAAAAGAGGAGCTGCAGCAATGTGTAGTACAACAATATACTGTTTTTTTGAAAAATGTCATATAAATGTTAACCTATTGTGGTACCACCTCTAAATTTCCTTGCCTTTTGACTTGCATGTTTTTTCTATCTAATCTCTGGCCCAACAAGAGGTAATAAAGACTAGATGAACTTCTATTTCCTTTGTGTGTTTATTTCAAACAAACGCAAACATCGTATGGCAAATCTTGTATACTCGATAGAAACCTTTTTCCAAACCAAAGTGCAGTGTTACCTTTTTGGATTATGTGTTACTGAAGACCTCTGATATTGGTAGTTTGAGAAGTCTGTTTGAGAACTAGTTGCCTTCATTGCATTGCAGTGATGACATGGCAACCCTGGAGGACAAACAATAAATAAGATCAAATGAGGTTGGTTCTATACGATACATTTCTAACACTTAATGTTAAAGTGGCCAAGGATGGATGTTCATTGCTTAACCAGCACGGTGGTCTCATTAGGCAACATTGGCTTCAGTCGCACGTTGTATACATTGGACATGATGTAATTATCACGGTCATGATTATTTCTCTTTCTAGTTTTACTTTACAGTAGTTTTAAAGACCGCATGTAAGTAGATAAAGACAAATACGGGAATTAATGTTGCGAATTATGCAACATATGGACAATGTATTTTAATGTTCTGATATAACTAAGACAAGAAAATAATTTATTTTAAATCAGTCTTGTTTAATATTGTAAATGATAGCACGCTGTATTAAAATAATACAATGCTGTTTTTAAGAGTTAATTGCATTGTGTTTTATTTATTTGTGTCGGCCAAAGTCTGGCTCGTGTGTCTGGAATCCTTTTAAAGGCGACGCGTCGCTGTCTGCCGCTGCAGAACGGAGCAGATGGGGAGAACCTTTTCCTAAAGATGGTCCCCAAACTTCAGGACCTGCACAAACTGGCAGGACACACTGCCGTCAGCTCGGACCGAGACTGTTCTTCTGAAGGCTGCAGTGTCAACTAAAGCGGTGAGTTTAACGCCCGCAGAGGCTCATGTGTTGTTTTTCTGAAGCCAGCCGTCTGAGCTAGCTTGCAGGCTAACATCACATCTGTAACGGTACGGTTAGAGTCCGAAGCTCTGACGGACTCTTCCTGTCTGCTGTCTGAAAGCAGAACACAACCACCAGCGACATTTTCACAACAACGCCACTTTGAATTTCCCATCATGGGCTTTTCCAACTAAAAGTGTGTTTGTGCTGCAGCTGTTGATTATTCTCATGCACTAACACAACACAGCAAGCGAATCGAAGTGGTGTGGTGGGGGCTTACCTGTTAATTATTTACGTAATATCTTTTCACTGTAAAGTACAAAATGACATCTGAGCTTTTCATAACTATGATTATGTTGTCAAAGAGAAATCCGTTCACGTGTCATATGAGTGCATGGGCAGCCTGATATGACCCACACAGCGCGTGACATACGAACATATTTGATGCATAGAACTAGAGTTGCCAAACATAGACGGCACTGTGCAGCTTTTGGGGAACCTGCAGCAGAGGCTGGCTGCACAAAGACACGGTGTGACTGAGATCAAGCAACGACACTTAAATAGACACTTGCACACAGCTGTCTAGTTCTTGACTCTCAAGTAGGACTCATTTGCAGTGTATTCTGGGTAATTTAAGAGTCTTTTCTAGTTAATTAAATCGACTGCTTCCTTGATTGGCAGCTGTTCCCTTTGCATTTACCATCTAAGGCTACATACTATGTGATACTGGATAAAAATGTGATTACACACTTTATTTCAATATTAGTCTTGGGGTCCTTTTATTGTTTGAGTAGAAGTCAGGTTGACAGGTAAGAACTTTGAGTACTTAATAAACCCAATTTGGATAGTTTGAAGAGTCAAATTAACTGGTACATTTGTTATTGAGTGGTGAGATCAGAATTACAGTTTCATGTTTTGTTTAAAGTTGTCTAGCCTGAAAAAATCCAACTTGGACATATCTGGAATTGGATGCACTACTGAGAGGTGGATTTGCTCCGCCATCAGTTTGTTGCCATCTTGATGACACCATCACTTGTAGAGTAAAGCGTTAATTCAACTTTATGGGTGTATGGTTGTATTATACATACTGAGAGGCGTTTCTAAAATGTTGTGTTATATAATTACATTAAAACACTACAACAGCACCACAAACTATAGCCTCCAAAATGATAAAGTTCAATCAAAATCTGTAATTATTAGTTAAGTAATCGATCAGTGGATGGCCAGATTGATTATTAATTTCTTTTGAGTCATTCTCTGTGACAAAAAAGCCCAAATTCTCTGATTGCAGATCCTCCAATGTGAGGATTTCTTATATAATTGTATACAAAATGTTTAAGAGTTTTGGACAAGACATTTGAATATGTTCAACTCTGGGAAACTAAGTAGAACCTTTTTCTCTATTTTCTGATGTTTCATAGTATAAACAATGATGATTGACATCAAGGAAATAATTGACAATAGTGATCAATAATAATAAGTTGCAGCAGTAATTAACACCTCTATAAATCGTATAAAAACAAAAACTACCTTCTTTAATAAACTGCGTATCTTACTTGCTGTATTTTAGGATTTTTAAAATACCCTGAAGTCACAAAGCACGTACTAAGTAAATATTAGTACTTGACAATGGTAAAAAAACTAATTTAACTGTCAAAACTGGGAGTCATGACAGTGTTTCTACCACCTAGATGCAGTCCCTGCCCATGGAAGTGGGAAGCAGCAGCAGCTCTGCTCCCAGCAACACATCTGGCCCGGCGGTGCAGGTGTGCTTCCCCAGCGCTCAGGCCTCGGTGCTGGACAGCCTCAACCGGCAGAGGGAAGACGGCCGGCTATGCGACCTCTCCATCCACGTCCAGGGACAAGTGTTCAAGGCCCACCGCTGCGTCCTCGCCGCGTCCTCACCCTACTTCCATGACCAGGTGGGAGTGTTTTGCTGCTGATGTTTTCTAATCAGCATGAGCACATTAAAAAAAGCTACATGGAGTCATATTCGCTCATTTCTGATGTGGACCGTGGATGAAATGTTACCCTAAAATCAGATTCAGAGGCATGCAAACCGCTTCAACTTTGTATTTGAGAAATGATATTGAATTGTGCAGCAGCTGGCTCAATTTTAGGACCTATGACAGTTTGGTTTAGCCAGAGCGAGCATAAAGGATTTTGAGACACAATAATGGACATGACAGTGGGATTTAATGGCAAGGCAGCTTTATTTGTAGAGCAGATTTCAGCAACAGGGCAATTCAAAGTGCTTTACACAAAATCTGTTAAAAAAAACAGATAAAACACAAGTATAAACAGTTAAAAATACAAACATTGAGACAGATAAAACCCTAACCCACTGGAGACTACCTTCACACTAATTAGTAAATTTTAGTGCTACCTTTCGTGATCACCCTCAGTGTCACTACCCTTCACGACTCTATTTTTAGAGACGTTACCTTTTATCTCCTTGGACTCTTCTTCACACTAATTAAGCCAATCTAGTGCTGCCTTTCCTGTCTATTTTCGACACTACACATTCACACTTTTTAAAAGAACTGAGAGTTGCAGCGGATCTGCAGTTTTCTGGGAGTTTGTTCCAGATATGAGGAGCATAGAAACTGAACGCTGCTTCCCCCTGTTTAGTTCTGACTTTGGGGACAGAAAGCAGACCTGTCCCAGATGACCTGAGAGGCCTGGGGGGGGGTCATAGTGTAGTAGCAGATCAGAAATGTATTTTGGACCTAAACCATGTAGTGATTTATAAACTAGCAAAAGTACTCTGAAATCAATTCTTTGAGGCACAGGAAGCCAGTGTAAAGACTTCAGAACTGGAGTGATGTGATCCAGTCTCTTGGTCTTAGTGAGGACTGGAGGGATGTGATCCAGTCACTTGGTCTTAGTGAGGACTGGAGTGATGTGATCCTGTCTCTTGGTCTTAGTGAGGACTGGAGTGATGTGATCCAGTCTCTTGGTCTTAGTGAGGACTGGAGGGATGTGATCCAGTTACTTGGTCTTAGTGAGGACTCAGGCAGCAGCGTTCTGAATCAGCTGCAGCGGTCTGATTGATTTTTTAGGGAGACCTGTAAAGACCCCGTTACAGTAGTCAAGTCTACTGAAGATGAAGGCATGGACCAGTTTTTCCAAATCCTGTCGACACAAAAGTCCTTTAACCCTTGATATATTCTTAAGGTGATAATAGGCTGACTTTGTAATTGTCTTAATGTGACTGTTAAAGTTCAGGTCTGAGTCCATGACTACACCAAGATTTCTGGCATTGTCTGTTGTTTTTAACATTGTTGTTTGAAGCTGAGTGCAGACTTTTAATCGTTCCTCTTTTGCTCCAAAAACAACCACCTCAGTTTTCAATGGGACTTAGTTGGCTTGATTAGTCTTTGTGAGTCAACACACTTCACTCGGTACTTAATGTAACCAAGATGTGTTGGAAAAACTAGGGAAAGTGAAGCCTTTAAAACCACATTTAACACATTTCTGACATCAAGTTTATACTAGAGCTACAAGTTCTACGTTGTAAAACTTACACTTATATAAGTATAATTATACTTACTTACTTAAATGTGAAAATATTCACAAAGATTTATTTACTTTTGTCTTTAAAAAATGACTCAAACCCACTAATCGATTATCAAAATAGTTGCCAATAAATTTAAAAATTGACTACTAATCGATTTAAGCAATTAATTTTTGCAGCTATGTTGTAAATTATGGTCATATGTGCTTTATTGCTGCAAAACGCAAGTTTAGATGTGCACGAGACATAAAATCTGTGTGAAATGGGTTTAAAATGATCTGCTGAAAAGGAAGAAAATGAATGAAGAGCGTAGTCTGAAAGATATGAAGAGTCATTTAGATAAATCCGATAAAAGCACAAATTTAGAACTGAGAAAAACAGGGCAGACAGATTTACCAGGGTTTGGATTGTGACCAGTAGGTTTTTTTCTACCATAAGTGGGTTTAAGAAATAAGAGACAGAGACATGGAGAGAGTGGGGGGGGGAGGAGGAGTGGGAGAGTCAGGACAAAACATTGATAAATTGAGACATTCACCATTGGGATGTATCACTGTGTCCATCCCCAGGTACTACTGAAGAACATGTCCACAGTCTCCATCCCGGCGGTAATGGACCCGCTGGCATTCGAGAGCGTGCTGAGCTGTGCCTACACCGGCCAGCTCCGGATGCTGCGCGAGGACATCGTCAACTACCTCACGGTGGGCAGCGTCCTGCAGATGTGGCACATTGTAGACAAATGCACCGAGCTGCTGAGAGAGGGCCGGGCTGCAGCGGGAGGAGGGAGCAGTGGAGGAGGCGGTGGTGGCGCCGACGGCGTCCAGGATGGGGCCAGTGTCGGAAGAGGTGGAGGCTCAGCTAACCTCGGATGCAGCAGCAGCAACGGTGACGGTGCGGCAGGCGGTGTTAACGTAGCTGGAAGTGATGGTGATGGGGGTGTCGGGGGTGGTCAATCCCAGGTGGTGGGGTCCGACGAGCCCCAGTGCGCCCCCCAACCCCCCAGCCGCCCCTCAGTGAGCGAGAGCCAGTCTCCCAGCAGCACCAACTACTTCAGCCCCAGGGACGGGAGCGGGTTTGGAGGAAGCGGTGCGGCCGCAGCGGGGGCTTCGGTGGACGGGGGCGGGGCTAGCAACACCCCCAGCTACTGCACCCCATCAGGAGGGGAGGAAGCCTTCCTTATTGAAGAAGAGGAGGAGGAAGTAGAGGAGGAAGAGGAGGAGGTGCTGTACCACCAGAGGAAGAGAGGAAGAGGAGGAGGGAGTGGGAGGAGGAAGAAAATGAGCTCAGCGTCAGAGCAGGAAGTCGGGGTCAGCGACAGCTTTGGCGTGTCTTCCTATCAGGTGTGAGCAACCCACACAAACGTTTTATTACCATGAACCTGCCGTTATTTCAAAGATCAACTTTTGTTTTTATATTTTTTTCTGTCAATAATTGATGGACAGTATTTTCATCAGCATTGTCCTGAGTAGAACATGGTTTCTTATGGCCCCACAGTCATAAAGCAACTTCCTAAAGATGCTGTATCGTTGTACTTTGTTTTTGTTTACCAATTGGCAACATAAAAACCCTTAAAGTAAAAAGAGATTAGGTATTATTTAGACATAGGTTATTTATTGTTTTGATTTTAAGCCAGCAGGAGCTCTGTTTTAACACGAGGAAGATTCTGAAAAGTTTTCACAGACAACAAAGACTAGATATCCCTCATTTACTGTACTATAACGTAAAATGTCTCATTTGAAAGGACGGGGAGGACTCGGCGTTGCCGCTGCTGAAGCGTCCCACCTACAGCCAGCCCAGCATCATGCCGCGTAAACAGTGGGTGGTGGTGAAAACCGAACGCATGGAGGACGACGACCTCATCGTCGTGTCCGGGGAGGAGGGAGGAGAAGACGAGGAAGACGAGGATGAGAGGGAGATGGAGCTGGCCAGAGAGAGGGAGAGAAGCGACTTCAACATCTCCAACGTTAGGAGCCTCTCAGGCGATCTGGGGGGCAGAGCTGAGAACGACATGGACTCACAAGTGAGCTGAACCCTGTTTTAAAGCCACAATGTGTAGGGTTTTCATATGATTATCACATCTTTCTACAGTAAATATTCTGAAAAATGAGACCGACCTGGTGCAAACAGATCCTGTGTGTTTTCATACCACCACCAGTGTTGGATCATTTTGAATTGTACACAAATAGTTTGAAACCGTTTGTTTCTTAACCCTCCTGTTGTCCTCGTCAAATTTGACCCCTTTAAAAATGTCTATATCTGAAATATGAGTTTCTTTTTAACGAAATTACCACAAAAATGGATTAGATTCCATAAAACGCTCTTTGCAAATACAATTGATCAATCTGCGGTTCTATAGAGACATCTGTGTAAAGTCATTGAAAATTATTTCTAAATCACTAGTTTGAAATTTTGCACATTGTCCTGATGTGGCAAAATCCCAGCATTTTGCATTAATCACAGATCTAATACTATCTTTGTCTGTCTCCAGGTGGACTACTGCCATTCTTCAGAAGACTACCTCAAGTTTGAAGGCAGTTTAATGGACCAGACTTTAGCCCAGCACCTTCATGACAGTGCAGCAGGCCAGAGCACTAACCGTGCTGTTTCAGCGCTGCTGGGCCAGGTTCAGTCTGCAGCCTCTGCCCGGGCCCAGCTCTTCCCCCTGGACATGCAGGGGAACCAGATCCTCCTCTACAGCCAGGCATCCGGACTCTCTCTGGACACCACCGCCCCTTCCCTGGGGATGGCAGGCGCCATGATGGGAGGGGCCTCTTTCAAAGGTCCCAGTCTGGAGCACGGTGCGGTCCACCTGTCGGTCCAGGGCGGCTTGGGAGCTGACGGCATGGACGGTGGGGGGGCTGGAGGTGGGAGTGGGGGCGGCAACGGCGTAGGGGGTTCTGGGAAAGTGTTCATGTGCCACTGTGGGAAGACCTTTACCCACAAGAGCATGAGGGACCGCCACATTAACATGCATCTAGACCTGAGGCCTTTCCACTGCCCCGTCTGCGCCAAGAAGTTCAAGATGAAGCATCACCTCACAGAGCACATGAAGACGCACACGGGCCTCAAGCCGTACGACTGCCTAGGCTGCGGCAAGAAGTTCATGTGGCGCGACAGCTTCATGAGGCACCGCTCGCACTGTGAGAGGCGCAGCGGGTTGGGAGAGAGCGGAGAAGGCGGGAGCAGCGGTGAGGGAATGAGAAGAGGAGGAGGTGAGGATGGGCCAGATTTGATTTCCTCGCCTCACCTCCTCCTGTCTGCAGGTGAAGGAGGACAGGGCAGTATTATGGGCGGAGGAGCGAGAGGAGGAGTGTCAGTTTCTTCTCCACACCTTTCCGGCGCTGTTATGTCGCCGCAACACGCCGGCGTCTCAGCCACGGGAAGTAGCAGCAGTAACAACAGTGTGATTAACAGCAGCAGCGTTGCCCTGAGCAACAGCATGGCCGCCGCGGGGGCGCTTCTAGGGGTTGTCTCCCAGAGTCCCGGTCAGGGATCTGGGATGTTTGCTGGTCTAGGTTTAGGTCGAAGTGTGTGTGATGAAGACGTGTGTGAAGTCAGTGCCAATGATGGTAGCGTGACTTAAACCAGACGTGTGTGTTATGTCCAGCGGGTGCCTCTTTCTCAGCAAACAGTCCTGCTTCTCGTGCTGCTGTTTTTACAATAAGTTAAACTTGGAAGAAGCTTTTCTGAAACACTTGTAACTGCCAACACTCAGCATTTCAAGCAGGAGGTGCGTACTTTTTCAAGAGTGGGGGGAAAAGGAAAAGCTCCCGTTGGATACACACGCTGAAGAAGTGTTTAATAGAAAAAAGGATTCTTAAAGTCATAAGGTCATGCTGATGCCATCTCCAATTATCCATAAATGTTTTGGAAACTTGCCTCCGAAAAGTGGCCTCATTCAAAAAATTGACCTTTTGTCTCAGTGAGTAAGCTATCGTTTTACAGTATCCGAGATGTTATAGTCGAGATTCTAGTTTTTGGTTTTGTGGGAGACTTCTTTGCGTGTCAAGAGGAAACCAAAAACGAAGAGACAGCGCTTCACAAACTGTTGCTTTCTGTGACAACATTATAGTATCAGTGGAGTAAAAAAAAATGGCTGTTCTAAATTGCTGTGATTTTCTGCAGTATTGAATTGTAATGTATCACTGTCATGTGATTACAAAAACACAAATCTGCAAGATAGTCCAATTTAAGCTGAATCTAAAGTTGCAGATTTGTGTTTTTTTTTCTTCCTTACAGCAGCCAGCTGTAGTGCAACTTTCCCCTCAGTGTCCCGCATAACAGACCTACTGTCAGCACTGCCATGTTGGTTTTAGATGATACTACGGTGCTGTTGCCTGAAACCCGAGCTGGATTATTACAGTAAAGGCACAATCATTTATCCTCATCCTACAGATTTTTACCAGACAGGAACAAGTTTAGTCTTTTGCTGCTTATTTACCAACTTAAGAGGTCCAATATGTATATTTAATCAAACAAATACCAAAATATGTCATCAGATATTGAGGAAACATTTGAAATACTAGCTACTGTTGGAGAAAACCACAACTCTGACAACAACGCTAAAGGCAGTACTTTCGTCTTTTGAAATGTATTTTTTGGCCTGTGTCTTGTTCTGCTTATTTTGACACCGGGGTTGCCAGACATGAAACGCAAAAACAACGGGCTGCAGGATGGCTGCAGCAACTAAACATACTGTAGTTAGGTTCATTCTACCCAAACTACAAGAAAACCTAGGTATTTTCTAAACAGTTTAATGACTAGAGACGTTTAAAACACGGGTAAATATTGGAGATGCATTTAAGAGATGGAGACAGCTTAGAGCCCAAAAGGATGCTAATTTCCCTCCTCAACAGGTAAGCAATGAACTTTATTAATTTCTATCACGGCTAGCATAGTATGAATGAGCATTTTCCGTTATTTAAACATTCCTGTGCTCGCATTAAATTATATAGAGTAACAAGAAGTCGAGCTAGGTAGCTACTGCCAAAAATTGAGACACCGACGGTGAAGGACTGGTGCTAGCTAACACCGCCATGCTAACACGCTAACTGCTAACGTTAGCTAGAGCACAAAGCTCCACGAGGCCGCGGTTTATTCGGCGGTCGTTGTTGTCACGTTTAGCCGATAACAGGTGACTGTTAGCCGGGTAAGTGATGTCTGGTAATGCGAGACTAGCGTCAGCGACGTTGTGTGGCGTTGGGTTTACGGTTTGCCACCTGGCAGAGCCGTGAACTTCGACGCGGGGGAGCCCGGGTCAATGTCAACCATTTCTAAACGCTAGATTTCAGTATTACATATTGGACCTTTTGTTGAAGTAGCAAAATATGAAATTGTGAATCTATTTTCCAATATCGTCTATGTGATTAACTGCAGAACTTCCCCCATGGAGCCTTTAAAGCTGTAGCGTAGGTGATTATTAATTAGTCCTTTTAAGCAGAAGAAGCCCCCGGTGCGTTCAGTTTTGCTGCTTTCACTTTCTTGTTGTTCAGAGTTCTCGTGCTTTGAGAAGTATATTATAACTGTAAATATATAGAAATATATGTCCTTTAATCATCAAACTTAAAACAAAAACTAACTTGTAATACTGGTTTGCTGCCGTTTGATCTGCTTTGGAAGATTTACCCAGTTGTAGAGAAAGTATTTGAAAGTGTTCAGCACTGAGTCCCCCAAACAACATAATACTGAAACCTCCAGTGCGTCTCCTCGATAACGATGGTGGTTTTATCTATAAGCTATACAGTGTATAGTGTGTTTACAAGTGTACCTCCTCTGAGCGGTTGACAGAGTGGAAGTTATGGGCCACAATGAAAAGAAAATTTCTCAGTAGCTGTTATGCACACAGTCAGATACTTGTTTTATTCTTTTTAAATACTAAAATGTTATGAAAAGAGCCACATATTTAAATTTTTTTTGTGGAATTATTTGTCTTTGGATTCAAATATTTTTTTCCACTGGTAGATTTTCCTTAATGCAATTATTTTCAAAGCATCATTGAGTCATGCAAGTCCTCACCTCCCAAAAGTTTGTAAATGTTGAGAAACCTGTTGTTTCTTCTTTGAAATCACAGAAAAACATTGTTTCCCTCCCTGTCCACATTAATCAGCAGCGGTGGTTTTGACCTCACACCTGTTCCTGTTTTGGTCCCAGATGTGAATGCGTTAATACTTCAGTTTGAAACATTGGCTTAAGATAAATCTAAGTTTTCTGAGACGTCCAGATTGATAGATGAAGATTTCAGGTAGAGTTAAGGTCAGCGATGTTGTGATTTTACTTTTTGGGACGGTGTGATTCCAGGAAAATGCCCAAGTAAATATCTGACTTGTCAAACATCCTGAAAATTGTATTATCAGTAGGACAACAGTCATTATTTTAGACATGTTTTAAACAATTTATTGTATAGTAGTGTTAATCATAATGATAATCATAATCCTAGCCGTGTTGTTACCACTGCTGAATTATTTGTTTGGGAAAGGTTGACTTGCAGATAATTTGAGGGTCTTGTGGGATCTCAGGACTTGAAGTTCCTTGTTGTTCTCTCACAATATAACAAACTTGCTCTCAAGATGCCAAATTGAAATGCAGGTTGATCTGTCCACTTTGAGCCGGACCGGATTGTTACGTCATAGTTTCTCTTCAAGTACCATATTCTCTTCTGGGCCCTGCTGATATTAAAATACATGTTGAGTTCTGTGCTGTATCCATACTGGGACCACACTGATAATCAACCAGCTAGACCTATTGATACAAAGTGTAGATACTTTTCCATTAATACACTCGTTAGTTAAGTTTTGCTTGTATAGGAGGGTGTACTTGTTGCCATACCAACATTTTTGTTGTTGGTGCTTTACCAGTGCGTTGACTTACTTACTCAAACACTTATTTCTATTTGTGATAATCTAATCTTACAATGATAACAACACATAGGCCTAGAAGTAACAAAACTTAAATGTATACAGGTGTTGTAAAGCATCTCAATACCACAGAGTTCTTGTAACATGGTATTGGGACACCCTAAACATAGTTTAAACACCATTATCTACGCATGCACAAGATGCATTAAACTGGAGGTAACCATAGCAACAATACTAATGCGGTACACTATTTCAGTGTGCAGTGGAAGACTAATTATGACATGACCTCTTAAACATGTCCTGCGTACGTAGAGCAAAGACAAAGGACCAGAATGTTTTACCTTCTGTGAAGGCCGGGTTAGGATATTTTTATAGGCCGGTTTGGAGCGCTGACTAAATGAAAGGACTGTTGGCTGTTTGCATGTGTTCGGTGATCTGTGACCTCGAGTGTTTCCTCTACGACTGCTTCAGTTGTTTGCTCCTCTGCTGAACAGCTAGATACGAAACACTGGATGTAAAAGCAGTGAATGTAGGTGAACAAGATGAGCACATTTATTGTTTGTATTCCTCAACAAACAAAACACATGAAGAGACAGATGTGTGGTCAGAGAAGGCTCAGTCAGAAATCTGTGAACTCTTGGTTGCTACGTTTGAAACAGGCTGATTTCTAAGCAGTGGAAGACACAATCATTTCTACTTTTTACACCCACTAATTGAAGACATCTCTAGTCAGCCCTGATGTTAGATTGTTATGAATTACAATTCCTCAAATAATCATTAAAACCTCAACACGTTAAGGAAAGTATACAAAAGCTATTAAAAAAAAAAGGCAGTTATAATTTGAGGTTTGTTCCATTACCTTCACTTAGTGCCCTTATATTTTGAAATGAGTGGAATCAGAAAGTGAAGACTCCCTAACCAAAGAGTTCACATTTTCTCTAACTGTATAAGGCCCCTTAGTGGCTGCGAGGCCCTATAAGCACCCTGTTATTTCACAATGCCTTCTGGTAAATAAATGATGGCTGTGTTTCCAGCAGCTCTGCAGCTTCACCTGCTGCTGCTGCTGCACATACAACACACTAAACAGGTTCTGCCAAACAACAATTACAAACTCTAAACTACAACCACATGGTTCCTCTTGCACCAGATTTTAAAGGAGTGATAGAAGAGCCAAACATTCCTTAATCAAGAGAAAGTTGCTGCTGGAAGGATCTGAGTAGAGAGCTGAAAACTAGACTGAGGTATTTCAATTATTTTTGTACATTCCACAAACTGTGTTACACAACTTCTTACACGTCTTCTGATTGACCAGTTGATTGTTGAACAGAAAATGACAATACACATTTTTATGTAAACCCTGAGTGGTACTAATAATGTAATAAACTACAGTACATCAATATTCACCTCTGCCCTGTATCAAAATGGATAAATAAATTATTTGGTGCGAATCATGGATTTTGTCTGTCTCAAAAATGACAATCGTGGACTTATATATTTATTTTCTTTCAAAGAACAGAAGCTACGCATGTTTAAGCCTTGTTTTTAACTGCGCAGGTTGAAAAAGATCTGCAGGGTCTAAATGCTCAAAGAAAATTGCAAAAACAATACTTTGAATTGCCAATGCATACATATTGCAATGCAGCAAAGAAAATACAACTAGAGATGCCACGATCTAACTTTTTCTTTTCCACAACTCAGAATATCTGTTAATACTAAGTACCAATATAATGCCAGACCCTCTTTTATTCAGGTTTAAAAATCAGTATACCTCACTGTGTGTAACGTATCTGTATTATAATACAGATTGTATTGTAATGTTTGTATGTAATGAATTGAACTGATGGTGGAGTTCAGGCCCATCATTAAGGCAGTATTGGTGCATTTGGAGCTACAACTACAAACGGTTAAAACAGTGGTGTGATCAGTGAGATTATCAACCAGCTGAGGACACCATTACAAAATTAACTGAATTAAAAACATAATTCGTCTGCAGCTTGGGCAGAATAGACAATTTATTTAGATTAAGAACTAAGTCAAAATCCAAAGCAGCAACCCAGAGGCTGTATAAAAACATATTTTATTTATCAAAAACTAAGAAGAGAAATTTCACAGTGAATGATGGAGCACTCCTCTGCATATATGAGGCCGGATAGATCATAGTGACATTCCAGGACTATATTTTAGTAAAATTGAAAAGGCTTTTTACCCCCAAAACATAATTTTAACCTGTGGTACAATGAAATCAAAATGGGATTCTGGAGGAAAAAAAAGTTACCCGGATAAAAGTTGATAAATTACCCTTCAACAAAAGACTACGGTCATTATTACAGAGGGACCAGCCAGACAACTAGTCATAATAAAGGACGCATTACATACTGGTCGTCACACACGGAAACTCAAATGCTGGAGATCTTAAGTGCCACCCTATATTTAGAAACTAGAAAAATAAACTTCAATCTAAATGTAGAAATTATAACTGATGCTAAATGTATCTGCACATGCAGCGTATTGACAGGAGGGGACAGAAATGTAATAGCTGCCCCAACAACTCTGGAACATATTTTGTATGAAAGTGAATCGTTGCAGGTCAGACTAACATTTCCTTCTAGTCATTACACTCCGGTGTTTAGGATCCTTAACTGGATCCGGTTTGGTTCAAAAAAGAAAATGGTATTTATGGTTTGACTTTTTGATATTATACAAATATTACTGTGGGGAGTTGTGATTTGGGCTGGGCTTAAACTGTGGGGTAAATAAAAGTAGTTATTGTAGCTGGGCAGACTCAACTCTGTTTGGGATGCCTTAAACGACCTACTTCAATCCTAACTTCTCCGTTCTATTTTTTTTTTAGCTATCTGGAAACTATCCAGCTATCCCGCAGCAGACAAAAGTCTGAATAAAAATAGAAACATACTTTATACATTATAAACCTGAAAATAGAAATACGTTTTGAGAAGCAACATTAAAAGAAACATTAAAAAATGTTAGGCTCCAATGTCACTGCTGCGCTCTACACATTTGGCTGACAATAGAGAACAAACCACCACACAGCTCAGCATCAATGCATCATAAATAGCAAGTAAAACAATGTCCTCTCAAATTACCTTTATGCAAACCACTACCTCCACTCTGTCCTTTATGAAAAGAAATACATTTTTAGTATATAAATGTAACCAAACTGGCAGTGAGCTAACAAAGTTTTTGCCAGTCTGTGAAAACAAAACTCCCCGTCTGGGCCACGCGTCCGGCTGCACAGCACGTTTTCAGGCACTGGATTCTTACTTAAATCACACTAATAAATGTTTAATTTAAAGTACAATCACTTCAAGGTATGTGTTTTTAGGTCTGCGTTTAGAGAAGCAAGAAACCTCCTAACTAAACTAAAGTTGTTGCACTGAAGGCAGGGAACACGGTGACTGACGTTCGGCTGCTTGGATCGTCCAATAGTCTTGACTGCAGAAAAGGGAGAGACTTCCGAGGTCGACATCAGTCGACGTTTCTCTGGTCAGACTAAACGACTGCTGTATTCTCTAGGGAATACAGCAGAAAAAGAAGACCCCTTGATTTTTGTTGTTTTTTTTTTAAAGTCTTTTACAAAAACACTTAACTTGGTTTCCGTTTGTAATCAAGTGACACGAGGTACTAAATTCATAGTTGGCCCTGTCTTCCACAGCCAAGCTCTGTATTTTGTAAAAACTTGTCATTTACTGTTGAGATCATATTTATGGGGCGACCTCTAGCTCACCCAGTAGAGTGTGCGCCCCATGTAGGCTGAGGCTTTGGCAGCGGCCCGGGTTCGAATCCGACCCGTGGCCCTTTGCTGCATGTTGTCCCTCCTCTCACTCTCCTTTCCTGTCTTCAAGCTATCTTGTCGATTAAAGGTCATAAAAAGCTCCAAAAAAAGATCATTATTCTAATAAACATTTCACAATTGTTTGGAAAAAATGTATTTTTTTTCTCCTCCCCTTACAAGACAGCAGACAAAGACCGTCCTTAGTAATGCGTCCTTTCAGGAAACCTGTCCCAGAATACAGGCGAGATGTGGAAGAGTCTTGGAGTTCAGTGAGAGGTCCGAGGTAAAAGGTTATTCTGAGTCTGACAGGACGATGATCTCAAGCGGGTCACACTGGGTGGCCACGTTAACCTGGGAAACACACACAAACGCACACTTTTAAATTTAAAGATACCACTACCATTATTTCATCTTCTTCTTAAATTGAGGCTGACTGGAGCACAATCATTGGCTGAAACACATTTTATCTCCAATTCTGTTTTTTCTTTCTTCCAGAAGGAATATTCTGAGCTGTAAAAAATGTCCTTTTTTGCTGTTAACTTTGGTGGAGAACGTCTACTTGTAGATGTGGGTCTGGCTTATCAAGCTAGATGTGACCTAGATACGGCTGAGAAACACCTGTATAACATACTGTGTGAACAACCTGAGGAATTATATACAGTATTTTAATATTTTATATTACTCAGTTAAATACATTGTAAAAGGAGACACAAGGTTGTAAACTAGATCAAGTCTAACTAATGAATAGGTAAGATTTTACAAATTGACACAATTGTAAAGTCAGGATCTGCACACCTGAAATGACCAGCTTTAGGTTTTAAAAAGTTGTCCCTATGTGCAGAAATATGCCATTTATACCCAAGATTCCTTTCTCTCTGTGCCCCCACCTTGTTTTTCTTTGGCGGCGGTGTCGACTGTGAGCTGCTGACCATTTCCTGGGTTGGTGTGTCTGCTCGGGTCAACTCTGCCTTCTGTGGAGAATCGCAGTGGAAAACGCCCATATCCAGAGGGATATCTAGCTCACTGGGGTGGGGGGGACATAATAGGTAGAGGAAAATCAACAAAAATCAAATATCTAAACAATGGTAAAACAACTTTAAAATGTATCCAAAGCAACATAATTATTAATGAAAGTGTACTAAAACTTCAACTTACATTTTATATGAGCCTCGGTCTAGAACTGTTTTAAAGTGGCATTCACTTTTTTTTTTTGACTTAGGAGTCCCAGACTAAATTAAACAAACGTTAAATAACCTGATTCTTTGCATGTCAGAGTAGGTGCACACAGCACTAGTTTGAGGGTGCTGAAACCAAACTAAAAAGAAAACTAAAAGCCCATAACTTGGTGGAAATCAAGAAACCCATGTCTGCTTTTGTTAAATTGTGAAGGGAGTGTTTTTCTCTTGTGAATAAATAGTTGTCTGGCTAGTCGCTGATTCCCTCATTGTCTCCATTTTGCTACATTCTGGGACATTTAAGATAGATAAAAATTGGCGATTAAATATTTTAATCGTTTGACAGCATTAGTAGCTAGACCAAAAAATTAATTTTAGACCCGGTTTGCATTACTCATATTACCATCACAATATCTTATAAAAGTGTATGTCAGGTATCGTCCATGTCATGTAGCCAAAAAAAAAGTCTTCCAGTACCTGTCATGGATGATTATGTGCTTTTCGGAGTTCCCTGATGTTTCTTCCCCTCTCTTCCTCTTCCTGCTCTTCGTGGCCTTGGGGTTGGGCGGCGGCGACGTTCCATTGGTAGTTTGTGTGTCACAGTTTTCTTGGCCGACTGCTGGTGACAGGGGCAAAGACACTCCATTGACCGAGTCCTTAGCGTCTTTGCTGGTGCTTACCAGCGCGACTGGAACATGATTGGAGGAATCATCCTCTGATCCTGCAGGTTTACCATTAGACAACGGCGTCTGGTTGTCTGTCTGCACGGGCTCTGATTGGCTGGGGCTCTGTGTAGGGGAGGAGGTGTGCAACAGCGGAGAGATTAGGGACTCGCTGTTATCAGTAAGAGGACTGAGTCCATTTGTGACTGTTTCTTCGTCCTCATCTTTCACGCTCCCTTCATCCCCTGGAGAAACGCTTCTCTCGTCTGCTGATCCGTCTCATCCTCCTTGTTGGTATCATCACATGCTGGTTCTGCCTCATTGCTGTCGTCATCCGCGTCATCGTCTATAGAAAGAGGGAATTAATGCAATGAATGAATGATTTTACTGATCAAGCGAGCTGCAGCCTCATAACTCATAATGCAACAGAGCTGCCCAGGAGATAGTCATCACCAATGGAGACGTCCTAAATAAGTCTGCTTTCTTAATAACCCAATACCATCTAGAGAATCATGTGTTCAAAACTAAACCAAAATATGTTTTAGAAACCTGCTTTTTATTTTACCAGCGGCAGGAAAACCAACACTAGATGTACCATCAAACTTCAGAATTAAAAAAGAAAAGAAAGAAACAGAAGAATTATGAACTCTGCTCTGACCTGGTCCAACCTGCTGCGTGCTGGCCTCGATTTCTTCCTCAATGTCTGGGTCTGATGATTCATCTTCTTCATCGTCATCTTCCTCTTCGTCATCTTCTTCTTCCTCCGCCACTCCGTTAACCCCTTTTTTTGCTTCTCCGTTTTCTGATTTGTGGGCCTGAAAAACACGTCGCGTAAAGGAACAGATAGTCAGGGAAAGAGGAAGAGAGCGAGTAAAGTGAAACGAGAATGAAAAAAGAAGAAACAAAATAACCGTCAGGTCATGAATTAATATTCATAGCACACATCACGTTCTGCTGCAAGTGGAACTAAATCATGCTCCACTTGAGAGAGAAAAGGTTTTACCAGTTTTACCAAAGTCGCAACAACCGACCATTTTCCAAAGAATTATTGTCTCTTTTTTCCTATTGTGTTTTTCCTTCACCTTCAAGGCAGCTACTGGTTTACATTCATTTCTGAGTGGTATGATTTATTTATAAGTTAATTCAATTTTATTTATAGTATCAATTCATAACAAGTGTTATCTCGAGACACTTTACAGAGTAGGTCTAGACCACACTCCAGAATTTACAAGGACCCAACAGTTCTAGTAGTTTCCTCCAGAGCAAGCAACAGTGCGACAGTGGCGAGGAAAAACTGCCCTTTAAGCAGAAACCTGGGACAGACCCAGACCTAGACCCAGGCCCAGACCCAGGCTCTTGGTAGGCGGTGTCTGACGACCGGTTGGGGTCGAAATGAAGAGTGGCAATAACAGTCCCAAAAAATAATATTCAACAATTCTGCCACTACTTTGTGAGCGTGTTTTGAGTGAAAGATCTGTCATTTCAGACAGATTCATACATGAATAATAACAAAAAAACATGAAATATGCTGAAAGTAGAAGATGCCGGTGATGGCTTTCCTCTCATACCTCTTTCTCCTTGCTGTCTTTCTCCAGTCGTTTGGCCCTTTCATGCTCCTCCGTGTCATCTTGTTTGACGGCAAACTTAGTGATGACCTCTTCCAGACGGGACAGAGCCACTTCTCTATTCGCCCGAAGCTTCCGCAGCAGTGACGGGTCCGCCAGAGCCGGGTCTGTGGCTTTAGAGGGTGGTGGAGGAAAGAGAGGAGAACGAAGTGTGAGTAAAAGAAAAAGTGATATCACTAAATTCCCCAGTTTAAAAGGTGCAATATGTAATATATTTACTATATTAAATGACCACAATGTGTCACTGATATTAAGGTAACATGCTAAACTGAAATACTACGTTTCTGACAACAATGCTAAAGCCAGTATTGTGTCAGTGGGGTAGAGAGGTAGTGGTGTTTTTAGCAGCTGTTGACGTAGTTTTAAGCCGAGAAGGTTTCTGTCATTTCTGTGGTGTTTTTCGTGGCGGTTGCCATAGTTGTCGAGGTAAGTTGTGTTTTTAAACGGCTACTGAAGTAATTTTAAGCCGAAAAGGTGTGGCTGTCAGTCAGGTAGAGAGGACGGCGTGGTGATGTTTTAGCGATTATTTAAAGCCGAGACTGGGTGGTTGTCAGTCGTGTACCGAGCTCAGCGTGAGCTCAGGCTGTTATGACTGTCAACATAGCCCGCATCCAACGTTAGCTACTCCTCTGTGATGTGGAGTAATGTCTGGCTATGGAAGTCTAGCACCATTGGTGCTGTGTTCTCAACCTGGCAACCTCCGTGAACCTCATGTCGAGGGAGGAGGGGGCGGGGGACGACGACTGTCCAGTATTTTGAATTTGGACTGCAGCTAGCTGTCAGTATTACATATTGGACCTTTAACAGTTATGTTACATCTTTTTTTACTTTTTTTGTCTACTACCCGAATTTATTCAAAAGTTGTTTAAATAAGAGAGCCAATGACTTAAGTGAAAAAGGGTTTTTTAATCATTGCATTTCATTTAATTTCAAAGTAATTTATGGCACAGTAAGGAACTGAAAATGAGTAGCTGCAATTTCAGCCAACAGCATCTCTTGCAGTTAAAAATCTTGCGGTTTCTATTAGTTGACTTAATATTTCACAATTACTGTTTTCTGTCAGATCGTTTATAGATAAATATGTTTCCAACTGCACACAAAAGCAGCTTTATTTCACAAGAGAGAGAGAAAGAAAAGAGACGAGTAAGACATGGCGAGTGCTTTGTTGTTGCAGGAAACATTCAGCTATTACACAAACTCCCGGGCAGTTCAGTGCTTGTGTTTCAGTTTTTTACCCTCATAGAGTTTTAAAACTTTCTTGTGGCAGCGATAGAGGCAGTGATGTTTCCTGTACGGGACTCTCGCAACGCCTCAAACCATAGCTCAAAACACACCAACATTCTTTGGTTACATAAATGGTCACCGCAGCATGACGTGGGGTTGCGTTTCTCAAGAAGTTGAGCTGGTCTCAATTTTTCACGGCAAGCCCGCTGTGGTTTTTTGAGTGTCCCCCTGCGGTAACCCCCGCCGTAACCTAAACGCACCACCCCCATTTAAAATGAATGGAAAGACCTGTGTTTTTGCCGGACCGTCGGGCGGCCGACCCAGGCAGTCTGAATGTGGCCTTACCAGGCTTGTAGGGGTCAGTGAGGCGCGAGCCGAAGTTGTACACCAGGTCCAGGTGACGTCTCTCCTGGATTTTGCTCCCGGTCTCCCTGAAAGCCTCCTGGGCGTACTGGTTCAGCTGTTTTCGGCTCAGGGACAGATTGTGGCGCTCATTGGCACGCAGCACCTGCTGGAGGATGTCTGGGTAATCTGGAGGGTTCCTCAGCACCTCAGGACTGTTGATGAAACGTTCAATCTGACACAAGGAAGGAATGTGGGACATATGGTCAGGATCATATCAAATCCCCCCACATAAACAGCTTGTACTGTGCTCTGGGTGTTTTGGAAACCTAAATAAAAAGTTCTAATAATCTTCATGCGAGATCAAGGTTAGAAAATGATTGACATTCAATATCAAGGGGAAAATTAGCTAACACCATAACAAAACTTGCATTTTAGTATATTAAAGCATATGAGACGAGTAACAAGAAGACAGCACTGTGATTGAGCACTGAAGCAGTATGTGTGTGTGTGTGTGTGTGTGTGTGTCAACTCTATATTGGAGAGAAGAGAGTAACGATGCGGATGTACACCGTTAATAATATGTATCGCAAAATGGATATTTTTGACAACACTACTCCACACCAAGAACTACTATGATATATATTTCTATGGGGTTACAGTAGCCCTACATGAATTATATTGTAATTGTATAATTATTGTAATCTGTTACAATATTTAGAGTCAGACGTGCAGTTAATTCAGGAGTTTGGAGCAGGGCCCAGATAAAACAACCCAGTCACACCATTAGTAAACACAAAGTTTTACCCAGCTCACCTTCCTGTTGATCTCAGGATAACGAGTGCCACTGTAGCGGATCTTCTGCTCAATGACTCGGCCTGTTAGCGTGCTGCAGTTCTTTAGTTCACAAAGCTTTTCATAAATCTTCATCATCTGGAAGAATAGAAGTACAGGACAGAAGAAGAAGAGTTGTGACTAGCTGCCGCACAAACTGGCGTAATGGTGTTTTTTATTACAGCTTTGAGCAGGGTTTATAACCAGCGGAGACCCACGCGGCATCAGATTCCAGTCTAACCTTGCGTTTGAGCTTGTGTTCCTGGATGTATAAGGAGTCCTCAGTTCCCAGGTCATCTAAAGTCAGCTCAGCCTGCTGCAGGCGGCAGATCTCGTCGTTGTACACCTTCAGCAGGTTCTCCAGGTACGCTATCTGAGAGAAATTGAGGAGTCATGTTGAGAAAAGACAGGAAGGCGTGTTTGCCTAGAGAGTTAAGTTTAGGTGTATAATAACCCTGGTTGTTCTTTACAGTCTTAAGTTCAGGAAAAAACAATTAGTAGTTATAGTTAAGGGTTTCTAGGCTACCAAGAAAAACAGGAGACACCTTAGTGACGTGCTAATGGCATCGAATAAATGAAACCAAATCTAAAAAGGAAACACCTTTATGTAGCCAAGAAAAACCGAGACTGCACAGTAAATTGTATTGAAAGCATTCTAATACTTACAACCTTTCCTTTTTCCTATTTATCTACCAGATTACAACTTTAATCACTGACTCAATTTACAATGATGCATAAAGTGGTTTTTGTTTGCCTTCATTAATGATCTTTTATTACTGATACTTTTATTCTCTTTCGCTATCTGTGTTTTTTCCTACTCTACTTTTATAAAATGGCACTTAATTAACACTGAGGAAGCTTTTGAAAAGTGACATACAGATACAAACAAATCAGCAGTGTTATTTAAAGACCATCATCAGCCAAAAACAATACAAATCACATTTAGTATTTCACTTACCTGTTTCCTGGATGCCCTCGTTGCCTTTTTCTCTGCGTCCTTATTACTGCCATCCTGCAGCCCTGAGGTGGAAGGTTGCTTATCCTCCGCTGTATTCACTCCTTCCTCTTCCCTCTTAAATTCAGCCTTGTCTTCCCTTTTGAACGCAACAGAGACAGAACTTAATGTTGAGGTAGAGGGCCGGGGGTTAACCATGGTGAGGGTCAGCCTCCGCTTGAGTGCATGCTGCTTGAGTGCAGTGCACAGTTCACTGATGTAGACAAAGGTTTTGGAATGGCTGGCCTGGGCGCGAGTCAAACATCGTCCCAAGGTGTTCCTGAACTCCACGGATTTCAGATAGTCAGGGGAGGCCTTGGCATGTTTGGTTTTGAGGAAGGTCAAGACCTCGGGGCACGTCTGGGTGAGAGCTGAGCAGTGTTCCACAAACTAGGAGAAAAGAAAACACGAAGGATGAGAAGGCAAGGTGACAGAGCTGGGACACAGGGAGACAACCAAATAAGTACACACACAGCAACAGCACATTGTGATTCAGGTTAGGGCTGCACAATTAATCCCAATTTTATTAAAATTGAAATATGAACATATGCAATATCCAAATCGCAAGGGGGCGCAATATTTGTTAAAGGCAAAAAATGTGTCAAACCATTCGAAAATAAAGTATTGTGGTGCTGCAGAGATGTCCTGGCCTACAAATCGTATTCTACAGACTAAAGAAGAAATCTTTGTTAGGTACAGATCCTTGTAAAAACAAATCAAACTTCAATCATTCTTTTATTATTTTATTTATTTATTTATATTCCAATGAAAATGACAATGATACAACAACAAAAAAATCCCTCCAATGTCGCGAATCATATCGCAATTGCAATATCAGTCAAAATAATCGCAATTAGATAATTTTCTCATATCGTGCAGCCCTAATTCAGGTGTTTCCAGTTAAAACACAGTTACAATGTATTGTCAATATAACTACAACTCTCTGGTATTACGACCATTGTCAATAGGTAACATGTACGTACATTTGCACATCTACAAATACTCTATGGGGTCAGGTGCTGCTGGGTAAAAAAAGATCAATGGAGAGTCAAAGTTATTAGCACACTGCTATAGTTTCATGACGTCTTCAAAATAAAGCTTTTAATTCCAGCGTGTTTATTAATTTTGATTTAATACAGAAAATGGCAAAGCTACCAGCCAAAGGTAAAAAAAAACAACAACTTTGGACTAGACATGTATATTTTGTCTAGTGTTTAAGCAGAAAACCAACTATCATTTCGTCATATTTCATATTGTCAAAGAGTACAAAAACACACAATACTGATTATTCACTTTGGATGAATAATCAGTACGTGTCCCTTAATATAAGCTCACCTCAGCGAACAACTTTTCATTCTCTGCCTGCAGAACATGAGTCAACGTCTTCGCTGAAGCAAAAGGGGACTGGGTAATGTGGGTAGGAGCAGTCTGCGGAGCTTTGAGTGGTGACACATGTTTGACTTGTTGCTTAGAGGACGAGGTGGAGGAGGCAGCGCAGGAGGGTTGAGGACTCTCCTCTTCGTCATCCTCATCGAGGACTATGATCTTATCCGCCATCCAGGAAGGGGCAACTGCCATCCAAAAAAGATGGTGCTTTCTGCTGTCAGAAAATACAAACAGGGAGAACGTTGATCAGGGAAACTGAAACATCAAAACGTCCAAAAAAACAGTATGAAATCTAACTAGGGCTGCAACTACCATTTATTTTCATAGTTGATTAATCTGTTTATTTTTTCTATAAAAATGTCGAAACATGGTGAAAAATATGTATCAGTGTTTCCCAAAGCCCAAAATTATGTCCTCTAACGAGAGATGGTCCGATACCATTTTTTGCTTCCTGATACCAATTCTGATACCTGAAGTTGAGTTTCAGCAGATACAGAGTACTGATCCGATAGCAGTGTGTCATATATTTTATTATGTTTTAACAGCTGTATACTACTATCCCTGTATGTCATATGATTGCTATCGCAGATCGCCAGAGAACTTTTTTTTACCTTGACAGTCAGTTCTAACGGAAAAATAACACAAATAAACTACTTTAACATAGATTTCCTTTAGGGCTTTGTTACGTGGTATCGGATCGGTGCATAAACTCCAGTACTTCCCGATACCAGCGTTTTAGGCAGTATCGGAGACGATACTGGTATATCAGTACATCTCTGCCTCAAATGTCTTGTTCTGTCCAAAACTCAGAGATATTCAGTTTTACTTTCACTGAGGAGAGAGACAACTAGAAAATATTCACATTTTAGAAGCTGGATATAGAGAAATCTTATTTTTTTTAAATAAAAAATGACTTAAACTGACTAATCGATTATCTAAATAGTTGACAACTAATCAATTAATCGTTGCACCTCTAAATCTAACAATCTGAAATTGGCAGTGTTCTGGTGAAACATGAGTGATGCCATGGGTTCAATGATGACCAATCACTAATACATATTTTGTTTTAATAATCGAAATCCGCTAATAACTAAAGCTGACATTAAATGTAATTGAGATATCAGATGACGTGTAAATTAGCATATAATGAAAATACCCAATACACGTAACTGAACTTGTACTTAAGTTACTTAAGTACAGTAAAGTTACTTAAGTAACGATATTATTTTATTAGTATCAGAAACGTTAAACCAATAGTTCCCATACGTCCCGACCATGTTTCTCCCCGGTATTAACACACTGAAACACGGCCATATGCTTGTGAATTTAGCCATGGTGATATACTACTGCTCCTTAATTAATGTGCAAGGTAATCTACCATTTAACTTGAGTATTATGACGCCTGTGGTTTCAGAAATTAAACCATCAGTCAGGCATCAATAAGGAAAAGGGAATAGCGACACGATCAAAGCTTGATTACAGTAAAAAGGCCACGTAAGTCTAACTTATTGTTGCAATCAACCCTTTTCTAAATATGTTGAAGTTGACAGACAGGGTTACATTAACTTACAGCTGGCAAATTAGCTAGCTAGCTAGCTAGCTAGACAAAAACAATCGTTACCAAATTAAGCTCTGCGCTGTCACACATTATGCCACACTCACACATACCCACCTCTTGTTTATGTGCTGTTTAACTTGACGACCAGAGAGGATAGCGTCCCGCCACGACGGACCATTAAAATGATGTTCTACTTATCTGATGTTAGCATTAGCTGGCTAGTTAGCTAGCTAGCATTGTGAACAGAAAGTAAGCGAAGTAAGAAAATAACGAAACAGAAGAAAAGCCCGCATGTTGTTTTTTATGACATAGCTTACTAGACAAACAAACTCGCGGTTCGGTTTAAGCCCGTACTTTTAATCGCACATACTTTCTGTTTACCAAACGACGCTTGTAAACTTCGCTTTGCTATCGAGTAATGATCGAAACCTCTTTGTCGAAAGTGTACCCGCTAAAGTGAGATTAGCACCAACGCCTTTTCTGATTGGTTTGACTGATAATTAACAGTTAGTAATGTCGTCAGCCATTGGCTGACTTGATCTTCTTCTTCTTTGGGTGGTAACGGCGGCTGGCAAACCGTATTATGGGTGCATCACTGCCTGCTACTGGCCTGGAGACCATAACATAGAAACATGCTTTAAAGTGTATATTTTTGAATGTCAGTCATTGTTGATTTATAATTTCAATTTGAGTGAAAACAGTGGAATTGAATTTATTTGAGTTCAGCAGTCTGGATTATAGCAACATAATACATCTCATTATATTTCTGCAGTCTGGAGACTTGTTGATACTTGTTGATACTTGAGCTTCACGTTTTCAGAATTGTGTGCATATTTGTATTTTAACCATTCAGTTTTATTCTGTAAGGGACAACATAAGTGATGCTTAGCTTGAGTTTTACTTTGTTTGATAATCAGATATTTAAATTCCAGAAAGTAATTGTGAAGTTTCAATAACAATTTCACCAAAGCATCAAAACACAATTTGTCTATTCAGAGAGTACACAATAACAGCAGCCAACATGAACGTTACCACATCAGGATGATTTATATTGATTATGTATCTTGTGTAATTGTGTGTGTGAGAGTATGTTTAAATCAGTGGTCACTTTGTATTTTATTACTCTCAAACTTTGCCGTATGGTCATTAAGAAAAGCTGTATAAACATGTCAGCAAGTTAAAAAAAACGGAAAAAAAACAACACACCACAGCCATTACAGTCTGGTAAAATATTTCCACGTACAGTTCATTGATCTAAGGAAACACCTTTTCCCCATAATCCTATAAAATAAATTATATTCTGGTATTTTTCGGGTTATTTTTTAACAATGTGGCACACCAGCAGGTTTGACGATCATTAATAATGAAATAATAACAAATGTTAAGGTTTTTATTTCACTTCAAATTCATTTAGATTGTACCATTTCCTTCACACATGTATTTAAGTTTATTTTGCATTACAGGCTGTTAGAGAATCATTACTACCAAAACATAATGACAGTAATACCATGACACACAAACACACAATTAACAAAAAATGTTAGAATATACATAAATTAGATTTTCTGTATTTACAAAACAGGGTTTAGCTCATGGGTTTGCACAGTTTACTTTAATATTAATTTTACTGTCCTGGGTCTTAAAAAATTAAATTATTCTTTCTCTTTCATAAACACACACACAAACAAAAGTGATCTTCTCTGGTCTCTCAAAGATTTAAATATTTGGCTTATACACATAGAGAAGCATCATATGGAAGGATTAGCATTTCCAACTTTAAGCTGATATTTATACACATTACCATATCAGAATTCCTCAAAGTTTCAGACCATTTTCCAGTGTCCATGACAAGATAATTATATGACAAGATATATCGCTTTAAAGTAAAAGAAATATCACAACAAATGTGTTTAGACCGAGGAGAAGCCCTTTTCAGAAATATTTCCCGGTTACACTAGCAAAAAGTATGTCTATTCCTACATATTTTTACTATTTGACCAAAATAGTGAAAATGCACACAAGCTTCTCTCTGGATCTATGGGGAAAAAAATGACTCAAAAACTCCATCCAAGATATCAAAACAGACAAAGTTGCTGGTTCGGTATCCCACCAGATCAGCTGACTTCATTCTTCTTTACTTGTCTTTCTATAAGTGGAAAAAGTGGAAAGTAATTATTTAGAGGAAACAGTAAGCAGTTTATAAAATAGAAGTGAATGCAGAAGTGGTACATTTAGATAGAGATTCAGAATTATAAATGATGTAGTATCTGAAAAAGTAACATTACCTTGTTTTGTTGACCAGCCTCATCGGAGCCTGTGTACAGTGAACAGACAAAAAGTCATATACAGAAATTAAAACTAAATCTAAATATCTTAATGTATCTTCTTTAAATCGTAGTCAGTGTTGAAGGTACAGCATTTGGCAAGTACTGCATGCTTTAACAATCTTATGTAGTCCTAATGGTGAGAAAGTATTGCTCCTTCTTGCAGTTTTACATGATTAAATGGGTGCAGAAAATTAATAACTTCATAAATTATGTCTGTAAACAAGGCGTGTCTTCTGGATTATTTGTTACCTGAGCCAGTGAAGGTCCAAGAGACAAACTTGATAAGACCGTAGAGTACTAGCGCTACCCCGACCATTGCCATTGAATCCTCAATGGAGGGAATACTGAACCCTGAAAAGAAAATAGAATAAAATTCATAATTGATTCCCATTTCTATGACTCGCATTTTTGTTGACAAGCTTGATGTTTTTTTTTAAATAAAGCTAAATATCTCTTATCTCCATTCATATGAGTATGATCTTTACTGGCTCAATGCATAAAATGGCAACAGTCACTGAGCAACAGTCCCTCTACATCAGAAGAGACATACATGATTTACATGATGATATTCAGCATGTTACTGGTGCTTTAACACACATGTATTTTAAGTTTTCCAAAATATCATATGTAATCAAACGCAGGGGTAGTTAATATGAAATGTTTACTTAATTAGATATCCAAGCAGGTAGAGACTTTCACTGAAACCCATTCAAACCCCATTACCAAGATCTTGATAAACGACAACACATTTCTTCCACATTACCGATGGCATTGAGGGTCACGCTGGCCCGTCGTGTGCCTCCGGGATGGACAGCCACACAGGTGAGCTCCCCTCCTCTGCCCAGGTCCAGCTTAGTTGAGTCAAGCTCCAGCCGGGTGCTCTGGGTATAGGTCCCATCCCAGGCCTGCCTGTGGCCCGTAACGCTGCCTGATCCCAGAGGGATGGACTTCCCATCTGCGCCTTTTAACTCCCAACTCAGTTCCAGGGAGAGAGGGGCAAAGCCAGACGCCTCACACTGGACGGTCAAAGTCTGCCCAGGAACAGTGAGGGGCAGAGGGGAGGGGTGGATGGAGAGGGATGGAGGTTCTGGGTAAAAGGAAAAAAAGAGGAAGACAATAACAGACAGTTCATATAATAATCTGTAGTTTCCCAATTCAATTTTACTATGTGCTCTTAATTTCTTTTAAAAATAATTAATTTGTTTCAGTGTTGTTTGTCAGCAGATACTAAACAAAGCAGGCTATATGTGACAGAAACTGATTAATGGTGCACTTTAGCATCATCTCCAGTCCCGACTTGAGTAATGCTTCAGAGAGTGGACATTCTTTGACAGCAGAGGACCAGGGTTAGAAAAAGAATTTGACAATTACCATTTTAAAAGCATGCTTATCTTAAAACACACAACAAAAAGTAAAATCTTTTCCCTTACCTACAATCTCAAGCTCCACTGCCACCTGAGCCACAAGGTACGGCAGATACACCGTACAAATATACATCCCGGAGTGGTGTACTTTGGCCTCCTGCAGGATCAGAGACGCATTTCCCTTCTTGTGTAAACCCTCAAAGTCCAATGTGGCCCCATCCTCTTTATATCAGCCATGCGGTCCGTTTTGCCGTCGTAAGCCAGAACCAATCGCCCGTCGCCTCTGAACTGGTAGCGCCACTCTACGGCAAAACCCGATCCAGACAAAGGCGAGGAGGGGTCAACCCAGAAGCTGCAATCCAGCAGCACTGGTTCCCCGAGTCTGGACTGCACTGAGACTGTTTTACTGGTCAAACTGAGAATTACTGAGGAGACAGAGAGAGAAGGAGAGAGTCAAACTGTCACATATGACTGAGATGAGATCAATGTTTTTGTTCTACTTTTGTTTCTATGTCAATATAAACCATTACCATTGTGCTCTTTGGTTGCTGTGGGAGCACGCGTGATAGTGGAAATGGCCAGCTCTTTATTGAGACCCTGAATGGCAGTTGAAAACCAATCAGCCTGCAGGTATATGGGGCTTAAGGCGGAGTCTGTGAGTGGAGCAACCCATTTGAGGGTGGAGGGCTGCGGCAGGAAGGGGTTGATCTCACACTGGGGCTTCTGGACAGATCCTCTGGGAGGGTTCAGAGAGCGCTGGCAGAGAGTGGCAGCTGGGTCTGAGGAAAGAGGAGTCAGAAGGGTCACAGTGTTGTGGAATAAGTAGATCACAGATGCTCGTTTTTCTTATATGTAAAAGAAATGTAATTTGACCAGAGAATGGTAGATTGATCTAAAGAGTGAGATGGTGAGGAGATGGATATTAGGTGTGATTAAAAAAGATTTCAACAATTGAAATCACAATACTTTTTTTCTTTTCTGATAAATACCTAATCAATTATGCTGACAAATTAGTTTAGTTTAGCCTGGGAAAAAATAAAAAAAATAAAAGAGAGAACCCATATATATTATTGATTTAAAAGAGAGATGATTTAGTTTGTGAAGAACAGTCTTTCCTAAAGTTAGGTTCCGGACCAGGAATGGGTCGCAGACTTGTTTTTCTTGGGTCGACAATCAGCAAGGTAAAATGCATAACAATGCTATGACATGTAAATTTATTTTCCTAATTAAAATAGAAGAAGATAGTTGTTTTTTGAGATCAGATTCTGTGTGGGGACCATAGATATACAGTCTATGGTGGGGACCTGTTTTTTTCTCCTAACACATTCACCTATGTTTCATTAACTATTGTAAGAGTATCCTTATACTGGGATCAGCCCCAAAAGTCATACTGGGGCTGTGAATGTACGCAATTCAGAGAGACGTCATACAAAAGTGCAATAATGCTCAGGTATAATAATGATTTTATGGACCAATAGCACTTATAGTATATATTTGTGGAGGCATATAATTTACCTTAAACTACCGCTGGCTCTGAAATGTTACACACTTGCATCGCTTATTGTATACAGACACAAACATTCGTACTTGCATGCAAAATTATACAGAAGCATAAATGCACACACTCATTCACATCTAGATAAAATGTGTGGTTACACATCCTGTTCAGTGTGTCATTTTGAACTTACCGGTAATAAAGTAGAGTCTGTCGGGGTTGATGTCGGATGGAGCCTGTTTGAAATCTGCACTGTGGCCGTGTGTGTCTGTTCTGATGTGAAGCAGGGATTTTTCCTGACTCGTAGCTGCAGTTAGACCTCCTCCTCGACCAGCTTTCTCCTGCACAAACCAGCACTCCAACACAGGACAGCTACTGCTGCAGGCTAGACAATAGATTCAGCAAGGAATTAAACGTATTCACTGAAAAAAAACAATGTGAAACAGAAGCATAATAACACAATTACACAATATTGTGATATTGTAGTAGATAGCAGTCTGTATTCTTTAGTGGCAACACTACAACAATCCCCTAATATTTACCAATGTATCATCATTTTGTGTATCTATTCTTCCAAAAACTTATAACAAAATGAATGTACTGTAGTTGCATTAACTAAGGTATGTGGCTGTAGTTAAATACAAAATACACAAGGAATTATGACATTGAGTCTAAAGCCTTGCAGGAATTAAACTATGACAAATACAAGTAAAACTTATTATTTTTGGTGTAACAAATACGTTGTGGTTGACTGTACCTGTCACAGTCTTACTTTCATTTTTATTCTCTTGCTTTTTCATGTCAGTGTTTGGACTTTAAACATTAATTCTGACTAAATGGGCAGTAGCTTATTCTGTAAAAAGTCCAAGAAGGTTCAGGCATGTTTTCCAATTTGTTGATTTATCTGTTTTATGATGTTGGTGTATTATAGTTGTATGAATTGAAAGACAACAAACACGGTGTCTTTGCTGGGTGTATAGTTACAGCCATGAGAGTGCCCTAGTGCAATGGACACTTCTCACCAAACTCCCTTTAGAAATATACGTAATTTAACATAACCTATAATAGGTTAAACGTATACGATTTATAGGAAATTACTTTAGACATGATATTACACGACTGGATCCTATGCTAAATTCGGCAAATGTATGTTTAATGAATTCATAACATACAATCATTAATAGCCTGAAATATTAAGTTAAAGCTGGAATCGTTTGGCACTGTCATCCTCCACTGTCAAATTATAAAATGAGACTTTTTTATTTGTATTTTCATGAAATAAATAATAAATATTCTACTAGTGCACTGCAGCCTACAACATCACATCATTTATATATTTAACATTTGCTTTCATATGCACATTTAGCATAAGACTAAAGCTAAATATGATATTATTTCCCACGGAATTTTGAATACACGAGAAAAGGGGCATCCGTGCTACAGGTGCAGAAAAACTCAAATGAGCCTTGTTCGTGAATTTGGACAGCAGCATAGTTTAATAACATCATATGTCAGCTGTGTAACCTTACCTTTAATGAAGCAGATTACGGCAACCAGGGACAGTTTGTAGATCGTAGAGAAGTTAGTCATGATTGTATGGCTTCCCTTTGCTGTCAGCTAACGTTAACGGGCTACTCCTTGCTGCGATGGCACGAACAAAGTAGACTTTATTGTTGGTTTTCCCCTTCAACTCCGGTTCATTTTAGTTTCACTTTCACTGAGTCCATCAAGTTAGCTAGAAAGAATAATACATATTCCGGTCACAATTTCAAAATAAATCGGCCATAATCAACGTTGAGCTACGTCAAAAGATAAGTTAGGCTAGGATATATCTGAAATTAAATTGACTGGAAGCTCGAAGACAAACTCTCTATCAGAACAGAAAAGCAAACACTGAAACATTGAAACCATAGACTACAGAAGTTCTCCACTCTGCAGGCAGATGGCGCCCCGGGTCAGACAAGGACCAGACCTGGTCCGAAGCATAGTTATATGGCACTACTTTTAAATGTCCTTCCTTTGCTTCCTTGATCCATTAATCTGCTAAAGTTGAGATTTACCACAACTACGATTGTTAAAGAGTGTGCACAATGGTTTGTGTGTCGATGGACATGTGAGGATGCAAACGTTCAGGAGTATCGGCAGACTTTGAGAGGTCAGATGAGGACAAGAGAAACAGAAACAATGAACAGACTGTACCTGAATGCACCACTCACACATACAGGCATTGTTTTAATATTCCTCTTAGCAAGATGATGTCTTGATGCCAGAGGACAATAGTTGGGTATCAGCCAGGTTCTAAGCAGGTTGGGTAGCATGTGTTTAGTGCTTTTAATTTATTTTGATTCAAATTTTGTTTTATGATAAGAACAACTTTTGCATTCAATATATTCGCCTAATATGCTTTTTTTTCTTTAAATGATGCAGTTTCTTGTATATTTAAAGCCACAGAACACACTTTACTAAAGACTTTTCGGTCCAACATCATTGAAGTTTTGCTGATGTTCATCTTTGATTCTTTTTTTACATAAAGTGTTTACTCTGATAACAGAAAGAAAACCAAAATGTGAAATCATACAAGGTCTGCGTCACATAAACACAAAAACGAAACCTAATAGACTCATCACGTGATTTACCAGAAATGGTACAGAGGGATGTGCTGTTGATGTTGCCAGTGGAGGAGCTCTAACACAGTGCCTGAATCCTGACAAAGTCTAATATACTGTATATATATATATATATATACAGCAGAAATAGAAACAGCAGGGTTTGGCATGGAAGACGTATAGAAGGAGTTAATCAAGTTGCATTCTGGGAATGTTTTTTGTGAATCACTGCTTCTGTCTGTTACAGATAATTAGTGTTATCTGGACTGGAGAGTTTTGTAAAACAATTCATAGCACCCATATCAAAACCTTTATCTTGCTATATTCTTGTATTTTCTTTACATTTCCATTGGGTAATAAGTTCTGTGTCCCTTTTTTCAATGTGTGTCACTTTTTTGACATTTAACACTACGTAACACTAACTTATTAATTTTAGTTTTACAGTTATTTTTGAATTTATGGTCAATAAACCTCATTTATAGGAAATTATACCTAATGTTTGAGTTAGAAAAGCAGAAATTAGGAATTATTTAGACTAAAATTAAAGGAATCTATGTTTAATCACAGACTGGAATATGCCTTTTACTCAATACTATTTCAAAAACACTTACATTTTTCTCTCCAACTGCTATAAAATTGAACAAGACATCCCAAAATTAATGAAAGTAGAGATTTGTACTTGCCAAAGAGCGTTGTGTGGAATCAATCATGTTATTTTGGGGAATTAAAAAGAACATTGATATAGGACAACGGGTCAATTTGACCCGAGGACAACATATTTACTTATACTTAAAATATTTTTGCTTTTCTTTGAGTAGGGTTTTGAATGTTCAGGACTGTGACTTGTAATGGAGTATGTTTTACATTGTTGTTTTGATTCTGTTATAGCATCTAAGACAGTGGCGTAACGAGCCAACACCTGCCCTTGTGCAGGATTATCAAGGTGGGCAGCCCTACTACAGCACGTGATGAACCGTGGTAAAGTTAGTTTGATGTTGGATATGCGACAGATGTTGTGATATTCTTTTCTGGTTCATCAGCAGCTTGCTGTGCTGTAAACACAATCCGAAATTAATATCTGAAGATATGTTGAATATCCAACATCAAACTAACTTCACCAAGGTACGTGAGGACAGCGCAATGTCCACGAGTAGGCTACCGTAATAGGATATAATGGGATCACAGAGACACAGCATATGAGATGACTGACAAATCAGGAGTAGCCTACACGCACGACAACAACAACAAAAACACTGGTGAATGTGCACCATAACACATGAAAAACACAGATGGGCAGCCCCTCCAGGATTTTGCGGCCTTTTTTTGAGATTCTTGCTGTTTACTGGTTCCAGTTGTTATTTATTCATCATTCTCATTCTCCATTTCAGAGCTGTACATACTGTTCATATTGTAATATAATACTTATCTAATAACATAATACTATTTATTCCAGCACCCTTTGCACTGTACTCATAATTACAATAATAACTATCATAATTTACTCCTGCATACTTTGCACTCTTCATTGCACTATTGCCTCAACCTGTCTATGTTGTTTCTGTTTATAGTGTGTATATATTAGTGTGTGTTTACACTTATCTAAAGGACTATTAGGAACACCTGTTAAATTTCTCATTAATGCAATTATCTAATCAACCAGTCACATGGCAGTTGCTTCAATGCATTTAGGGGTGTGGTCCTGGTCAAGTCAATCTCCTGAACTCCAAACTGAATGTCAGAATGGGAAAGAAAGGTGATTTAAGACATTTTGAGCGTGGCATGGTTGTTGGTGCCAGACGGGCCGGTCTGAGTATTTCACAATCTGCTCAGTTACTGGAATTTACACGCACAACCATTTCTAGGGTTTACAAAGAATGGTGTGAAAAGGGAAAACATCCAGTGTGCGGCAGTCCTGTGGGCGAAAATGCCTTGTTGATGCTAGAGGTCAGAGGAGAATGGGCCGACTGATTCAAGCTGATAGAAGAGCAACTTTGACTAAAATAACCACTCGTTACAACCGAGGTATGCAGCAAAGCATTTGTGAAGCCACAACACGCACAGCCTTGAGGTGGATGGGCGACAACAGCAGAAGACCCCACCGGGTACCACTCATCTCCACTACAAATAGGAAAAAGAGGCTACAATTTGCAAGAGCTCACCAAAATTGAACAGTTGAAGACTGGAAAAATGTTGCCTGGTCTGATGAGTCTCAATTTCTGTTGAGACATTCAGATGGTAGAGTCAGAATGAGAACATGGATCCATCATGCCTTGTTACCACTGTGCAGGCTGGTGGTGGTGGTGTAATGGTGTGGGGGATGTTTTCTTGCCACACTTTAGGCCCCTTAGTGCCAATTGGACATCGTTTAAATGGCACGGCCTACCTGAGCATTGTTTCTGACCATGTCCATCCTTTTATGGCCACCATGTACCCGTCCTCTGATGGCTACTTCCAGCAGGATAATGCACCATGTCACAAAGCTCCAATCATTTCAAATTGGTTTCTTGAACATGACAATGAGTTCACTGTACTAAAATGGCCCCCACAGTCACCAGATCTCAACCCAGTAGAGCATCTTTGGGATGTGGTGGAACGGGAGCTTTGTGCCCTGGATGTGCATCCCACAAATCTCCATCAACTGCAAGATGCTATCCTCTCAATATGGGCCAACATTTCTAAAGAATGCTTCCAGCACCTTGTTGAATCAATGCCACGTAGAATTAAGGCAGTTCTGAAGGCGAAAGGGGGTCAAACACAGTATTAGTATGGTGTTCCTAATAATCCTATAGGTGAGTGTATATTGTTTGTTTTGTGGTTTGTTTTGTATGTGTAAGTGCATTGTGAGCAATGATGATCCAAAGCAAAATCCCTCGTATGTTTCCTCATACCTGGCAAATAAAGCTGATTCTGATTGCAATAAAAGTTGCGATGTCTTTTGTATGTTTGAAGTTGCGGAAGACAGTGAAAGTTGAAAAAACAGTTGCAATTTTTTATGTATAGTTCTTTAAAAATAAAAAGGACACCTCCTGCGTCTGATATCTGATAAAATGGCGCCATGAGTAGGCCTACGGAGCACGGCAGTCTGACACACACTCAGAGAAGTCAAATAAGAAGTTAAAACAAAGACTTTCTGCCCCAAAATATATTTCCTGCACGTTCCAGTTTCAACCTGTAAGTTGTTAATGACCCGCGTTATATATAAAGTGTGTGCTCGGTAATTTAGTGTTATTATTATGTTATTTTATAAATTAGGCTACTTCTTTATATTGAACCTGTTCTGACGTCACCATAATTAATCTCCACGTCTGTACAGGCTGCTATAGGTTCAGATTTTTATTTTTGAACCAACCAGTCAGTTGGTGTCGTTGTTTTCCTGCTGAAGCCAAACAACTTCCTGCTTCATTGGTTCAATATTTCATATCTTTCACTCATGTAAACTACATTAGTTGGTTATGTTTGTGTGTGTAGATAAACCTTGTGCTGTTTGTCTCCGGTTCTTTAATAGTCTTCTGCCTTAAGTTTCACTTTCCACTACAGACCTCTGCTCTTTAATTCCACCCAGTAACTGATTACGTTCAACCAATGTTGAATTCTAAATGGTCAGAATCAAACTACTGCGCATGTTTCAGTCACCGAAGCTGTGAAAACCTTACTGTCTATGGTGGGAAATGATTTCAAACAATTTAAGTTTATTTAGTACACAGGCTATCGCTTCATCAAACCATAATGCATGCCATTGTTAATTTACTGCTGTTCCACTTCTACTATACATCTGCGGGTAAGTTTCAAACTTTTGTAGTTATAATAAGCTAGCTGTACATTGAACATACTACGCTGGCTGATGTCGCGGTAAAGCTTAACTAATCAAGAACTAGGCTAGTCTTTTTTGGGTTGTGGCAGGCCTTGTGTTTCCGGACTAGTTTATTTAGATTAATTGAGAAAGGCCTTCATTAAGTAATCATAAGTAATAATATATCATACTCATATATTTTAGAGCTTATTTTTACAGATAGCCTAAATGTTGTTTACCCGATTCCCTCTAACCATTATCTAACCATCAACAAGTATGTTGGTGCGATAACAGAGAAAAATGGCAGCTTGCTTTTTTATGAAGATTCATGGACAACATTTAAATATATATAATGTAATGAGTATAAAAGTAATAGGCCTAATGAAATCCCAATGTCCAAACTGTTTCAGGCCTTTACAAAAATATCTATAATGTGTAATGGGAAAAATGAATGCTCTGTGACACTTTGATTGATAACCAATAAGTAGGATACTTTCAATATTTTAATATAATAATAATAATAATAATAAACTGGTCCATTTATATACTGTATATAATATTATTAGTTTGACTTAAGATGAAAAAAAGCACATTTGAAAATAAAGCCCTGTTTTGACTTTAGCTATCTGTTCTAGTGTACTTGAGTAAATAAAAAGACCGGACGAAAAGGTTTTTATTCTTGTTTGAACTTGTTGGGAGATTATTGATTACATTAATGACAGATTATGCCTTTAAGATAAACTATTTTGTATTACAGACCTGTATTATTCTACAGATATATTATCTGTAGTGGATTCTCATATTTAATTGTCATTTATAGTGTTTTTATAGGGAATGTTGTAGTAAAACTCTGGTTTATAAATGGCTTCTATTAATGTAAAAATGGCATTTCTAAATCCTGATATCATTGTATTAACTGTTTTACAGTGACTCACTCTCTGAAGTATTTCTACACGGCGTCTTCTGGAGTCCCAAACTTCCCAGAGTTTGTGGCTGTTGGGTTGGTTGATGACGTTCAGACATTTCACTATGACAGTAAGACCAAGAGAGCAGAGCCCAAACAGGACTGGATGAGCAGAGTCACACAAGACGATCCTCAGTACTGGGAGGGGGAGACTAGAAGCTGTGAGCGTCACCAGCGGGACTCCAAAGTCAGCATTCATGCTTTGAAGGAGCGCTTCAACCAAAGTGGTTGGTTTACGTTTCACTCTTTACTCAAAAAAGTATTTTCATTAAGCTTTTCTGTTTGTCTTGTGTGTCAGTCATTCACTATGCTTCAGGTTGTGGTTGATATATATGTGTGTGTGTGTGTGTGTGTGTGTGTGTGTGTGTGTGTGTGTGTGTTTAATATCATTTAATATGAAATAGCCCTGAGTGTTGATCACACAGAAGAAACTATTAGATTTTATCTCCGACTCTCAGAACTTCTGACCAACATTTTCCTCTAGTTCATTTTACATTGTAGACATTTATTTTGATTAATCTATTAGAATGTTGCTGCTTTTCTTTGTTTAAATTTGTTTGGTTAATTGTGTAATAACATTTTTTATTGATAATGAAAATCTCTCTCTCTCTCTCTCTCTCAGGTGGTCATGTTTTCCAGTGGATGTACGGCTGTGAGTGGGATGATGAGAATGGAGAGGTTAAAGGTTATGATCAGTATGGTTATGATGGAGAAGACTTCCTAGTATTGGACCTGAAGACCGAGTCATTCATTGCTCCAAAACAACAGGCTGTCATCACCAAACACAAGTGGGATCATGATAGCGTTTGGGTGCCACACACAAAACACTACCTGACCCAGAATTGTCCTGAGTGGCTGAAGAAATATCTGAAGTATGGGAGGAGCTCTCTTCTGAGAACAAGTAGAATGACAAATCACAGAACTTGCGTGCGTTAACCGTGTTGCAAAAACAATTGTGGCGTTTGTATCGAATCGTGGGTCAAAAATTGTGACACGAACCGAATCGTGGGTTTAGTGTATTATAGTGTTACAGCCCTACTGCTCCAGTAAATAGGACCGATCTTAGATACAACCTGGCAACAGGAGATATTTCTAGTCCGCTCAGCTCATAGAACCCTTTGGCACATCTATGAGACGTTAACCGACTAACGTTATGCTACGCTATACAGCCATGTCATTTTCCCCACATATCCAGATTTTACAAACAAATGATCCACCATGTGTACTGCCAGCCGCAGGATGAAGTAGCAAGTTAAACAGCGAAAGGGATGTGAGATGATCCCGCTCTCTCTCTGCAGAGGTTCCCTCAGTGTCTCTCCTCCAGAAGTCTCCGTCCTCTCCAGTCAGCTGCCACGCTACAGGTTTCTACCCTAACAGAGCCATGATGTTCTGGAGGAAAGATGGAGAGGAGCTTCATGAGGACGTGGACCTCGGAGAGATCCTCCCCAACCACGATGGATCCTTCCAGATGAGTGTAGACCTGGACCTTTCATCAGTCCCAGCTGAAGACTGGAGGAGGTACGACTGTGTGTTTCAGCTCTCTGGTGTGGAGGACGACATCATCACCAAACTGGACAAAGCAGAGATCAGGACCAACAGAGGTGAGACTTCTGTCAGAGGAGATGAAGGAAACACACATTTAGTTTCCTCTAACAGTCCTGTCCTTCATGTATTTTTATGTGTTGGAAGGGAAGCTTTGTTTCCTCCTTGGTTTTGTTATCAGTTTCTTTCAGATTTTAAGGATTAGATCATTAAACCAATCTTTACTTTTACACTAATGTAGACTAAAAGTTTTAAACTGCTTTGGAGAAATTGTTGTTTTCCACCACAATGATTTTTGTGCCGTCTGACCACCAGTTATTTAGCTTTGATTTAATGAAAAAGAAACATTTCCATAATGAAACATACTAAAGACTTTAGTAAATGTAACAGATAATGTCTGTATCCAGGTTTGTGGTCTGGTTGATAAATGGAGGTTCTTCTCTTCTAACCTGCTTCATCTGTTCAGGTTGGGACTATTTTTTGTTGTTTTCTGCAACAGAGAAGCCCACTGACATGACCGTCCCCGTCATCGCTGCAGTGGTTGTTCTCGCTCTCGTCCTCCTCGCTAGTGTGATCGGAGTCCTAGTTTACAGAAAGAAGAAAGGTGAGAGACTCAAACAGAGAGATTGCCTCATTTCTTTCTCAGTTTCTAGATTTTATATCGGAATAGATATTTGGCAGCTCCTATATTTACTTGTGTCTGACTCCTCGCTCAGTCAGTCTGCCATTTCCTCTTTCTCTGTTCCTCTGACAGTGTTTTCCTAATTTTTTTTTGCCGGCACAGCCATGACGATAGTGTGAAAAACTCCCTTGTTAGCCTGTTCCTGAATGGCCATATGCGTGCAGTGCCGTGAAGCAATTTTTTTACATTGCGAGAGCTGACTTCCCGATGCTGAGGCCAGCGACTCGCTGGCCAAAAGTTGCAAGGGTGGTGTTTCTGCTCACAGGCGCTAGGGGGGAGGGTGACGACCACCATTCAAATCGAAAAAAAAGATATACAGTAATCATTCCAATGACTCCGAAGCTGTTAAGGTAAACTAAGATTAAAAAAAAACTGCATAGTTACCCTTTAAAATGACAGACTTTAAAAGTGTTAACGGTGTGAGGCTCAGTGCATATCGTTCTATGAATAGAATTTTTAAACGTTTAATATTTATGTCTTGATATTTCTTAATATTTGCTTATGTTCTTCATATAATGTTTAATGTGCCATTACTTTTATATAATCCAGTTTTATTTTATTCATTAGCGTTACTGATAATCCACTCAGAGACAATAATGTCCCTTTAAAGATGAACTGAACTGGAATTTGAAAAATGGTGATATAACAGATGTATTTTATTTCTTCTCATTGGTACAATTAATAAAATGGGTAAATTTCTTAAAAGTGATAAAATGATCAGTTGAAAGTGTTGTTGTTGTTACACGGGCGCCGCCATGTTGGAATTCCACAATCTACTACGTCACTGGCATGGTAAGCTACTCCGTGGCTAACTAGCACTAGCAGCGCAGCCATAGGAACAACATACAAAGAGTCGGAGGCTAGCAGACATATGGCTGGGGAAACGGAAAGAAAGAAGTCTGGGGGGCATACTGTATTGCCCCAGGCTGCAGTAAGGAACTGTATAGGGCTTATGCAGCTGGGGTTACGACACATTTCCACAGGCTACCTTTGACAAGGAATAAAACAGTCCTCAACTCATGGCTAGCAGTTAGCTGCCTTAAAACGGGCTAGCCCTCCGGCAGCCCCTGGATTTGGAGTCTGTAGCATTTTTTAGCGACAGACTATTTGGAGAGCTGTGCTTTTGATACAACAGCGTCACTGGTGAGGTTAAGTCCAACAGACTGAGGCCTGCAGGCTGTAGTGCAGGGCAGACCGATAACCACATGCAAGTAACACCACCGATGCTACCTGCCGCAGACAGGGCGCTGAAA
The DNA here is from genome assembly GCA_026937815.1 of Etheostoma perlongum. Lineage (NCBI taxonomy): Eukaryota > Metazoa > Chordata > Actinopteri > Perciformes > Percidae > Etheostoma > Etheostoma perlongum. The sequence continues at coordinate 5,521,277 of CM049384.1, read as the reverse complement.
CGCTCACGGCAGGCAGAGCACAGAGAGGTAGCTATGGTTACCTGTTATCAGCATACTATCAGAGGACAGAGAGGTAGCTATAAGTTTACCTGTTGTCAGCATACTATCAAGTCTACTAGGCAAAGGGCTGGATGTAACGTTGTTGTCACATACACAAAATACGAACATATTCACTTACAAAAATAAAGCCCAACGTATAGGCTTTATAGCCTTAATAACAGAGACTCACACACTGGGCATTACTTGAAATTGATACACAACACCAAGCTAGACACCAAACGATCCGACCGAGGGAAAGGCCTAGCAACTAAATACGTTGGAAGCACTCTTATGACAAACTCCCCAAGCTAGCACTCCGACCATAGACTGTAGAAATAAACCAAGACTCCGATGATATCATAGATCGATAATAATATGTTTACTAGCCGCTAACTAAACCACAGAATCCACGTCCCTCTACTCACCCCAAAGCTAGCTGATGTTCACCGTCTCAGGGCACATTGTTGGTGTAGAAACGGCTGCTATTTCCATGGTAAAAATCCGCCAACTCTGCACCTGCCTAAACTAAAGTAAACGACAAAACTTGTGAATCCTCCGTGCATCTATGGTCAAACTGGGGTAACTCTCCTACGTTCAGTTAACAAGTGATCCCATTGGATTAATTCGTCCAATTCATTTTCCATTTATCTGCCTCTATTTTCTTAAACTAACAGGACCGTAACCATGTTTTTTCTATTTTCTCTAAATGCACACGCTATATAAGCAGTCTATTTCCTAAAATGCATAATGTGCTTGGATACAATAAATGAGAGTGCATGACAGTAAGCTGCGCCCGCACACACACACACACACACTCACCGGTCACTGTCACTCCCCCCCCAAACTATCCAGTACTGAAGGTGGAGCCTGAAACTGATTGTCCTCCATGTGGTGGTAGTTAGACACTACAGGCCTGTCCCTCACAGGCTCAAATGCGCAACCCGTGCCATTAAAATTACTCATTTTCGTGTGTATATAATATGCTGCAGCCGTTGCCTATATACCTTCGCAGGTCCTACCATGCCAGTGACGTCATCGATATTGTCAGCGTTCTAACACTAACAAACGCAATTTTTGTGTTGCTTAAAAAAAGCTATATTGATTTTTTTCTAAAAAAAATTAGTGTAGTTTATTTGTAAATATCATAACCAACAAGTTATCAACTTTTATTTTTTCAGTTCAGTTCATCTTTAAGGCTGACCGGCCCTTTAATGGCCCTCAACCAACAGCTGAGTGTGGATAGTGTTGTTTGGTTTTAGAACTTTAGGAATGCCATGAAGAAGAATAGATCTGTAAACTTGGGGTAATTTTGGGCGGCCGGCCACTCCTGGGAAGGTTCACCACTGTTCCATGTCTTCGCCATTTGTGGATAATGGCTCTCACTGTGGTTCGCTGGATTCCTAAAGCTTTGGAAATGGCTTTATAACCCTTTCCAGACTGATAGATCTCAATTACTTTCTTTCTCAATTGTTCCTGAATTTCTTTGGGTCTTGGCATGATGTGTAGCTTTTAAGGATCTTCTGGTGGACCTTACTGTGTCAAGCAGCTCCTATTTAAGTAATGCCTTGATTGTGAATAGGTGTGGCAATAATCAGGCCTGGGTGTGGCTAGAGAAATTTAACTCAGGTGTGGACAACCACAGTTATAGTATGTTTTAACAAGGGGGGCAATCACTTTTTCACACAGGGCCATGATGGTTTGGATTTTTTTTCACCTTTAATAATAAACACCTTCATTTACAAATTGCATTTTGTGTTTACTTGTGTTGTCCTTGACTATTGTTTAAATTGGTTTGATGTTCCGAAACACTTAAGTGTGACAAACATGCAAAGGAACAGGAAATGAGGAAGGGGGCAAACACTTTTTCACACCACTGTAAGTAAGATCAAAACATAAAGGTAGAAGAGATCTGAGTGACTAGAAGAAGGGATAATATCCACTGACAAGGTGTTAGAAGATACTTTGCCAAAAATAAAAAATAAATTAATTTAAATTTTTTTTTTTTTCAGCCAAATGCCCTCCGTCTCCTGACAACAGCTCTGAGCTCTCTGAGAAACTGAATCCAGATTCTAAATCCTAAACCCATCACCCTGCAGACGGTGAGTAGCTTCATACGGGACATGATCTAGTATCAGCTGGTGTTAAACAGAGCTTCCTTAAACTCTGTCAGACCTGCTGGGATTGGTTCTGTGTCCACTGGGACACCTCTGGGACACATTGGAGCTGGAAAGAACATCTGACTAGGGTCACCTGGGTAGCTCACCTGGTAGAGCGTGCGCCCCATGTACAAAGGCTCAGTCTTTGTCGCAGCGGCCGCAGGACAGACTCCGACCTGCGGCCCTTTGCTGCATGTCATCCCCCCTCTCTCCCTCTCTTTCTCCTTTCACATCTTCAGCTAAAAAAAATCTTTAAATAAAAAGAACATGTCTGACTTTCTGTTGATTTTCCACAACAAAGGTGAAACTGTTTAATAAGAAGTGAAGTGAAATAATTTAGAGAAAGACACTTTCAGAACCCTTCACGTCAGCAGATGAAGTTAATATTAAAAACTCAAATATGAACCTTTAGAAAGAAAGTGATACAGATTTATTTAAATGGTGTCAAACCAATTTAAAATAATCAATTATACTTCTACAGCATATACGGTACATACTAACAAAATGACTGAATCATAGATATATTGGGTCTAAATGATAATGTATGTATGTGGCTTTGTGAAATTAAACTTCAGATATTTTTGATAAATTATTTAGTTTTCTATTTTATGAAATGTATTTTATTTTTTGTGTCTTTAGGTTTATGGATGCATGTTGCACTGGATCAAGCAGCGGAGCCACGTTCTCCTCCATGAAGTTATTATATCATTCATCATCAGATCATAAACTGGTAGAATCAGGGTTGGGATTTAGTTGGAGATGCTCATTGGTTGGAATACAAAGAAAACTAGTTTTAAAAAATTAGTTGACAGAGGGGATAAAAGAAACAAGATTCAAATCAATGAAAGCATCACAGCACCCTTCATACATCATAAAGATTTGTGTGTCTATCTAAATTAAATCACCATAGTTACAGTTTGATTCTTATTGTCGGGCTTTTCTGGTTAAATTAATATTGGTAACACGTTAACACATTGGTTACACATAATCACTCAGACATACATTCCCATCTCCATCCATACACTCCGAGGGTGTGGCAGCGATATGATGATATAAACCTTGAGATGACAGATATCTGTCAGCCAGTAGTTTTCTTTACTCTCAGCACGATGAGCCGGAGAGGAAATGGAACGGGTTTTACATCACTGGTGAAGTATTTTAAAAACATGAAATCAATGCTACATAATGTACAATGATAGGTTGCACTCCTCTGCACACAAACACATACACACACACACACACACACACACACAATGTTAGCTTCAATTCAACATTTATTTTCCAGTTGTGTAAATAGTTAGTTTGTATATTTCTTTAAAATAGAAGATCTTGTTTTGGTTCTGTCTTTCAGGTTTTTCTTAATTAATCAGGAGTGCATTGATGGGTTTTGTTTCATAATGTATATCTTTTGATCTGTCTTGAAACATTATATTTTAATTTTGCTGAGATTCTAAAAGGGTTGTGGGATGTTTTCAGTTTCTCAGCTCCCTGATAGAAATGTTCTTGTAAGTATTTCCTGTTTGTATTTTGGGACGAGGGACGTTTTCTCTCTTATTTTTATAAACATAAAGAAATTGAAGAGCAATTCCAAAAGTCAGTTCTTGTGTTGGGTTACGTAGATGATGTTTCCCGCTATTTTACTCATATTATATTGGTGTTTTGCTTTCCAATAAAGTGCTCAAGTCTTGTGATTTAACTAGCAAACATACACTACCGGTCAAAAGTTTGGGGTCACATAGAAATTCCCATTGCACTCCATTGTAGACAGAATGCCAGCTGAGATCAGTTGCATTGTTTTTTTAACCAGGGCAGTAATCAGATTACATTATGTGCTTACATAATAGTAAAATGGTTCTCAAATGTTTTTCTAGTTTTTTATTTTTAAATGATAGATTAGTACACAGAATGCGCCTTTGGAACATTGGATGAATGGTTGCTGATAATGGGCAATGTAGATATTGCATTAAAGATCAGCCCCCCCACCCAAATTAGCAGGTATTCTGTCTATAATGGAGTGGTATGGAAATGTATAAGTGACCCCAAACTTTTGACCGGTAGTGTATATTTAACTTCTAGCATCCTGTGAGCTTCACAGAGAAAACAAACACACCTGTAAAGATAAAGTGGATTGACCTTTTTTCATGTAGCTTAAAAATACCTCAATTACACATATGGAATTATTAATAATTATATTAGTAAATACACATACAGTACATGTGTAAAAATACACAGTATCTTTAGTATAAAGATTAATGTATTTGCGAGATACTATAGCAACAGTTTTGAGTAATATGATAGCTTTAGAAATCTCACCAAACAGGTTTTGTTGCAAGACCTGGAAAGGTTTGGTACATCCTCTGTTTGTGGTTAAATGTCACCAGACGCCCAGCGATATTAAAAACAAGTTGTGTAATGTTCAGACGATGCATCTGAAATGTTTCTGCCACAGCCTGACACAGGAACCAAATTTATTTACTACTCTGAGAGTTTGATGAAAAAATCATAATTGAAGAACTATGTTGTTGACAGTAGACAAGGACTGAAATATACTGATATACTGAATTACTCCCATGAGTTTTGTACGTGACACTTTATATCATAAAGCAACATAATGTCAGTCAGGTTAATCATTACAAGACAGAGCAGTGAGTTGAACAACAGTCTTTATTTGGAGCTGGGTCTTTATGGAAGATTATTTTAACAGGATGTCTGGCTAACATAAACCACCACTGAGCGATGTAAGTATCCACATACACAGTACCTGCATGACATTATATAAAGAACAATAACTAAACAAACAGTCCTAAAAATTATGACAATTTGATCATGCAAAGTTTAGTTTTATGTGTAGCTAAAGAAATGGTTTATAGTAGCATTTCATCGATCCAATCAGAAATGGTCGACACTCTGCTGTAAGACATAGTTGGGTCTTTCATTCCCAATATCAAATATTTCAATACATTTTTGAGAAAACGTGTTGAAATCGTTGCCAAAAGAATTTGCATTATTTTGAAAAGGGATGCACCACCAGGCAGTAGTCAGAGGGCTGAGGTTGACCTGGGTTTAGGGGTCAAACTCAGAACATTCCCTTCCTGTAGCGGTGGATCAACTCTGAGACATCTTCCTTACACACCTTTATCCAGCCATCCTCCTGCATGTGGTACACTAGACACACAAACACACAAAAACACAAATGAGCACACATATACACATTATTACTACAAATTTATACAGACAAATATGTAATTTTACCCTTTTAAGTGCTTACAGACAACAGCTCAAGGACTATAACATTCAGTTTTAGCTTAATTAAAAAAAAGCATCTTGTGGTTTTATTTGATAGGTAACAGTAGAGACATGACAGGAAATGAGGGGAGAGACGGGGACATGCAAAGCTCCCCGGCTGGACACAAACTGGGTTGTGGTTTGAGGAATACTTTGACATAATGTTTTTATTTGGCAGTTTTCGTTCATTTTATATCTCGTTAGTTTTGTGCAGATGACACTTGTAACAGAGATGGAGTGTGTGGTTTGGGATTGTAGGAGAGCCCTTATCTGTGTGTTGTTTTGTGTCATTTGGATTATTTATCATAACTATTAATGTTTTTTATGTCTTCCATGTTTTCGTGTCTGAGGGCCCTCTTGAGAACTACATGATGCATCTCAAGGATTTTATCCTCAAATTAAAAATTTAAAATATATAAATGAACATACTAAACCGATGAGGGTGATAGGAATGTCTGAAGGTTTGATGATGGCGATAGATTACAAGCCATAAGTGATTACACATCCTCCTGAGGGGGACATAAATGTGTGAACCAAATTTCATGCTAATCCATCCAAAAGTTGTTGAGATATTTCACTGAAAACCAAAATGTTAACCTCATGGTGGAAATATATGGAACGTCGGATCCATCTTCATGGCAAACCAACCTATAGTCGTTAAGATTTCAGTCTGGACCAAATAGGACAGACCGACCAATTTTATACTTTACCCATAAATATATCGCTAGTGTGGCCAAAAAGAATGTCTTTAATAGAGACAAAAAATAGACTTATATGCAAAATCTAAAAGACAACATTCTCAAAGTGTACTCACTGTTGACCACGCCTCCAGAATAGGCGTCCCTGTGTGTGGCGTGAGTGATGCCCCGACGGCCCAGTTCATACGCCTCCTCAACCGTCATGTCTTCCCGGTAACCGGTGTCCATCACACCGTAGGCAAAATTTCTGCCACAGCCGGTAGAGAACATGTGGCCAGAGAGACGCGTCCCATCATCGTCCACATAGTACAGACCAGGGCCCTGGGGAGCACACAGTCATCATATGGTCAGCAGGACAAGCTTTTACATTTACATTTTTTTCATTTACAGGCCACTGTTTCTGATAGGAATACAGCAGTACTTCCACCTAGTGATGTGTCTATAATACCAGTACTAATCTTTGTGGGTAATGTTTTTAACTTTAATGAGCTACTTCATCAGTGATGTCTGCAGGGTACGCTTGTATCTTCTAATTTTCTTTTCAGGATTGTCTACTTGACTCTTAAAGAACTTATACTTTAATGTAATCATTCTGAGATGGCCAACTGGTGGTTTCAGAAACATATGGACATTTAGTCAGTATTTAAATCTGTTTTTGATTTGATATACTTTAAATAATGCTAATCTTCCCACTCTGTTTGAATCGCTCTTTCTTAATTGCTTTTGTTGTAAATGTCTGTAATCTAAAGGGTGTCTGTGTTTTAATAGTTTTTACAATGACGAAGGCCACGTGAATATATATAATGTAAATTATCGCCATTGCGTGTCATTAATAGTAATTAAAAATAATGATAACACACCTGTCATGGTTGTTTTTTCTTTTGTAGTTTTATTGTGTTAATTTAGTCCCTGTTTCCGAGTTGTTTCCTGTCTTATGTGTTTCTGTATTATTTATGTTTTACAATGTGTGTACAGTATGTTTTATGCTTATGTTTCCTGGTTTACTTTGTCTCTTGTTGGATGGTCGTCTTCTCTCCCTCTTCATTCCCATCCAGCACCACACACACAGCTCACCTCTTTGTCCCATCCACAGATCATGCTTCCCACAGAGAGGCCCATGCCTCTGTAACCCAGCATCATGTTACACAGCAGCTTGGAGGCTGCAGCCACAGAGATCCTCTGGTTGTTCCTCAGCCTGTACAGCCTGCATGAAATAATAAAACATACAATACATTCATAAGCAAATCCCTCGACCAGTCAGTCCTGCTGGTGGTCCAACTGAACACTGAAAATAGATACTCATAATACTCCTGAGTTCACAAGTTCATAATAACACTGACTTTGAAACATGTATTTAATTTTATTTGGTTGGAAGTATTTTATGAATGTTTTCCATTTAAAAAAAACTAGTGATAAAATGACAAAAGTACAGTAAACCTGAATTAGCTTTAATATAACTAAGTCATTATGTTTTTCATTTCTGTGTTGATAAGTTGCATAATACTGACTGCAACATGTATGATTTCACATGAAATCCACATAGGAGTAGCCCCTGATAGCCCAGGCGGGATTCAATTCCCGGAACATAAGCCTCCTGGGAAGTCACAATCCTAACCCCTGAACCTCTTTGTGTCACCCAAAAAGAATAAACCGAAGGAAAAAAAGGGATTGGCTGATTATGGGACAAATATTAAAAACACTGCATACAGACCTGCACTCTTTAGCCAGGAGTCTCTCCCAGTACTGGCAGTCTGCAGCGCTGCCCGACATGGTGCCCAGCAGGTACGGGTTGATCTCTATGACCTTGTTGACATCGTTGGATGCTGCAGAGTTGTGAGACATTTGGGAGAAGGAGACATTCAGGGACTAAGATTACAGTTTTGTGCATGTCAACACTCTGAAGTAGCAACTTGGTTACACTTGTTGCCTTATTAACATTTCTGTGACCATTTAATTCATGGTCCCTTAATTTTACATTTCAAAGCTCCCCACTGCTTTGAGACCTGAGTTCCTTGGGTTGATGGGAGTGTTTTTGATATGATGCTCAGCATGATGGTTGGTCAATATGACTGACTAGGTTATGTCACTCTATAACTCCTCTTTACAGAAGCTAATAGTCAGAATCAACCTTTCCCACATTTTGAACCACTTTTCTGATCAGTTCCATCTTTTCTAATATTTTCCAGGTCAAATAACATTTTTCCATACTTTTCTAGGCATGCGCATTTACCTAAGTAATTGCCAGCTGAGGCTCTGGAGTCCACAGCCACGATGACTCCGTGTCTGAACTTGAAGGCCAGGGTGGTCGTACCATGGTTCAGGTCTATGGACACACCTCCTTCACGGTTGCAGGATTTGAGAAACCCGGAAGGCTAAAAGAAATCAAAGAAGGGATCTCAGTGGGACTCAAGATGCGTAATAGCCATGGCACTGTGTGTGTTTATGTGTGCGTGCGTGTGCGCGCATGCGTACGTGTTTGAGTGAGAAAACGAGTGAAATATCTATCGCATTCTAATATCCTTTGACAATAACTCGGGATAGAGATGAATGCATGATATAAAGTTGTATAAGACGCAAACCTGCACCACGCGCTGAGAACCACAGACGCGTAAAGTAAATTGAACCACCGCGTCTGACGCGTCATGCTTGTGGCAGGTATACCGGATAAGATTCAGTGCAATTGCTTACCAAAATTTTGTAAAATAATACTCACGTCTACACCCAGAGGAAAAGCAAATTCTTGAGTTTTGGTCCCGAAACTGTAGTGGTTGGTTCGGTCGAAGAGATGCTGTCCTGCTGGAAGAATCTGCGCCCGGAGTTCCGAATAAGGCTTAAAACCAGTTACTTGTAAAAGAGCCATTATGTATAAAAGTGTACTAACTATATTCTAAATATAATCTATACTTTAGGGTTTAGGTTTCCAAAAACAACGAAGGCGACTAACAAAGCGTCAAGGATAATTTCCTTGTCCGTGACGAAGAATTCGAAAGTGAAAGGGGTTTAATTAGAAACTCGGTCATTGTTCTGCTCTCGGAAAAATTAACGTTCAAAATAAGTCAGAAACAAAAAAAATTGTGATAAACTATTATTCAATATATTTGGACAAGTCTGGTTGTGTTTAGTAACTTAAAAAGTTCAAAGTTGATCAAAATAAAAATAACCAAGACTCCGTAAATAAAAAGATGATTTATAAACCAATAGGAGAGCACTATATTTGTCTCGTCATCAGTTTCTAAGCGGAATAGCATCACTCAGGTTTGGGAAGGCCAGCAGAGGTTTGCATACTTATTTCATCATTATAGAAATACACAATCTAATGCAGTTCAGTTAATAACGTATTATGCCATATAAATTAACATAACATGCAGCCACTTATACGCCTTTCTGTTTATTTGGTCTGTTATCATCAGCTGTTTGGGGCCATCAAATATCTCAATTAGTAAAAAATTAGGCAACAAAACATGAAAATAAATTAAGCAACGGGTAAAATAGAATTTAATTCAATGATTTTCCTTTATTTTTTTATTTCATATTGTAAAAACATGTTTGCTCTTGGCCGAGCAGTGTCTCTGCTTACTGTAGTAACCTGTAGTATTTCAAAACTATTTAACATCACAGCGAAGCATAGCAGCAGAGTAGAAACCATGATTGCAGTGTTAATCACATGTCTGAGATGTTTCACTACTTATACATAAAAACTAGTGAATGAAAATGTAATCAAATTAAAGACATTTTCATTGTGCTGCCTGATGGTTGTGGTGTATTATGGTGTGATTTTGCGTCGTGGCTCAGGCCGTATCCATCCGCTGCATGGACTCCTGCACAACCTCCAGCTTTAAGGGGACAACTTTCTCTGTCAGAACCGCTGTTGTGCCTGCACGGTATTTGTATTTAGTTTTCCTAGGAGAGAGAAGAAGAGATAGAAGGAAATGTGATTTGCAGACATGTTTTGACATCAATTGTCTTCTTTTAAGAATCTGTCCAGAGAGCAGATCTTAAAGTCATACTCATGCTGGCCTACCTGTTGTCTTTGTACTCTGACACCTGGTAGGGTCTGATGTAGTCCACTCCTTGTCTGGTGATGACGCAGATGTCGATGTTGTTGCCTGAGCCGAGGTCACTCATGATTCCCGCATGGATGGCAAGACGCACCAGCTCCTTCGCCTTCTCCAGCTGAGACAGGTAAGAGGAATCAGGGGAATGAAGGAGAGAGGGGACAAACAGCAACATACAGAACATGAAGGAGAAAGGGCACTCATCATTTTTAAATTCCAGTATGCAGTAATTTCTCAGTTCCTACACAATCTTTCAGCTTTTTATTTGGTAATACATCCAATTCAAATGGAGGAGAACGAATGATTTTTTAAAACATTTTATCAACTGTTGACTTAGTCTAGAAGTTTATTTGGCCATCAGCCCTGCCACATTCATTCAATTAAAGATGCCCAAAAGTACCTGGAATAATTGTGTGATTATGTAAATGATCACAACTAATGTTCATTATCACGATATGTTGTTAACAGCTGTCCAGGTGGCGTACCTCCATGTCGGGTTTGAACCCATCCTCTAGGATCCCGAGAGCAGCCAGATCACCAGATCCTGCATGGACACAAAGTGAAGTCAGACAAAACACAATGGATGTAGTCCGAGTGAAGACGACGCATAACTGCAGCTAATTAAAATGTATAATTTATACTGGTAAATTGTAGAATAATAAAGTCATAATCTCTTATATATAACACAGAACCTGTTTTGGTATGATCTGGCATTGATAGTTCATCTATATAAAGTATTTTAAACAGTTTTTTTAAGCACATGTTATGTATTTTATACACAAAATAACACATTTTTACATTTTACATTACGAACAAGGCCCAGGTGGTAACGGCCAGAGAACAACAGAGAATTAAAAAAAAAAAGATGTCCCAGTAACACTTATAGAATAGAGTTAGGTTGCATACCCATTGAAAGGTAAGGCACCTTATTTACGCTCCCATAAGGCCCCACAGTGTACAGGTGGTTCCCAGTGCAGTCTACTCCTCCCAGTATAAGATTGGCTCCAATTTGGCCCCGATACCTGAGGGGGTGCAAAGATCAAAAAGGGTACGCCTGATTAATACCACAGTTATTTTAATGGACTGTGAGTTAAACAACTCTTTCATTACACACCTCTAGATACAGGTACATGTGTGTGTGGAACACAAACCTGTACAGCATATCCTGTAGTATGTTGACGGCCATGACGACACGAGGGTTCCTCCCGCTGTTCAGAGAGAAGATGGTGAGGTTGGAGGAGAGAAGATCGGTGGTCTTCTCTGTATCTGCCGCTGTACCTGCTCCACAACAACTACGCAGAGAAAAAACAAAACATTAATTTGGAAGTCAGAGAGCGAAAGATTAATGAGAAGATAAGGAGAGAAAAGTTAAGTGATGGTTTCTTTCAACAAGAAAATCCATCATACAAATATCAGAGTGACGAATTTCTTCTTACACAGCAGCCTCAATAGTCCAGAATGCAATGCAACCACAACTTGCATCTTGGGCAATCTGTCATCTGCAGCATGTTACTTTGTTTACGTCTTTCTTTAGATTTTGAACATAAAGTCACCACAGGACTTTTTAATTTCAAGCCATAACTGTTGTGGCAAAATACATCACTCAGGCAAAGGAGTAGTAGTAGTACTGAAGGATTTGTAGTAGTAGCAAAGGAGATATTTTTTGGTGAAATGTGCAGTACACCAAAAAGGAAATAGCACTTAATTGCAAAACAACTGGAATTGCATTGGACATCAGGGACTGATTATGATGAGAGTATTTTAAAGCTAGGTTTCTCCGCTCCTGGTTGCAGGGTGCCGTGTATTAGACTTACTATATATTTGGAGCAATGTAATGGATCTTTGCACACATCTTGTCAGCCACCACTTCACTGGAGGTAGCTCTTGTGTCTGCTCCCAGCACCACCCCATCCTGCACACACACACACACATACACAGATGAATTGGGATATTAGTTTATTGCGCACATTTTATACAGCTACCCTTTGGTTGCCTTTGGGCAAGGCATTAAAATCGCAGTTGGTCCAATGTGAAAATATGTGGAATGGACATGCATTGCATTTGTTTTTATCAAAAAGGTGTGAACAGGGACTTTATAAAAAAAAGTTTGCTGTTGTGATCAGGGATGCACTGATGGAAGGTAAAAAGAAAAAAAAACAATGTAAAGAATCCAATTTATAGTTCATGGACTAAAGTAACAGTTGTGGTGCATTAATACAAGTGCGGTTTAAGCAGCTTTATACTCACCTTGAACACCACTCCTGCTATGGTGGTGCCTGTTTTCATAGGTTTAGGTGTCTGTCCTCCATCAAAAAGACCCTCTAATGCAGCATTTCTACAGAGAAGGAGAGAGAGGGAGGAGGGGGGGTAACAGGGGGTCAACTGATGAATATATGTTATAGAGATAGTAAAGAACACATCATCACTACATTGTTTCACTGATTAAACTGGTAAACAAGCAGGAAAAAGTTACTTTCGCTTTTGATCCCGGTGAAATCTTAGTGTAAGCGACAGTTTAATTTGATTGATTTTTTTCATTATGGATACAGTCTGCTGTTGAGAACAAACAAAGAAGCTCATACCTTGCTGCGTTGTCGAAATTAAACCCAGCTGCAGGAGTTTCGAGGACATTTGATAGCGCCATACTGGGTCTGACTGCTGCTTCTCTGCGCGTCTCAGTGCGCCTGAGCGTCGCCTCCTCCTTCTCTTTCGGTTTTGGAGTGAAAATGGAGAAACGCTGCACGGACTCACAAGTCAAGGGAGTCAGCACAGGGGTGAGTAAATCCGGACCGGTTCACTTATAATTATCTACTGAAGCAGCACCCAAGATATTAAGCGAAAAGTGATCGCTAACTGATTTCGCGGATGAACAGGTGATGCTATAGGTCAACCTGAAGAGTAACCAAAACACAAGTGAAAGGACATCGACTGGACATTTCATGTGTTTTATTATCAGTAGGCCTATATTAATTACATGTTAGCTCTGAAGTTTAATTTTTACATTGCTATAACAGTATCGATTAGTAACACTTCCATTTTCAGTTAATATCCTCTTAAAACAATTCCCTCACAGAACTCAAAATCCCAGAATTCATAGCTTTGTTCAGTCTGCTGAATGGACACGAAGCCATAAGCAATAATACATGGCTGTGATGCTGTAAAACTTAGTGTTGTATTTGTTTGTCTTAATAACTCTCCTCCTCCCGCAGACCACCATCCTGGCTGCTACTTTTGATGGAGGGGTCGTGATTGGGTCAGATTCCAGGGCTTCCATTGGAGGGTGAGGATGTTGTGACATTACACTGAAGTTGTCTTGGGGTTTAACACATTAATACAGAAGAGGGACTGCTTTAAAACATTCATGATACAAAATAAAATCTACAAATTCAAATTCAACACACAGGAACAAAACTCTGAGATAGGGTGCAGTGTTGTAACAATGTATTATACATGCTACTTTTCACTTTTACTACACAATTCAGAGGGAAATATTGTACTTTTAAAAAAAATTTGACAGCAAGTTACAAATAAGGATTTTGCATGAATACAGTAACATACAGTAAGCTTATAAAATATAATGCATAAGACTACCTAACGGTGTAAGAAGCAATTCAGATGAACTCCAGCTCAACTTACAGTAATCAGTAAAATGTTGGTTATACATTGATGCGACAGGAATAATAATCCAATTATAAACTACGTCAAATTATACCAGTTATAGGGGATATTTGTCTTCATTAATTACTTTTAATTTAATAATTTTGAAACACTGAGTACATTTTGAATACTTTTACTTATGTAACATTTAATACAGGACTCTTACGCTGGCATTCAGTGTTGGAAACAGGGACATTTAAACGTGGACATTCAGAAATCTTAACCTGAATTCAATTCAATTTTATTTATTATTTTATTTTCATAACAAGAGTTATCTCAAGACACTTTACAGATAGAGTATATACAAGTAGGTCTAGACCACACTCTATAATTTACAAAGACCAAACAATTCCAGTAACTCCCCCCAAAAGCAAGCATTTAGTGCAACAGTGGCGAGGAAAAACTTCTCGTTGTCTCTCTTTTCAGGGAATATGTATCTTCTAAGACAATCAACAAGGTGATTCAGGTTCATGACCGGATCTTCAGCTGCATGGCTGGCTCACTCGCAGATGCTCAGGCCGTCACCAAGGCCGCAAAGTTCCACCTGTCCTTCCACAGGTGCCAAACTCTCATATACGCAAATACATTGGCTCATATTAGCACGCACACACTCAGACATGTACATCTCATTTTATTAACATCACACTGATATGAGGTTTTATTAATCCCACAGGTTATTTGGGTTATTTTCATTCTTCCATTATCTTCATGACTCACAGGCGAAGACAGTTATACACAGTTGTGTGCATGCAAACTAACGCATACTCTGCATGCTTTAACAGTCTCACACACACACACACACACACACACACACACACATACAGACACACACACACACACAACACTGATTCTTCAGGTATACAAAATAATTTGAGAATCCAAAACAACACATAATAGATTTAAAATCTCTTTTACTTGCTGCTAACAGCACACACTTTAAAATGTGATCTTTCTGGATCCCTTCTGATCCGTAGTGTCCAGATGGAGACCCCTCCGCTGGTGATTGCAGCAGCCTCTGTGCTAAAAGAACTGTGTTACAAAAACAAAGACGAGCTGCAGGCCGGCTTCATCACAGCAGGCTGGGACAGGAAGAAAGGACCACAGGTACTGTAGGTGGTGGAAGTGAAGACAGTCAAACATCAGAGATGCAGTAATGAGATAGCACTTACTTCACCTTTCAGCATATAGCTGCATTACCGATAGTCTCATCCTTCTCCAGGTGTACGTTGTGTCTCTAGGTGGGATGTTAATCAGGCAGCCAGTTACCATCGGTGGCTCCGGCAGCACTTACATCTACGGCTATGTCGACGCCAAATACAAACCCAACATGACCAAAGAGGAATGCCTGCAGTTTGCTACTAATGGTACTGTTGTATTACTTTACTTGTGTACCTAAACCTAAGTGTGTAAATGTTTTTGTCCGGGAGTTCATATCAGGATTTGAGACTTTTTTGGGGGGAAATGGGGTTGTGATTCTCCCAAACATAGTGTGAGAAAACACATGTGCATGATGATAGACAGCTCACAACTCAGCAGCATACAGAGATTTATCAGTTGTTTTCTAAAAAAATCCTGAAAATTAAAAAATGTCTGTGGTTGTTTAACTTGACATCCTACTTGTTTTTCCTGTCTTCCTTCCCCCTCTGCTCATCCCTCTGTCCCTGCTCACAGCTCTTGCTCTTGCTATGGGCAGAGACAACGTCAGCGGGGGTGTGGCTCACCTGGTGGTGGTCACGGAGTCCGGGGTGGAGCATGTAGTCGTTCCTGGTGACAAGCTGCCCAAGTTCCATAATGAGTGACATCTTTGAACAACCAATAAAATTTGAATTTTTCTTTTAAAGTTATTCTTTGAAATCATTGAGCCACAATGTCATCACCAATTTGCTTTGTGTAGGACGGGGGTGTTACAGAATACACAAACACACACACCTAAAACACAAGTCAGACACATGAAAGATGAGTTAGTTGCCTGCTAATGAGAAACTTGTAAATGTAGAAATAGTTGTGTAAAAACTGTTGCATCTTAGATGCAGACTAGGTTATACAAAATCTAAACCAAACTACAAAATTCTAGAAAATTACACCTCTTAATACATAATAATTTCTATTATAAGATTCTCTCTGCTTTGTTCTGGGTCAAAATGACGTTTTGTGTATTTTTTGTTAAGAAAATATGTGAAATAAAATTTAAAAAATCCAAAACCTAATCGTTCTTCCTCTCTCTTTCTTTCTATAAACTATGTGCTTCAAAATTAAGGTTTTCCTGCTGATGTGTTCTGTAAATTACTGTTTTTGCCCATTATTCTCGGTTTATAAAAATGTTAAAGTGCATTGCATAGGCTACTGTATTTAGTCTTTTTAGTGTCGTGACAATTTAATGACTTTGTGTTCCATTAAATTAAACAGTTATGCCACCACAGAGTAGACAATCCTCAGTGATTTTGAAATGTGCGCACTATTCAGTGAAACGTTTGAATAAGCCTACTGGTTAAGAGCTGCAGAGGAGGGACAATGTAACTTTCAATTTCGATTTAATTCAGGAAAACATGGAGTCCGTCTGATGTGTGACCAAAGTCGTCGGGGACAGTTTTAGGTCTTTAAAGACGGGTTTAGACAACGAGAAAACTTTATAAAACCGGGACAGCTCGGCTCGACCGAACCTTTCGGTTTCCGTCCCTGGCAGACAGGATTGGTGTTACCGGAGTCTCAGCAGAGCATCAGCATGTTGGAAGAAACGGGGCCCGAGTGGATGTCTGAGGAGGTGAAAACCGGAGTAAGTACAATTTAAAATGTTTAAGACAGTTGATGGTCTGTATGTGCGCAGTTCTGAAAACCTGTGGATTGGGCAAAGTTAAATGGCAGTGTGTGTGTGTGTGTGTGTGTGTGTGTGTGTGTGTGTGTGTGTGTGTGTGTCTGAGTCATGTGTGTCTTCGCGTGTGTGCGAAAAATGAATTATAAATAGCCATTGTTTTTAACTGTGTCCGTAGACGACCATCATTGCCATAGAGTTTAATGGAGGGGTCGTGCTGGGGTCTGATTCTCGAGTGTCTGCAGGGTAAGTTCGTGCGTGCGTGTGTGTGTGCACGCGCGTGTGTATTCATGCACTGCAGTGTCCACTTCTATCTACATAATTGACACCAGGGATTCTTTGGCTTCTCACGCATAATGACCCGATATCCTCCCACCACTTCATCTTTCCCAGAATATCTTGCTTTTTTGGAGATGCATTTTTTAACTTTATTGTCATTGCACAGATACACAATTAAATTAAGTTAATCATCTTACCACAGGTGTATAAGTGTAGAGAAATAAGCATACATGGTGATAATGTATAACTAAACTAAAATATGCTAAGATGTAAATGCACTAAGATATATACAGAATAAAAACCCACAATCACACACGCTCTCCCTCTCCATTCCTCCATCCAGGGAGGCAGTGGTGAACAGGGTGATGAACAAGCTGTCTCCCCTCCATGACAAGATCTACTGTGCTCTGTCGGGCTCTGCAGCAGACGCTCAGACCATCGCTGAGATGGTCAACTACCAGCTCGATGTCCACAGGTAAATACACACTCAAAGAAGAGCCCATACAATGACCAAGTACTGTTTTGCACAGTTAATGCATTCATATAATTGCTCAGTTAATAGTGTCCCTTAATGGTGTAAAGATGATTCCTAAACTTCATATATTATGAGTCTGGACAGACACTGATGTAACGGCAACTTGATTGGTCGGCAGAGGCATACAAACTATGGTGGTAAGTCTAGTTTTTTATGTTTTCCTGTCAGTCTTGAGATAGATGAAGATCCCCAGGTTCGCTCAGCTGCCACTCTGGTGAGGAATATCTCGTACAAGTACAAGGAGGAGCTGTCGGCGCATCTCATCGTGGCCGGCTGGGACAAAAAAAATAAAGGACAGGTCAGTACTAGAGATGTTTTGATACCAATACCACTATCCGATACTGCTGCAAACGCTGGTATTGGTATCAGGAAGTACTTGAGCTTATGCACTGATCCGATACCGCATAATAAAGCCCTAAAGAAATCTACGTTAAAGTAGTTTTATGTTCTTTTTCTGTTAGAACTGACCGTCAAACTGCATAATGAAAGAAAGTTCTGTGGTGTTCATTGTTTGAGAGTTTAACCCGAGCCAGATCGACAACAAAGATAGAAATCCTTTCACATCCATGCAGGGATAATAGTATACAGTTGTTAAAACATAATAAAATATATGACACAGTGGTATCGGATCAGTACTCTGTATTGGCCGATGCGCAAGTTCAGGTATCAGAATCGGTATCGGGACGCAAAAAATGGTATCGAACCATCTCTAGTCAGCACATTTGATCACAAAAAAGTCTAACTTTTGCTAAAGTGACCTTGAGGTTGATAAAAGATTGTAGACATCTTTTGAATAAAACAAACACACTTGATGTTATGGGTGTTCATACAGAATGAATGACACTGTGGTCTGTCCCTGTGCCCTTTGACCTCTTCCAGGTGTTTGCAACCCTGAATGGTCTCCTGACAAGACAACCTTTTGCAGTCGGTGGCTCTGGCAGCTCATATGTTTATGGGTTTGTTGATGCTGAATATCGTAAGGGCATGAACAAGGAGGAGTGCCAGCAGTTTGTTGTCAACAGTAAGTGTTGTTTATTTTGTCCGACATATTGTGGGATGGTGAAGGAGAAACCAGACCTTTGCTGACTCTTGTACCGGCTGCTGAAAAGAGCTAACTATTCTATAATTTCATGTTTTCAAGTATTTTTTCCTATTAAAACTTCCTTAACCTTTCTCACACCTTGTCTTATTGTCTTTCTCTCTCTTGTAGCTCTCTCGTTGGCAATGAGCCGTGATGGATCCAGTGGCGGTGTGGCCTATATTGTCTCCATTGATGAACACGGCACAGAGGAGAAAGTCATTCTAGGGAATGACTTACCAACCTTCTTTGATCAGTGATACATATGTAGTTTTTTTTCATCCCTATTTTGCTAAGCCACTAATGTGCAGGTTACAGTTATGGATTTGTTTTGCTCCCAATAGTCATTAGTGCACACGCTTTTTGGTTCAGCTGTCAATGAATACATCTTACAACCTAAAAATTAAGAATACTTTGACTAATAATTCTATTTACAAAAATGCGTTGTTGTATGATTCCAAAACTATTTCAAGTGTAATATTAGATAGCCTTGGTGTGTTTATACTGTCATTTAAAAGATGCTCACACCCTCAGATCATCAGATAAAGCTGATTACGTTTGTGGCTCATCATTAGGGGCGTTGAAATATAACAAAGAAAAGGTTATCTCACCAGACGGATGACAGAAAACATTTAGTTAGCTCTGTCCCTTCACCCAGTTCAGGACAGCTTTACAGAGGTAGACATGGAAATTGCCCGTGTCTATCAAATGGTCTCTAGCCATCAGGTTACTTCATTCTCTTAAACTTGTTGCAAGACTCATTTTTCTGTCCATCCGGCTCCAGTTTGTGTTTTAGTGGTCCTGAGTGGCAAAGTTGACATTCCTTTATCCTCACTAGTCCCACAGAAACACTCCCACACTTTCTCTGACAGCATCATTTGTCTTGTCAAGTATTTAGTGTGACAACATATCAGCAAAAGTTAAATTTGTTACACAACCAGAAGATTGTCACCCTTTTTACCGCACATGACAAGTTTTTAGATTAAGATGCTTATTGATGGTTTGTCACCTGACCTGCCTACAGCATGTGCCTGAACATAATTAAAATCATGATTAAATTGGCATACATTTTAAATATACACTAACATAGCATATCAAAACATGATTTCATGTAAATTGTGGGAAATAAAAAAATGTGAAAAAAATGTGTTAAAAGATTCACTTTTTGGTTTCTCACTTTACAATGAACTACGCTGTTTTTTATGAGAATGCTGACACTTGATGTTGTAACTGCAGTTTTCATCCAGGTGGTTAGTAAGGGGGATGAAGATGATGTTACAAATGAGGGATTCACATGTGTAACCTCTCAGTTTAGGAATCCTGAATTGTCTTACTTCAAAGTTGAATTCTGTAGACTTCAGGGAAACCCCTGGTCCTGCAGGAAAACGAAACTGAAAGTGGATGAAAACTACAACACTGGTCTCGAGGCGACAGAGCAGGTCATATGAGGACGAGTGTTGCTGAGAAATGGCAGGCAATACAACTTCAGTAACCCGCAGAGCAGTTGCTTTAGTTTTAGCAGTTTGCGTCGACCTTTGCTTGTTTTACGCATCGGGATGTGTAGTGACGCACAGCGTGTTTGGACATCTTGCGCGTCTCTGGGTTTCTGCGGCTCTCCGGTGTTTGGCACTCACTGCTCTAACTCTGCTCATCCTCGGAGACCTCAGCCCGTTGCTGATTCGTGTTTTAACGGCGCACAGTCTGCTGCCCGCGGTGTTTGAGACCGGAGCCAAAGCTCTCTACCGTGAGGAGACACAATGCGGCATGTTGGCGGATATGCGCTGCTGGCTGATGTGTACCGGAGCGTCGCTAGCCGGTGCGCTGTTTTGGGAAATCACCATCCCAGACACCGAGGATGCGGCCGCCGGTAAAGAGAAGAAGCAGAAAGCCAGAGTGCTGTTTATGAGAGTCCTCCACCTGTACAAACCCGACTATCTACTGCTGCTTGGAGGGCTTGTGTTCCTGACGCTCGCTGTTTTGTGTAAGTGATGATGATGATGATGATGAATTCAATAGTAAATAGATACTAAGGAAATGAAAAATTGATAATGGTCAATTATCAACATCAAAACTGAAAGCAGCTGTCAGTGTCAAGTTTATTATTTTCATTTTTCTTTTTACATTTGAGTCTAAATACAAACTCCAGCCTTAAAATAATTGCTGTAGCCTACTTGTGTTTTACTATTTAAGAAACGTGTACATGTTTTGCTTTCATTCGTATTTTCTCTATTTGTCTTTGTTCTGTTTACTTAACTTTGTTGTATTTCCTCTTTGATGCACACTGCTGAAGAGATGCTGAACAGATTGTCATTGTACTCCCCATGAGCACAATGACATTATCTATCTATCTATCTATCTATCTATCTATCTATCTATCTATCTATCTTGGAACAGTTGCTACTCTGCTCTTGGGATACACAGGACCACATTCACAAAGATGACAACCTTATGTTGATATTGAAGGCTGATGTATTTTCATGTCTCTGTGTTTCTCTTCTCAGGTGAAATGTTCATCCCGTTCTACACTGGGAAAGTCATTGACATCCTCAGCAGTCAGTACCAACCAAATGAATTCATATCTGCACTCCTCTTCATGGGCCTGTACTCTCTGGGAAGGTATGGGGTCATGTTTTTTACCTTCACATCCACCCTCCAGCATGTGTCTGGCTGACAGGTGATATCTAACTGACTCTCTCTTTGCTTGATGTATCAGCTCTGTGAGTGCAGGCTGCAGAGGGGGTGTCCTACTTTGTGCCATCAGTGGCTACACATGCAGAGTGAAAGTCAAGCTGTTCGGGGCTTTGACCAAACAGGAAATTGGATTCTTTGAGACCACAAAGACAGGCAAGGCTCTTATTATATAACATGCAAATACACTGTATTCATAATGACAGGGAAGGTCATATTGGACAATACAGATCAAGCTAAAGAACAATACAAAACAAGACCAGAGAAGATAAACTAAAAAAGGACAGATTATAGCAGGACATATGAGGATGAAACACGCAGGACAAGACTTACTGGACAGATGATCATTTCTATTCATTTTTTTGTGTAGGTGAAATCACGTCCAGGTTGTCTAAAGACACCAACTTGATGGGAAGGACAGTGTGTCTGAACGTCAATGTTCTGCTGAGGACATTCATCAAGACACTGGGCATGATCTCCCTGATGATGAATCTTTCATGGAAGCTCACATTCCTCGTATTAATGGAGACGCCTATCACTGGCCTCATTCAGAACATCTATGACACCCACTACCAGGTAAAAGGCAGATTCATATGTATATGATATCCATTACCAAGAAACTGTTTCAGGCATTTTAACTGATGAAACAATCCTTCATATAGATCCTTATGTCTTTCAACAGTCAAATGGCGCTAAGAAAGAACAAACTAATATTTAAACCATTTTTGTGCCTATCTTCCGTGACTCTAAGTTTTTTTAGAGGTTTAATCAGATTAAAATATTTTTTTCCTGTCCCCAATGTACAGGGCTCGAGTTTGCCCTTACTTATAAAAAGATTTGCTGAGGTAGTAAGATAGAAAAATAAAAGAATTGTCCTTTTTATTCCTTCCTTAGCGGCTAACCCTGGCGGTGCAGGACTCAATGGCCGTGGCAAATGAAGTCGCGAATGAGGTGTTGTCTGGTATTCATGTGGTCCGGAGCTTTAACACAGAAAAACACGAGGCCCGTCGCTATGATGACCGCTTGATGGACACTCACAATATCAAGACCCGACGGGACACTGTCAGGGCTGTTTACCTACTCGCACGAAGGGTGAGAAGTTTAACATTTTTGGTAGATTTTGTTTTTAAATTCATAGAGCCTAGTGTTGATCATTTCATTGTTTATAATCCCATTTAACAGTTATGTTCCCCGGTGTGTGCATGTGTGTCTATAGATAACAGGGTTGGGCATGCAGGTCTGTATGTTATACTACGGCAGGCTGTTCATCCGGAGTGGACAGATGACAACTGGCAACCTGGTTTCCTTCATCCTCTACCAATCAGACCTCGGAGACAACATCAGAGTATGCAGCTGCTCTGTTTTAATCAGCACACACATACACTTTACTAATTGTTAAAAGATATTAGAAAGATTAAAGAAATATTTTGAGATTGCTTTCAAAAGAAGAGTAAAGTATGGAGCTTTCATGTTCTCAGGAAGGATATCCCATTGGCTCATAGCTTTCAAGCAAACAGACATATCGTGCCTGTCCTACACTTTTCTAAACACACGGGTACTTGCAACAATATTTCCATTTAACATACTGCAGCTCTGACTCTATAAATGAAGACATGTGCTATTAATTAATCAGTTTTATGATTGCCATCTTCCAGACACTCGCCTACATCTTTGGCGACATGCTGAACTCGGTAGGGGCTGCTGGGAAAGTGTTTGAGTACCTGGACCGAAAACCTCAGGTCAGCACGGAGGGAACACTCAAACCTGATCAGCTGACGGGAAACATCAGCTTCCGCCAACTCAGTTTTGCCTATCCTGCGTCCCCGAACAAAACAGTGCTGCAGGTGAGGTCTGACCGCCAGGTAGACCAGAGTCATTCTCTGTTTGAAAGTTTGAAAAGAATATATTGGAAACTAAAGAAAGTGACAAACAAAAGGGCATTATTTAACAGCTTTTCCCTCCCAAGTATTTACAGCTACCTATAAACTATATATACATGTATAGTAAACTACAGACACTCCAGTTCTTGTGTTCATTGTTATCTTCTTGTTTCAGGACTTTTCTTTGGAGCTGAAGGCGGGTCAGATGACGGCACTGGTGGGTCCATCTGGAAAAGGAAAAAGCACCTGTGTAAGTCTGCTTGAGCGATTCTATGAGCAGCAGAGTGGAGAAATCCTATTGGACAACGAGCCACTGAAGTCCTATGACCACCGTTTCCTCCACAAGAAGGTGATTCATTGTTACTGCTTTTTCAAATGATGCACACCACTCTCTTCTTCTCTCTCGTCTGTGTTTAAATTGTTTTTCAAATAGTTAAATAGAAATATATTGTGAAAGCAGCATAGATGACAATTTTAGACAATTTAGACCAGAATGCAGTTTAACCACGACCATTACTTATTGAGTAATGGGCCTGATGGTGATGATGGCCCAAACTAATAACATCAAGCTATTAGTAGTAGTTGTATTATATTCATTATATATCTGAATGTGTCCAAAGATTTGAGTGTTGATTTTGCTTTCATATTTTTAACACAAGTTATTCATTCAGTCAAGCTGATGAGAGTGTGTTTAACAGATTGCAGTGGTGAGCCAGGGGCCTGTGCTCTTCTCCGGCTCCATCAGAGACAACATTGCCTACGGGCTTGATGAATGCTCATTGGATGAGATCCAGGAAGCAGCACGCAAAGCCAACGCCCATGACTTTATTATAAACCTGGAAAAAGGCTACGATACAGGTAAAGTTGTTACCCTTTGTGCTGTTGTACATATCTGAATGCCTGTATAGAAACCTGCATTGCAAGATGTTTTACTTTTTATTTAGTTATCTGAAACATTTATGTAGATTCAATTTGTGCATAATAAAGGCTAAATATAGGACTTTGGCTCTTTGGGGGGGTTGGTGCTCATCATACCTCTAGTACTTGAGTTTTGAATTCCTCGTATCTTTCTGCATCATACCTTGAACTCCAATCTGTTATGATTTTATAATATCCATTTCTCAGAGGTGGGTGAGCGTGGCGGCCAGTTATCCGAGAGCGAGAAGCAGAGGATCGCCATTGCTCGAGCGCTGGTCAGACAGCCACAGGTCCTCATTCTGGATGAAATAACCAGCTCTCTGGACGCAGAGAGCGAAAACAAGGTAATAAAGTCACAACTTTTAACAGTGAGTTAAAGGTGGATGATGACCTGAAGACTCTTCTTCACCAGAGGGGAACATATTCTGAATGGTTGTCTGCACCTGTGAACTCAATAATAGGTGTTAGTATTTAAGAGATAAAGGAAGTGCTGCACACGTGTAAAAATGTGCCCACATATCATTCATTGTTCAGTTAATCAGGAATTGAGAATTGCCCTAATAAAACCAAGCAATATAAAGTACATGCCTTCCTTAGTGTCCAGGAGGATAATGAAGAGCTGATGAACACAAATGAAATGTCCATGTTTTTATTGCTTAGAGATCAAAGCTCGAGAAGAAACAAAACTTTCTTCAGAAAAGATTAACGTGCGGTTTTATTAAGCATTTAGGCTACATCTCAACATTGATATTGTTGATATTGTATGCATTGCATCCTTCATTTTTGCAATTTTAGTCCTTCAAACGAGCACTGCAGTATTTATATGTGTCTGAATGAGCTACTGATATGTTCATATATTCATATGTAGGTCTGATAAATTGATGTAACTCCTTGTTTGCTTTTCTTCTTTCATATATCCCTTTATATATCAAAATGAAATCTTAATGATTCTTCTGAAATAATAAATATTTCTGTAAATTTGACTCGTCACAGATTCAGCAGGCCCTGGCTAGTTGTCCCAACCAGACCCTGCTGGTGATCGCTCACAAGCTGAAGACCATCGAGAAGGCCGAGCAGATCGTTGTGATCGGTGACGACAGAGTCGAGGAGCGAGGGACTCACCAGGAGCTGATGGACAGGAAGGGGAGCTACTACAAACTGAGAGAGAACCTCTTCTCCGAGGGAAACTCCCCACAGTGACACGCTGCTACCACTGAGCTGATGCTGCAGCGCAATGTTTCCTTTGAGAGGATGGTTCTGCTGTGCTGCATGTGTTGGACCGCAGGGCCAACAGCAGCTAACCTGATAAAAATGGGAGCTGGAGTTTATGTGAATATCTTTTTTTTTTTATAAATAAGTTTGTTTTCTTCCAGAAATGTATGTATTCTGTAACATGCACTAAAAAGCACCTTCTAAAGTTTAGAACTATTCTTCTGTTCTTCTTTATTTTGCTGACAGTTGGAATTTCATTAGATATTGTAAATTAATTAAATGAAATGTAAAAGTGACATGATGATATATATATATATTTTCCATTTGATGTCCTTGTTTTTGCTAACGATGAATAAAGGTTTGACAGCACACAGTTGACGCTGTAAACCTTCATTTATATGATCAGAGGGGGCAAAGGTTGCCTCATGGATATTTCCCAAATATGAGATTGATCCGACATTTTAGATCATAGTCAATGACCTCCGTTGATCCCTGCTTGAACGTCAAACCATATCTGAATGTTTTTCAAGCCTTGTGCCTCATAGTTATTAAGCCTTTTCACCAAACACATTCATGGGACAAATTAAAATGCAATTAAAGGGCAATATTTTCTGTTGTATGCAAGAATTTGCGTGTAGTTCAGCTTTTATTTCCTCTGTGAGAATTCAGAGTTTTATACAGGCCCAGTTGGCTCAGCAAGATGCATATATCCACAGTTCTGCGATGCAAAGACATCACTTAAAAATTACTGAAAATTAAACTATTCAAATATTACTGAGCATGTTAAATTGCAAATGTGTTAAACTGGTTAGACGTCAGTTTTTCTAATCACATATCAGTGTCTGTTGTGTCTGTTATATTGTGGCTTTAAGCCACTCGACTGCACGTTGATGCAGTGCATCAAAGCTTGGTATGGTGGGGGTTGGTTTTTATAGTTTGAGCCTCCCTGGAAAGTCCCTGACTACCAACATGTTTTCTTTCTGTCAGTTAGGCTTTCTGGAAAGTTGCCTGGTGATATGTGTCATAATCACTAAAGGTACAGTGAAGTCAAAACACCAACCCCCTCTATCGATAAAGATCAGGCTCGGCTTATAAAACGTACAGTGTGTCACAATTTTGTCAAGATGGCTGTGCAGCCACAAAATGGTGACTGAAGTCACGTGACACCGACGAGTTAGAGTTGTGAATAGGGAGGTATGAAAAGTAGACCCAAACTGCAGGACACTTTGGCATTAGGATGTTACAGTAAAACAGCTGTATGTATTATTTTTTAATACATTTAAAAATTTCAATTTCAAGAAATGTTTGTTCCTATACTTTGCATGAATGGCCTATGTCTCCTCACTTTAGATTAACTTATTTTAAAGTTTTAATATTTAATATTTAATGAAGGAGTACATGCTTCTCTATGGGTAAAATGTTTACTGTTGTTTTTTTTAAACTTTTTAAAATCCCCTGGATGAATTAATAAAAAGCTGTGGTGGTCCAGCTGAAAAACTAAAACAAATCTAGTCATCAATGTTCTTAAAAAGGACTGACAGTGTGGAGATAGAATCCGGCACAGTGACTCATCAGGAAAGCTTGCTTTCTATCAGCAATTATATGCCAACAGCGGGTTTCAACGGCATCTGCCAACTACTGTCGCCATCTTAGGGTGAGGCTTTTAAAAACCCGAACACAAAATGGTTGACAGTGTGCATACAAAGTTAGAAAATGTAATGTAATTAAGCAAATAAAAGATAATTCAAATGAGCCTGGCTGTATCTCTGTGGTGTAATAGAGAAGACTCATGTGCATCCTCAAACCTCAGTGTCCAGCTATACATTTATGTGTGTATGTGTGTGTGTCTTTGGATGTGCGTATGTGGCGAGAAGCTTTTGCCTAACCAGTTCAGCACCATATCTGCCAAACTGGAAAGTCCCTTCTATCTTTCTTTCACTTTCTTTCTTCACTGTGTTGTGTAATCAGTGGCGGCCTGACTCCGCCAAACAACAGCAAAGCTAAATGTCTTGTGACTGAAAGCATTCTGGTTTTACCTCTCTACCTTTTAGGTTAGCAGCTTCTGGTGATTATGTCCAGCAGCTGTCAAAGTGATATGGTTAATATGATACAAAACACCTGCCACACAGCCTGATATATGGCAACAACTGGGGCATGTTCCTCTAATGACTTTGTTAATATTTAGACATTTGACTGATGACCCCAGAGCAACAGGTTGTAGTTTGGTTTTGGTTTGGTAGTCTTCACTGAGGATACTTTAACAGAACAAGAGAGAAGTATTAAGATAATTTACTTACGCAATAGAACTGATACAACAGTATAGAAATACTCCAAGGGATCACAAGCAAAAAGGTTGGAAATCACCAGTCTAATCTGTAACTATATATATATATATATATATATATATATATATATATATGTAATTTATGAACTGATTATTTTATTTTATTTAAAATATTTGTATCTGTTAAGTAACTATTAACTATATTTGTAGCTGTATTGTAGTAAAAAAAACAGTATTTATCTCAGAAATGTAATGGAGTAGAAATACAAAGCAACATAAACAACTTTTATCTTTTATTTTTATTGTATTTTCTGTCCCTGAAACATTTTTGGCTGATTGATATGATCATCATCCTTGAATCAAAAGTAACAAAGGAACTGATGCAGCATAAAGCACAACACATTAGTTTAAATAGCTTAGAATAGAATAAAATAGACAGGGGACCCATCCATCCATCCATCCATCTTCATCCGCTTATCCGGAGTCGGGTCGCGGGGGCAGCAGCTCCAGCAGGGGACCCCAAACTTCCTTTCCCGAGCCACATCAACCAGCTCCGACTGGGGGATCCCGAGGCGTTCCCAGGCCAGGTTGGAGACAGGGGACCCATATTGCTAAATAAAGTCTCAAACCGTAATGTACAATTATTGATCTCGGAGAATAAAGCCATTCAGATAAGTTATAGGATAATATTCTGAATATTCTGTTTAATTTGAGGTAAAAAAAAATATCTAGCCTATATATCAACAGAGTACGGCCATTTTAATGTGTGGTAGTTGCAACATTTATTGAAGCACAAATTACTCAGATTATTCCTGATACATCAAGCAGGTTTCCTCAGTTAATGATAAAGACAAAGCATTCAATCAAATGGTCAAATGAGGGAAGTCCTGCCTTATGGACAAAGGTAATACTAAAACACTGATCTGGTGTCGGCTTTAGACTTCGGAGAACAACTATGGTCGAACAGAAACTGATCTTCTGTCAGCTAATAAAAAACATGCCAACCCTGAGCTGTGATCAAGCCTTTAAAGCAGAGTAACAGCGCTCCAGTGGTTGTAGTTGGCACTTTTACCATCAGCCATGTGATTTCTGGGAAACTGTCTGTTTGGCAGATTGGTAAATTAGGGGATTCTCAGGAGGCAGCAAAAGGTGGAACCATTGATCTCGGCTGCCATCTAGTGACAACAACAACACACTAATAATAATAATAAAAAGCATCTCTGACACATAAACCACCATGGGTTGTGAAGTGGTTATCAGTGTCATTTAGCAGTATTTTACACTTGTGGGAGATCTTGTGATGGGTGCAGATTCACAGGAAACCACAAGTTTCAGTTTGTATCAGAGAGGTGCCGGTGAAGAGCCACATGGATGTTGACAAAGATACCTCTGGTTAAAGACTCAGTGTTGTGGTTTATTTTATCTTGTAGCCAAGGGTCACCAGACTGGATAAGATCTGTATATTTTAGCAGAGAGTTTAAAATAAAGATGTTCTCATCTTGTCCTTATAGACTCTTCCACAGGGACAGAAAACTGTCAGCTTGAGGGAATGGTATCAATTTCAGCGACAAGACAGTCTCTCTCACCACCACACTACACTAGCACACTGGGTTATGAATAAATGAATCATTTAACAGTGATTCAGAGGTTTAGGCTCACACTGGGACAGTCTGATTCTCAGTGTGTCAGGAGCAATATGGTGACCATAGACAGTATAAGAAAAGGACACAGCGACACCATAGACGTTACTGCGCAGCCTCCAACTGAGTTTGACGACGTAGATGTGACGTGACCAACCTGTCTGAGTTGTGAGTCTTCTGGTATGGGCTTCTCCCTTGACTGTATGCCTCCACGTCCCCCCAAATACCTGCTTAGCTTTTCCAGTCATTTCTCTTTGAAGAAACTAGAATACAGGACATGTTTTCAGTTTTTTCACACTTTTTTGTTAAGTACATAATTCTATATGTCATAGTTTTGATGCCTTCAAGGATAATCTACAAGATAAATAGTCATGAAAATTAAGAAAACGCATTGAATGAGAAGGTGTGTCCAAACTTTTGGCCTGTAGGCTACTGTATATAACTAAGAACGACTAAAAGCTAGACGGGAAAGTAAAAGACGACTGGCCAAATCCTTCGGTCAGGCTTTCAACAGATGGAGACAATTACGGGATTCTAAATTATTAAAAAACGTCTCCGAATTGGCCCTCAGGTATGTGTCTGTCTATTTCATTCATAAAATAACTTTACAATGCGCGATATGGTTGTACGCAAGTGGCAGAGATTAAAAGTACAATAATGCAACATTTCTGCATTAAAATGTCTAAAAACGACCATATGTTAAATAGTCAAAAAGTAAAATAAAATTCTGTGTATATGAACAGATAATGGCTGCACAAAATGTGTTTTTTTATGCGAGTTTATAGCTCTTTGCAGACTTTTATGTTTCAGTTCACATTTTACTTAACAGTATGTACTGTACATGTTTGTGTGTATGTATTTAATAACTTGGCATTTATATTCTGTTATTTAACAGAAGGGGAATATGGAGTACCTGATTGTGTGGTTAGACTCCACAAGAAAGCTCCAAGCTACACATCTGTCAAAATAAACTGATCAGAGTGATCCTCTAACTCCATCCTCTAGAACTCCTCTTCTTCTGGACCCTTTCTCCAGTCTTAGGTGGCTCAGAGTGGAGGAGAGAGTTTCCCAATTTAAACTGTGTTTAGTTTATAAAATAAGAAATAACACCAAGTATTTCATTTTTTTTCTAAAATTAGTGATGCACACAGGTATTCCACTAGGGGGAGTTCCACAGATGTGCCATGTCGTTTTTAGAGCTGTATGGGAAAGTACTCTTTCTTATACTCAGCAGTCTAGTAGAATGGCTTACTGTCTAACCTTAATCTGTTGAGCAACTCCTTCTTTCATTTTAAATCTTCTATAAAAAATGGTTATCAAAACCATAAACAAAATCAAAAGATCTTTGAAGTACTAAGAATATTGTCTTTTAGTGTGTCTGACTGTTTGTTAGTTCACCCCTTTCCCCTTTGTCCTCAATGTTTTAGTCCATGTGGTGTTGCTCCTCTTCTATCTTAAGGACCACAATGGTAACAAGCCTTTGGGCTTTATTGTGTTTTTATCCTTTTGAACACCTCTAGAATGTTGTTCAATAAAGTTTTCAATCAATCAATCAATCAATCAATCAATCAATCAATCAATCAATCAATCAAACAATCAAAACCACAGACTCATAAGTGAGATAAAGCTGCTGTGAACTCATTGGACCAAATTATCCACAACACAGAGACGTAACATTACACAGCACCGGTAGAGGCCTACACCATGATTGATTGATTGATTGATTGATCAAATCAATGTAAAAAGTAAGAGTAATTTTGTACTAAAAACACAAAGTAGTCACATTTTCATTAGTTCTGTAATGGCCGCATGGTGAGAAATAAGAACCTGTTGAAAAAATGAAACTACTAAAAGAGGACATAAACACTGTCATTGTTATGATTCTGTCAGAATAAATATACTGAGGTATAATTAAACTATTATAGGCCACTATAATTCAGTTCAGCACTGATGCAA
Organism: Etheostoma perlongum; assembly: GCA_026937815.1. Lineage (NCBI taxonomy): Eukaryota > Metazoa > Chordata > Actinopteri > Perciformes > Percidae > Etheostoma > Etheostoma perlongum. The sequence continues at coordinate 5,490,108 of CM049384.1, read as the reverse complement.
CCTAAATTGCGTGTATAATTTATTAATTGCATGCAACATTTCATACATTTTTTCGCTTCAACTAAAAACTTTAAATGAAACTGGAAACAATCTACACATATAAGTCTACACTTATAATTTACAGTGAAAAGTACTTATTGTTTGATTGGATGAAGTTCCAGTCAGTGGCCACCAGATGGAGACATAACACAACATATTTCAGTAATCTTAAGGGCAGTAGCCTGGAGTGGTCAATGTATGGCACATTAAAATAGTAATTGAGCTTGGTAACTTTAGATCTTACACACACTTTTTTGATGAAAATGACAATATTATAATACAATAAGTATTCTTATAGAACCATTTTAGGCGGTCAGTATAATCTATACCATCTTGGCAGATGTTATTACCTCATGCTACAGTAGGCCTATTACTGACTAGGACTAATCCCCAATAACAAGATCCTCCTTAATTAAAAGCAATCTTAATTCCAGTAGAAGGTTCAGATAATCTTTTTTCTCGGAAGCAGTATTTGACACTGTCGGCTAAATCCTGTTCCAATCAATAACAGGTTGCTGCACCTGGTTCATGTTATATTTTAAGAATTTTCATCTTAAAAAAGGCCGCTGCGTTGTATACAGGGAATTAGGCTTAGACTTCCTCTAAACTGACATTTACTAGTTTGTTGCAGTACATAAATACAACCTCAAATCATCTTAAAACACTATAGTTGAAATGTAAAAATACTCCTAAAAGTGAGCAGTTGTACAAGATATTTGTTATGATTACATATTACAACTTTACTATACCTGTATATAGACTACTTGTTACAAATGTATTTTCATACAGCTTTTATTACTATTTTGTAGATTTTCAAACTCCAACATATATGTGCTTACTAAATGATGTAAGTTATGCGCACAATATGCAAGAATTTTAAGTGAAAGGATTGTTGTTTAAAAAAATATATACTTAAATTTTTTTGCAACAAATTCATGAATCGGTACAACTACACATATCAAATATCTTTATATTTTCCATTATTATTCATATTATTTATGTATTGTATTATTATTTCTGTAACGATCACCTGGTGCTAGAACAGCAAAAAAACCTTTACATTCATATGAATGCATTACTTTCTGTTCCCCGCACCTCTTTTAAGACCTGGGGTGCTTGAACTCTTAAGTATTCTGTACCTTTGGATGTTTTTATCCGTAAGATTAAGACCTGTAACATTTTAGCCAAGTGTTTGGCTGACCTGTCACTTTTGTTTCATCATGTCTTTTGAATTGTGTTATTATGTATAATGTTCTCTGCCAATATGTCATTGTGAAGCACTGTGACTTTTATCTGTTACTTACATACACACATATATGAACACAAATATGTACATATGCAGTACAGAAGACTTCAATGAAAGCATCCTAATATCCTAATATATATCATTAACTAAAAGTGTGTGTGTGTGTGTGTGTGTGTGTGTGTGTGTGTGTGTGTGTGTGTGTGTGAGTGAAAGGAGACTTTTAACCAGTTACAGACATTGAATGGTTTCCTCCTTGATGTTTTGCACATTGTCCTTTCACACCTGAGCCCAGATGTTTTGTTTTGCATGAGTCTCTCTCTCTCTCTCTCTCTCTCTCTCTCTCTCTCTCTCTCTCTCTCTCTCTCTCTCTTTGTTGTCTTGCACTTCATGCGTCTCTCCATTTTTAATTAGAAAAAAAGAAAGTGGAAAAAATGGTTTTATTTTTTCCACTTTCTTTTTTTCTTTGATGCCATTGTGGAAATTATTGGCATAAAAACTTCATATACTCAATATTTTGATCACAAACTGGAAACAACGTTATACATATACCTTCTGACAAAACTACAAGGGCTAAGAGACATATGTTCCAAAAGAGATTACAGATATGGGATTAGGAAACATGTTAATCATAATCTCATTTCATGCCACTGATCATCTTTGTTGTTTTTATCTGTACCAGTACTAAGCATGTCATGTTCTGTATAGCTGGTTTGTGTGGTGCACAGTTGCAGTCTAAACATACTTAATTCACTGGCCACAGCATTGATAACCTTTTTATTTTATAGATCTGCTCTCTCCACCAAGTTAACCTTCTGGAGGCCCACCTCCATTCAGATGGAAATCCCTAGCCTCCTAGTTCTGCTCCCTTTTTTGACAGTATAATGAAGTGTTCCTACTCGGATTCACACATTTACAACTCATTTTGCATGACTGCATAATTAAGCTGTGGCTGTTTTTCTAGACTGAGATAGTTACCCACTTGGACTCATGCTGCCCATGAGCTTTTGGTTGAAAACTGAAATAGCTCTCCACTCTTCATCTCTATCTATCTATCCCATAATGCATGATAAGAAGCAACATTTCTAAATAACATTAAGCAGAGCAAACAAGATAACTTCAAATGCATTTTATAGTAAGATACATTATGTCTAACAGTAACATGAAAACCATCATCTTTCTCATCGTCTTTTTAATCAATATTATGAGTCATGAGCAAAAGACAACTTTAACTGTACTTTTCTACTAATTTATGGCACATTTCCCATCTCTTATTCATAGCCCAACACAGGATATGAGCACTGTTTTGCAAATGCAAATAGCATCAGGCGATGTCCACTTTATAAAAGCAAGCAATGTATTTGTTACCAAGCCTTTTCTCAAAACACAAACAACAGTATGGGAGAGGTGTCCTGTTGCATGGCATCATTTTATTAGTGTAGTCACATTATAATGACGTATCAAGTAATGTGACCATTGATATTTTTAATACATGTAATAATACTGAGGGGTGTTGGACTGGGGGGAAATATAGGACAGAGTATAAAGGGCCCTCATGTGACAAGGGCCCACAAAGATACTAAAATGAATACCCAAGGATACGGCGATGGGTGCATAGAGAATGTACATGGTGCAGAATTTTGGGCTACTGCATGTCTCTTATAAAACATGGTCCAAGTAGGGCGGCTACAAATGGTCATAATGCTGTAATGCTCCTTGGAAGATTGGATAAGTCACAAAAATACATATAGCTGCTGTTTGAGAGGAAAGGATACTTTCATGATAAAATGGGATTTTTTTGGAAATGTGTTTGTCTGACTTAATATTATTATAAAAGTAAAGTGGAAAAAGAGAAAGTAGAGATTTTGCACAACATAAGGTTATGTAAAGCAAAAACAAACGGATGTACATGAATAGCTGGGATTGGAAAGATCAACATGATGGTGCCAAATACTGTGATTCAATCATAGATTGTATATTAAACAATTTCATGAATCACAATAATGTGAGTAGTACTCTTGATAGTGAGTGTGTGGGTGTGCATCTGTGTGGGTGACATGAAAGTCTGCATGGTTGCATTTGACAATTTTACAGAGAAAATGTGCTATTTAAGAGATGGCAGCACAACCACACTACTGTATAGGAATGATGCACAGTGCTCTTCTGTATTTGAAAACTACATGCTTGCATCAGTTGTCAAAGGGACTGTTGTTACTAAGGAAGGCTTGCCCGCCATAGTAAGAGGAAGTTTACAATGTGACACTCAGAATATATTTATTTTGTCTCTCACACACACACACACACACAAACCAGGCTTGTGCAAACAGTATAAAAGCAATCTGTAATCCTGGAGTTTGGCTGTCAATGCTGAACCTAAAACTCTGGTAACCTATTATTCAGGAGGACTGAGGCGTTGTGAGGGAGAGAGCTTCCTTTGCAACCATTTCTGGACTGATCATGTGACAAGTTGATGCAGCCAAGCCTGAAAAAAACTGAGAAAGAGACACAGAGAGAGAGAGAGAGAGAAAGAGAGAGTGCATGATGAGTCAGAGTAGGCTGATTCTGATGTAATCTACCAACCCCTCCCTTCTTCCAATTCCCCTTCCTACATGGCTGTTGGTAGATAGGCCGGAGCCTGGCGCTCTACAAAATATAGCAACGTACTGCTAACACAACTTATTGTGCATTTAATCTGTTTCAGATCAGCAACGTTTGGCTCGCCTAAACTTCTGGTTCATGGTAATCATAGGCCTACTTCTATCGTTTTTAGAACATCATAATGAAATAGAGGATCAAAAATGAGAAAAAACACATTTATATCTTAAATGTCCTTTAAGAAAGATTTACTGTATATTTAACTATATATTCAGTTACGATTCATTTCATATATTATAAATACTTTTTCATTGACAATGACTGCTTCTGTAATTGTTGTATTTGACAATATATAACTTCAAACTGGAAATTTCTACAGTGCATCATGTAACCTTAAAATTACTACACAACAGCTGTTTATTGCTGTGTTATATATGTCATATACATATCCAACAATACTTAAGTTTGTATAGCAAGAAAATCACAGGTAAACAACTCGCAAGAGAATCTAAGACATAAGACATTGCAAGGTAAGATATAAGGATAAAATATATAGCCTAACATAATAAATTGTGAAATAAGGAAATTTGGAGAAGACAGTAGCCTAATTGTAAATGAGTAACATGAATGTAGTAGGCATAATGAGAAGAGATACGGAGCTCAAGAGTTCAGAGGTTTTATGGCAGTGGTATGAAGTTGTCCCTGACCCTGGAGGTGCGGGACCGGATGCTTTTTGTGTCTATTGCTTTATAAGGAGTCACGTCTCTAGAAAATGAAAACACAAAAACTGCCTAGGCCTATCAAATTACTCAGTCTAATGACCATCCGGAACAGATTTGTTGGTTAATTTTTAAAAGTGAATTAAATTAAAAATATTTCGCTGTATTTAGCTTTTTAATACGGTATTTCACCATTTTGAAATCACACCAATTTGTGGTTGGGATTTTCATCACAAGTTTTCCTACATTCACGGACAACTGCTCTTGTTTTTGTGTGTTTCATGCACTCAACCGGAGGCCAGTGGTCCTGCTTTAATTTGGAAACCAACACTCGTCAGTTCGCCTGCAGCTGAATCCCACCTCCTTTCCAGGGACCACGGCATTCATCATATGAAAAAAACGCGAAGCTGCCTTAGATCAGCCTCTTGCATTTTGCATTTTTGGCAAAGCGTCTTCTTGGCAGGGACGCATGCGCAATGCTTCGTGTTGGTTGCAACATAACTGAGCTCGACAGCAATCGTCATCTGGAGAAACCCGACATTTCTAACACTTTTGGGACAAACTGAGAAACTACACATGAGATGTTAAGGATTATGCGACCATACACGGAGTGCAAAAGAGGAAGTTTGGGAAAAAGCGTACTAAATCATACAAAACTCGTTTTGGTCACGTGGTCAACCTTGGCCAATCGGAGCAAGCCGAGCGCAGCGGAAACTATGCCCTTTGTTTGGATATTTTGGCAACTTTATTCCTAAATCTGAGCTCCATACTTTGTATAAAGCACAGGGCGGACATATGAAGGTAACGTTTTTATGAGAAAGGACTCGCTGTGGATACGTTTTATTGCGTTTTTGTTTTGTGGGATGCCACGTGTCAAAGTTTTGATTAACCGTGTGCTCAGCCTTATTTATCACATGACTCCCCTCCCCCACCCTGCGCAGGGAATGGGGAAGAAGGCGGACATGTTTGAGGGAAATGTGTTGGTTAAAAAGTATCGAGGTGGAAGACAAGAAGATTTATTCAAGAAAGGCTTCGCATTATTTTTTTGGGATTTACCAGTCGACATTTGTATTTATTTTGAATTCAAGGTTTTTATGTCATACTTTTAAAAAAAAGTATATATTTTGTATTTTTGGATAATTAACTTTCCCTTTGTTCAGTTATGTTCAAACAGCATAACGTTTTTTAAAAAGTTAGTAGTAATATTGCAGCGACTAGTGTTGTTTTACATAGTTTATTTGAGTGACATTGTGGGGTATTTGTAACCTTGGTGTGGGGGATGGGCGCATGTGGTTAGGTAACCATTTTGTGTGGTTGTCGTCGGTCGTTTTTAAAGATCAGAAGTTGTGTAAATACTTACTTATTCTGTTCTTGTGTGTTTTATAGTCTTTGTTTAATCTATTTTAAGAACTTCAGAAGGCCAGGTGTGGAATTTGCATTTTCAAACCTTTACCGTACAAGATTAATCGACGTTTCGATTCCTTAATGCTTTAATTAATGCGATATTTAGATTATGTTTAGTTTTAGTTGGGTAAAAGCAGTGTAAACGTTACTTTTATCAAATGTAATCTAAGGCCAGTGAGAAAAAAACTGCAGTGTCATTCAGTGACTGGTTCTTCTGACCCTGTCTAGGTGTGGTCGTTTTATTATTAGTCTAGTAAATAAGCTGAAGCTCTTGGTTTTACATGCAGTCAGACTCGTTAGCGTGGCCTTTATCTTCTTTAACGTTACTGCTTTGGTGTTTGTGAACCATGGAGGCCTTGTTTGCCTTTGTCCTCTAAAATGGAGGCCTCTTACTCTAGCAGATGAACGCTACTTATATAAGCTGTGTCTGTACGCTAAACGTGTAGCCTTTTCTATGTTTGAGGTGATGTTTTACCTTGCCAATTGTAAATAATTGTATTATAATAGTCTGTCATTGTACTTAAAGATGGCGGCCGTGGACCTCTTCTGAAAGACAGAAGTGCGTGCAGACATTCCGGTAAGCTGACTGAGAGCTCGTGGTGACTTGGGAGAGGCTGTTGAGGGGTACGCGTGATCCGCTCGAAGAACCAATAGGCGTCTTGGTATTTAGCCTGGAAGCCCGCGTTACGACCTTATTGACCAATCCCCGCCGTCGCTTTCCACACGTTGACGTAATGTAATATGATAAGAGAGGTGGCGGTTTCGGTACCTTCGCATTTTGTGAGGGATTAAATGGAGGAACCAGTTACAAACAGCATTTACGTATACTGAATATGCTGGGCCAATAGTATTGTGCAATTTCTTTGACGGACAGCAAAAACGTCCGAATAGGTTGGCCCGAAAGATTGTCAGTGAAGTCTCAGTATCTAGGGGTGTGGTGAGTTTGACGGACATAGAACGCAGCGAATAGGAACTCAGAGGGCGTGGGCAGTCTGAGGTGGTTTATCCAATAGGGCGAATGGTAGGTCTATAAAAGAACGGGTGTAGGCGCATCGTCGCCATTTCAGCGAAGCAGATTTGAGGAGTTGACCGTGGCGGGGAGCGGAGAGAACTGACGAACAGAGACGGATCCAGGTCCCAGTCTAGCTAAAACTGAATCCGGATCCATCCTGATGGATATGGCAGTTAACCCGCTCCTTGACAGGTATCTACCGGTAAAATTGACTCTCAGCTTTCCATCAGAGGGAATATTGTAAACATTTGAGTTTTTTTCCTTCAAAATATCATTGCTGACAGCCAGTGTTTGCTGTAATACAAATGGAAGAGGGAAACGGACAGCGAATGTGCTGCAGGAAGAAGTTGTCGCGTTGTGAAAGGGATTAGAAGAGAAATTCATTCAGGAAATAAAATGTTTGTGGGTTGTAAAAAAGCTGCTACTGTTGTTCGCACTATACCGGCGCCATCTTCGGAGCGCTTCTGCCGTTGGCCGCCTTCTCTCCCGCTGTCTGGCAGTTGCTGCTAGCTTCGCTAGCATTAGCGTCAGACTAGCGTTCCCCTTTAAAAAAAAAACAGTATCTCGACCGGCGTGTCTTGTTTATTTGTTATAACGGTATAACTCAACAACATAGTTGAAGTACATTTTTAAGAAACGTTACGTAGCTATATATGCGGGCGGCTAACAATACCATATCACACCACAGTTGACGACCATGAGCTAAGATACAGTACGGCAGATAACGTTAACGTCACAGGGGCAGATGTGCGCGCTTGCCACGGTTATTTGTACGCTTCTCTTAGGTTTGTTATTGTAGCCATGTGACGGACAGGGTTTGTTGTGATCACTTGTACGATTACATTGCACTAACGTTACCATGGTTGACGCAGCTATCCATGTGTCCCGGGTGTTTCAGTTGGTTGCCTGGTTACATTGCTCAGTGTCACTTATCCTAAGCTAGGTAGCAACTGTTATTTTAAGCTATATAATTAAAAAAAACGGAACTCTACTGTATTTTTTTACAAATATAAATAGCATTGTTTTTTTTTCTTCTTGGGTACCCATACCCAATTTTACACATACTAATTTGTTTACCCGTTATACAGCTAACATAAAACATGTTTTTGCTTAATGTTGTACATGATTATCTCCCTTTAAATAATAAAGTACACTAACTGTCAAATGTGTTTCCAAAAGTTGTATCATTCAAAACAAATTGCTTTATTATAAACTTTAGATACAAATTCACTATGTATTTTGTCTTTTTTTACAGCCATTTCTGCATACCTAATGTAATCTTTTTTTATTGCGTTGGCAGCTAAGTTTACCATTTGTCTTGTCAATTTTATACAGTATTCTTATGTAGGGTGGATTACTGCAGCATTAAGGTATACACCTGCCCCCAAGGGGCCTCTTACTTGCATGATGCAAACACAGTAATACTTTGCATCAGTGTTTCAATGTTAGAGGCTTTTAGTGTACACCACTATTGTGTTATGAACTTGCAAGGAAACGTTGACAATGTAAATAAAACAGGCGCTAAGTACCATCAGTGATAGGAAATGATTTCCCAGCAGATGACCCCCTACTTGCTCCTTGAACAACTTTGTTTTGCATTGTCAAGTCAGCGGAGATGTGTTATGGTGAGTTCATGTTATTGATGGAAGTGCTGGTATTTATGAAAAGGGAAATGCAATTTGTCAATGCACTGGTAGCATGCAGCAGCAGCCAGCGTCTGACAGTTAAAATAACTTGGACACCAGCCAAAGGGCCATTGAATGAATTCTACCAGCCGCTCAATATTACCTGCATTTGGCTCGTAGGTGGTGCTAAACTTGAACCCTGTCAAACAATTCTGATGTTTAAAATGAAGTTGACTGTTTTTTATATACACTTTTCAATAGCTGTTAATATATGCATGCTGCCTTTAGGGTTTCACTTTAGAAATCTTAGCATTGTTGAAAGGGAGCAGTCTTCTCACGATACTGTAAAACTCCACCCTGGTAAGTTTAAATTGCATAGGATTGGTACAGCACCTCTCTCCATCTTCCTAGGACTAATGATGTTTTATGCATATTTTTACTTTTTAAAGACAGAGCCGGTAACCTTTTTAGATAAGCTGGAGTGTGTGTTAAAACATCCGTCCATTGATAAGTTAGCCGGAACCACATGCTGCTGATATAGGCTAGCACAGTTCCCCAGTTATAGAGCAGTGAAAGGCCAATGGCAGACCCTTTCACTCTTGCTTGTGTTCAGTGTGGAAACTATTAACAATAAGTTACAGGGGCCAAAATACTGTAGTACCCGCCAGTAATCCTGAGTGGTTATAATTGGGTGTGTACAACACAGCAGTGTGTTTACTTCTGAGTTTAGAGATCATTATTAATAGATATTTCTGTTGGAAAAATACAGCCCATTCATTCTTTTAACATGACAGCTAAAACACACGCAATCTTTTTTGACACATTTGTTTCAACATGGAAATAGGGTGAAGTTTCTGTCTGTAATCAGTGCCGTTTGTCTGGTGAAGAGGAGGAAGTGGTAGTCATGGATGTTATGCTGGGACTGGAATTTTTCTGGGAGTAAATTCCAAGTCATCCTGTTGTGTGCTTGCTAACGCTTAGGATGTGCGACGGTGTGCCTTGTACTATATTCATATAAGCAGGCTTAATAGTTATAATAAAGTTTGATAGGACAACATAAAATGTATACCAAAAGAGGACAATATTATGTCAGGATGACACATTAGTTTTCATATTTATTTATTTATGGGACTGAATATATGGCATGTTTTTTTCCCGCTAATACTGGGAGAATAGAACCATTGCACTTCATCAGGACTTTTGGGAGGAGTTAAAAGTTGTGCAAGCATTGCTAAAAAAATAGTCCATATGCAAATTTAGTCTTCTGTCGCCCACTCCATTTTAGCAAACAAAGGCAGGGGACCTGGCTCCCTCATCTCATATGTATGGATTCAGCACAATTTGAAGAAAATAAATCCTTATAAAGACTTAGGGATTTCTTCACGTTCATGAACAGAGAGTTTTAGTTGGAGTTGCTACACCTCAGCGAGAACAGTATGCTGACTTTAGCCTCAATTAACCAGCAGACAATGTACTGGCAAAGAAAATAGTAGAAAATATTCCTAGTAGAATAGTAGTTTTTGCTTTTTAAAGTCAACAATATGATGATTTTGTTGAGTTGAAGAGTAAACCTTGTTTAGCTTGGAAGGCGACTGTGACCTCATTCTAACCACTTCTGACAACTGTCAAATAGTTAATTGGTCTTTTAACTGCTCTCTACAGCTCCCATGTTGGGCTTGATGTTGGCATAATGGGAGTCACAACCATGGACCAGGGTTCTGGCACAGCCGGAAAACGCATCAGAAAACCTTCACTGCTCTATGAGGGCTTTGAGAGTCCTGGGATGCCCCCACTCAGTCATTTGACCCCTTCGGGACCCCCACAGCCCCCAGTGAGGGACCCCAGCCGGCAGGGGAGGATGACCAACCAACTTCAGTTTCTACAGAAAGTCTTGCTCAAGTCTTTGTGGAGGCACCACTTTGCCTGGCCCTTTCACGAACCTGTGGATGCGGCCAAGCTCAACCTACCTGTGAGTGTGAATACAAAAAATTGTACATTATCTTTCTTCCCTCTATATCTATACCTTAAACCTTTCCACAAAAGGAAATAACAATCAAAAGGTCATGTGTCACCATCACTATTATAAAAAAAAAAATAATAAAACCCTCTATATCCATTTATCAGTCCCACCAGCCACAGGCTTATAGTACTTTAAAAAGAAATCTATTTAATTTTTGGATGTCTCTTCGTATTGTCTAACTTTTCTCTTTCTCCAACCAGGACTATCATAAGATCATCAAAATTCCTATGGATATGGGTACCATTAAGAAGAGACTAGAAAATAACTACTACCGCTGTGCCAGTGAGTGCATGCAGGACTTCAACACCATGTTTACCAATTGCTACATTTATAACAAGGTAAGTGTGTGTGCACACGGGTGTCCATCTGTCTGAGAAAGTGTGAGCCTAAGACATCCTGGCAAGATGATGTTTCATGGCAGCCACTATTTGTAGCCTGGAGATATAGTGAACATGCTAATTTTCATGATGTAATAAAAAAAACATCAAATTAATCTGGTGACACATGCTTAACCTTAACATGAAATGTTCAGATACAAAATGCTATGAAAGTGAAGTATTGGGCAATCTTATAATTTTTATTTTATTCAAGTGTGTTATTGACTTTGACTGCTAATAACATCTTTCTAGTGTTGTAACCATTTTGCTGAAATGTCCTCCTGCAGCCTACAGATGACATAGTCCTGATGGCTCAGTCTCTGGAGAAAGCTTTCCTGCAGAAAGTGGCTCAGATGCCCCAGGAGGAACTAGAGCTGGCTGCTCCCCCTCCTCGGATCAAACCAACCAAACCTGGCAAAAAAGGCAGAGGAAATGCAAGTGAGTACTTGCTGCAAGCAGGCTACTACAGACATACAATCATCATACATGCAGTATAAACACTCTTTTGCACATATGCAAATGTATTTATGAGCATGTATTTTACTAAATATTTGTTTTTCTGAATTCTTGCCCTCTCTCTGCCAGTCTCTGGAGGAGTGACTACAGCTCATCAGGTCCCAGCTGTTTCCCAGTCAGTGTACTCCCCTCCCACCCCAGAGACACCTGACTCCATCCTCTCAACCCCCCCACAGACACATATGACCAAGAGTCTGCCCCTTATTCTTACAACTGAACAAAGCATCCCTACAATTGCCGGTCTGCCTCCAACACAGCCCACTGCTAAGGTAATTTATGCACTAAACAGGTTTTGTTTAATTAAAATATAACTGTATTTTGAAAAAAAGAAAAATGACGACCACAGACTAAACACCATTCTCCGGTTTTCTTGGTCTCACAGAAGAAGGGCGTGAAGAGGAAAGCAGACACAACCACCCCAACCACTGTAGCCATGCCCATCATGAGCACCATGGGCGTCAGCAGCATCAACATGGGGCTAGGCGGTGCACACAATTCCCCGCTGACCCTCACTTCTCTGGGGATGGACCACAACTCCAGCGTGGGGATGAACCATAACTCCAGCGTGGGGATGAACCACAACTCTAGCGTGGGGATGAACCAAGGCCATAACCTCAGCCAGGGCATGAGCTTGGGTATGGGTATGGGTATGGTCTGTGGAACAATGATGATGGGTACCAAAGCGGGGGGTGGCAGGAGAGGAGTGAGTGGACGAGCCATCAAGCCTCCCAAGAAGGATTTACCAGATTCCATGGTGCCAGCACCGGTGCGTCGCAGCAAGCTGAACCCCCAGCTGCGCTACTGCAATGGGGTCCTGAAGGATCTGCTGTCAAAGAAGCATGCAGGGTATGCCTGGCCGTTCTACAAGCCTGTGGATGCCTCGTTGCTCGGTCTTCATGACTACCACGACATCATAAAGCAGCCCATGGACCTCAGCACCATCAAGGTAGTTTCTTTAGGAATACGCACACAACTGTCAACATTTGTCAGAACAGACGAGCAGGGTGTTATCGGTTCTCCGGTCCTGTTGCACTGAATTGACGCAATTATAGTATTAATGTGCCAAATTATTAAAAATGGTAGTTCCAGTGACACCAGACAATGGGACAGACACCTTTTAGTTTTTCTAAAATACAGTATGTGACCAAAATCTGTAATTCTTTGTTTTTAGCGGAAGATGGACGGCAGAGAATACCGTGACGCCCATCAGTTCTCTGCTGATGTCAGGCTGATGTTCTCAAACTGCTATAAGTACAACCCCCCTGATCATGATGTGGTAGGCATGGCCAGGAAACTGCAGGTAATGTGCCTCTTCTAGTGATACAATTTATTTAGTATTTGCAAAAGGATTATTGAATTCTACTGCTAGTGTCTTATGCTCTTGTTTTTAAACTGGTTCACTTACATACTGCTTAACCCTTTTAGGATGTCTTTGAGTTCTGCTTTGCTAAGATGCCAGACGAGCCTCCAAGACCCCCTAGCTCTTCGTCTTCTTCCTCCTCCTCTTCATCGTCATCGGAGAGTGAGCTCAGCAGTGAAAGTGAGGAGAGCGAGAGCAGCCCCAGCTCTGACTCTGAGGAGGAGAGGGCCAACCGACTGGCAGAGCTGCAGGAACAGGTTGGTCCTACAGTGTATGCATACACAAAAAATAATATCTGCTAAATTTGTTCCTCAGGACTTAATTCACTGTCTTTCTTATTCCCTTCAGCTAAAAGCGGTACATGAGCAGCTCACAGCACTCTCACAGGGCCCCATCGTCAAACCTAAGAAAAAGAAAGAAAAGAAGGACAAAAAAAAAAAGAAAAAGGTAGAAAAAGAGAAGCATCGGAAGGTAGAGGAAGAGGTGACACCTGTTAGACCGCCCAAGACTCCCAAGATCACCAAGACTCCAAAACCCAAGAGCAACCGAGGAACGCCCGCTCCTGTGGTGCCGGTCAAGAAGGCACCGAGCAAGAAAAACAACAAGAGCAAGTGAGTACTCTTCAGTTTGTCCAGTGTTACATCTGGGTGTCTGCTCAGACATGTGGAAGATGCATTTAGCAAGACGCCCCAAAAGGGATGCACTAGCACAAAGTCAGACAGATTGCTACATAATCATTTTGATACAAAATAATGTACGGTATGTAGTTTAGTTTATTGTGGGGAAATTAGGTTGCAGCAGAAATCACAAAGCATTTTTGACATAACAAAGACAAGAAAACGAGACCAAAAAAACCGTAAGACATAATTAAAAGTTTGACGTATACTGTCTCTGACATTAAAAGACAACAATGTCCTTTTAAAAAGAACATTCTTTGTCAGTCCCATTTAAATTTGGTTGACTAATTACACATCGTGCACGGCTTTCTAATGCACTTATGTTTTGCCTAATCACATTGTGGTTTCTAAGAGGCCATCACTCGTCTTTTAACGGACTCTCCTTCCATGTCCTTCTCTCCATCAGAACCAAAAAGGGCGGCATGACGTTTAGCATGCCTCCGCCGGTCCCCGAGCCCATAGTGAGTCATTATGACTCTGATGAAGAGGAGGAGACGGCGCCAATGTCATACGATGAGAAGCGTCAGCTCAGCCTGGACATCAACAAGCTGCCCGGCGAGAAGCTGGGCCGCGTTGTTTATATTATCCAGTCACGCGAGCCCTCGCTCAGAGACACCAACCCAGAGGAAATCGAGATAGACTTTGAGACCCTGAAGCCATCAACATTGCGGGAGCTGGAGAGATACGTCATGACGTGTCTGAGGAAGAAACCTCGAAAGCCATATGGTTAGTAGAAGAGAGAAATAATAGGAAAGAATAAAGTTTGATGCCAGTTATGCAAAGGAGTTACTTTTTTAGATGGACATGTTCATGTTATCTTTTAATATAGCTTTGTGGACTTGGAGGATTTGTAGATCTTTGATAATGTAGTACAGTAGCCCCCATCTCATGGATATGGTTTTTGTCTGTTTGTATGCAGCAAGTAAGAACAACATTGCTGGCAAATCTCGGGAAGAGATCACTCTGGAGAAACAGATGGAGCTGGAGAGGAGGCTGATGGACGTCAGCGGTCAGCTCAACTCGGGGAAGAAGCCTGCTAAGACCAAACGTAAGTCCTCTATACTGCTGTCTGTGGGAGTTAGTGGTACGGCTGAACATCTTAATACAAACGGAGATTCCACATTATCAAAAATAAACTGAAAGGTGATGGTTATGTCAGAAAACTGTAATGTTTAGAAAAGAAAAAAAAATGAGTGGCTGGTGTTTTTGTTTATTTATTCAACATTTAATTCCAAGCTCTTTATTTTTTACTCTGGGATTCTTTTGGTCCATGTACAACATTACTCTAAAGTAAGAGAAAAAATATATATATTTAATTTTTTATCATTCATTTTGATACATATAGAACCAAACTTTGTTAGTGTTTTTTTTTTTTTTTTTTTTTGCAGTATCCTACTGTCATATTGAAATATTAAATGTCTAAAGTTACATTGTCTAAACATTGCTATCTTATCTCCAGCAGAGAAACCTGCAACCGAGCAGCACAACCAGCCGTCACGTCTCAGCGCCAGTAGCTCATCCTCGGACTCCTCTTCCTCCTCCTCTTCCTCCTCATCCTCAGACACAAGCGAGTCAGACTCTGGCTGAGAGGCCCCGGGTGTCCGTATCAAAGGGTCATGTTAGGGACCTTAGGGTGTTTCGCTTCCCACCGAGTGGACTGAACTGCAGTAGAGCTACTGACGATGAAGCTGCAGAACGGAGCAGAGAGACCAGCACTAGGCAGAACTGGTCCAACTCAACAAGTGTCAAACCAAGAAAGAGAGGGATGGAGCTTTCCCTGCGCTCAGCTCATTCATCCAATGCTGTCCTGGACACAGAAGTCGAGAATGGATGATGATGAATTAGATTCTTGTAAAGTCGTGCTGTTCTCTGGAGAACTGGCCTTGTTGGGCAGAGCGAGGGATGCTCCATCTCCTGCAAAAAAAGGAGATAAGCGACGCATGCGTTGGAGGGATAAGGGTGCTAAAGCCAGAAACTGTCTTATTTCTGGAGATAATTTCCCTTCTTCTTGTGCTCCCTGTCTTTAGGCTGTATAAGGTGTACAGTTATATAAATATCTATTTTTCTTTTATAAAGAAGCATTTTATGGAGCTAATTTATTCCCTCATGCTGGGAAAGAAGAACAGGGGCGGGCGGAGTGGTTTTAGTTTTTGTTTAGTTTTTTTTTTTCTTGAGTCACAAAGAGAGGTGTGTGTGTGTGTGTGTGTGTGTGTGTGTGTGTGTGTGTGTGTGTGTGTGTGTGTGTGTATGTGTGAGAGAGAGAGTGTGTGTGTGTGTGTGTGTGTGTCTCAGTTTGACGCAGGCGTTGAAAATCAGTCTGCACGCAGAAGCACCTTGGTTCAGTAGAATACAGAATGCATGCAATACAGAGGAGCTGACCAACATCTGCATACTCGTGTACTACTTTACTGCATCGTGTACTCGTCTGAAAGGGTTGGCCACTGTACAGAAATGTGACATAGTTACACATCAGTTTATACAAACATATATCTGGTCCCATGTGTGCTGTCTTTTTTTTCCATCCATCTCAGTTTCTCTGTAACCATGTTGCTTTTTTCTTCTTGTGACCAATCTGCTAATAAATTGTGAGGACGTGTCTTGTCGACTCACCCGTGCCCAAATCACATCTTTGTTTTGATTTCTTTTGGGGTTGAGGTTCAGATTGACTCGTGTCACACAACATCTGAGATCTGATCATTTGATGTTGCAAGAAAAGGTTTTTGCTGGTTCTTCAACAGCGGTGGAGCGTTTTGGGCCGTCGCCTCTTAGCACCGTGGTGTCAGAAGCAGCGCTGCTTCGTCTTTATAATCTGGCCTTTGAGCCTTCCACGGCAGCTTACATGTTGTATTTTCTGTTTTAGCTGAGGTTTGTGGAAGAGTAAGTTTACTTATGTGTGTGATTTAACAACATTAGTAGTACCAGGTTGGGAGGTTCTCCCCAGCAACATCACGTTGTTTACGGTGAGAGTTTCTCTTATTTAGTCTTTTCTGCAGTTTAACGACCATCTTTTATTTTTAGAAAAGCAACGTGGTTAGTGAAAGCGTGAAAGTGAATTTTGGGATCCAGCAGCCAGTTTAGACAAAAATATGTTAAGAGGTTGATTTTGTTAGTAATAACAATGTTTGTTTGCTGGTACAACTAAACAATTCAGTGATTTTAGGTAAGGTTATATTTGTTGATTTAAAAGCGCCTGTGGCTTGAGATTGGAGTATTGTATGTTTTTAACCTGATTATTTATTTAGATGGAATTTGAATGGAGTTTTTTTCACAATTCAGAAAGTAATGAAATCTAATATGCACAGATTAAGTTTCAGGATTGTAGAAGTGTACATATTTACATATTTACAGTTCGATCATTGAGCATGTTTTTGTTTTTCCTTCAGTAACTCAGTTGAGCTTTTTCTGTTCAGCAAAGTTTTTTGGGGGGGCTTTTGTTTTAAAACAAAATACTCCAGTTGTCAGTCTTACTCTTCTGAAGTTTGTCAGAAATCTAAATGCCTCTGTACTTTGATCTGAACATCTGTACATAAATAAACAGACATGTTTTCACTGACTGGGGCCAGTTTCATTCACAGATGTTAAGAACATAATGAACGTGTGCAAATCTAAGAAAGGATGTTTAAAAATGTAAAGTTTTCTATTTCAAGCGACAGTAATTCACAAAAGTTTATACAACTCACTTTATACAGTTAATGTACTTACTAGTACTACTACTAATAACTAGCAGTGACTCTTCTATGATGTTCATTTTTTTCTTCAGAACGCCTTAAATGAAGTTTAGATGAATGTAAAAGTGTGTTTTTAGGTAAGGTGTAAGTTTAGATGTAAAAGCGCACACTGCTCTCAGTCACATGACCAGTTTGTGTTGTGTTTGTAGTTATGACGTCTAATCGTTTAAAATGTGTTTATTTTTTACAGTGACTGAAACAGCTTGGATGGTTCCTTCAAACCCCCCCCCCACCTCAATCATTACAGTGAAGAAAGAAACAGTGTCCAACACCCCCCATCTCTGTCTCTGTTGCTAAGGTAAGACACTACAATGATTTCACATCTGATCCTTCCTGTAAATCCTGCGTAGCCCGTCCTAACCCCCCCTCCCCCATGTGTTCCAGGACTGCTGTCAGAACCTGCATGACCGGTGGCCAGAGGTGTCAAAAGTATTCACCTGCAGTACTCCGGTAGAAGTATAGATACTAGGGTTACTTCCTGTATCAACTCAAGCTTTGCTCCAGTAAAGTACAGATATCTAAAATGTCTTCTTTAAGTAAGGTAAGTAAGTATTTGTACTTCTGTACTTGACACCTCTGCAGGTTGGAGATCCCAGAGAGAAGTATGTTAGATGGCTATTAGAGCAAAACAACAAAGAAAATGCAAACATGCTCCAGAATGATGCTGTTTTCTAGAAGACTTGCACTGATTGAAAAAAGAAAATCTGCACTTCACCTTTTCACGGCCATGTGTATTCATAGTTAGACGGAGATTGTGATGTATCATTATAGGATGCTCACGACAAATTGCAGTATCGCGATATTATCGGTATCACGATACATGTATTGTATGGTGAGTGCTTACTTTCCATAAAACCATCTTCCAAGGTAATACTGTGCAAATCACACAAAGTTAGAAAAATATAATTTCTAAGCAAGAAGGGTTTTACTGACAACTACATTACTGCCAAATGTTTGCTTCATGCAACTTGTCCACTTAATTTTATTTGTTTTAATTGATACTCTTTATTTACACTCTGTTGTTATTACACACCACACAGGCCTGAAATGCACACGCATGCACTAATGGAGAGCTGTCAGAGTGAGAGGGCTGCCAGTCTCTAAGCGGTTGAGGGGGGGTTTGGTGCCTTGCTCAAGAGCACCTTGGCACTCATCTTTCCAGCTACCGTAGTTTAGTCCGTACGGGGGACTTGAATCTGCGACCCTCCGTTTCCCAACTCAAGTTCCTACGGACTGAGCTACTAGAATTAAAAGTAAATAAATAAAGACGACAGACAAAAACAAAACACATTTATGACTAAAACAAACTCGTCATGATACATTTGCTTTGAACAACTAGAAGATTTATTTAAAACATAACTGGTAAGCGAGCATGTAATCAGATCCGTGTTACGCCCTCTGGTGGTCACAGTGCGCTACTACAGTACCGTGAGTCAAGTTAGACACAGCTACACAGCAACACTTCCGGTGAACACTTTCAAAATAAAAAGAAACAAGAACGCTGTAGCTACGCGCTGTGGCCACAGGAGGGCAGTGTTTACATGTGATTTGATTATCCAAGGTTACAAAGGTTGTCTTTAACAAAGTCCAAGCCCTAAAACAGACACAATAGCATATTAAGACTTTTGTTTGTTGTATAATATATTTATAAAAAGTATGGACTTTGGGAGTTGTAAAACTCCCACCATAAAAGGCAAACCTGTAACAAACCATGAGTTTGTATGCGTTTGTGCCCTCCTTGTGGTCACAATAAGTAACCACAATATTACTCAGACTCGCTCACATTTATGGACTCTTCCAAAAACTACAAGTTCAATCAACTAGTATGCATTTAATACGTGAACATATGCAAGTTGGGTGAAACAGTTTAATTTCTTAAAACTAATCAGTGAGCTAATTTTATCCTTGATCCTGGACCTTTATACTATTCGAAGGATGTAGTTTTATCATGTACTCCATGAAAACGGCCAGGGCGTATCAAGCTAGAAACAATGACATAGTGAAACATCCGGTAAACCCTTTTCAAAATAAAACTTACAGCAGAGGTAAAAAAAAACGAACTGTTCGCGATTAATGATTGTCACAGATGAGGTTGTCGTTAGATATATAATTCACCAGATTGCAGTGCACATGTATACATAAAGACAATCCGCGTGAGTCAAATTTAGTGACAACATGAGAGGTAACAAACGGAGGCTAATCTAGGGCTACCTAAAGGAAACGGACCCATCATGGCGGCTGCCACAAGGCTGATATCAAGGTTGACGCTGGTCACAGGTACGTTTATATTTTACCATGCATTATCATTCGGTGTCAGTGTGTATAGCACAGGTAAAGAAACTAAAAGGGAAAAGCGTTCGGGATGTTTCTTTTGGAAGAATATTTAGTTTTAAGCGTTTGTCGTCGATCAGTCAGCTTTCCCGTTTAAACCAACTACAACCCGCTGAAGTACAACTGGATTGTAAATGTTAACTCTTTAGTAGCCTGAAAGATTGTTTGTTTCTACTGACTCACAACTAGTGAGCGAACATTTGGGGTTAAAGTTAAAGTTAAATCCTAGCAATGATCCATGACTTTATATCAAAGTAGTGCCACCTATGGATCAGGTCTGATTAATGTCAATCATTTAAAAGTAGTAAAAGTAAAACTTATGATGTCACTTTGGCTCTAAATTATACTATCAATTACATCTTATATATACATGTCTGGAAAATGTGAGTCTAAATCTGCAATAGTCTTGTTTTTGTCCGACAAGCAGCAGTCCAACACCCAAAGATATTCACTCCTATAATAATCTGTAACACAGCTGTGCAGCAACCAGTTACTGGTACTGTTTGATAAAAGACTAAGTCAAATTATTACATTCATTTTCTAATTTACTTCCTCTCTAATGCAAACTTCTGCCCTCTTCTATTTCCAACAGCAAACCTTAAAGCGTTATGCTTTTTGGGATTAAAAAAAAGTTGCATTCATTTGAGTTTTGGTCTTTGGAAGTTGAGTTTGCATGGAGGCAGAATAACCGAGATACAGTACAAAGACACATAAGGGATCAGGATAGTTAAAACAATACAAGTTGAAGACTTAAGTAAAGACATGATGACCTTGATTGACCTGCTTCCTAACAAATCTATGCAGGAGGAGGCAGTGGGATTGGACGGGCGGTGTGTCAGCGCTTGGCCTCTGAGGGTGCCTCCGTGGTGGTCGCTGACATCAGCGAGGAGTCGGCCAATGACACCCTGGGGAGCCTGCCGAGTGACCTCAGAGGACAGGCACACAGGGCAGCTGTGGTGGATGTGTCCTCAAAAGAGAGTGTGAAGAAGCTGATCACAAGTATACAGGTGTGTGGGACAGAGAACATTCAATTCATAAGACTCTGTACCTGTGGAGACAGAGCCTTCGAGGTTGTCCCTCTGGAAACACCCTCCCTGCAGATATTTGAAATGCTACATCCCTGGACATTAAATAAAAAAAAAACTCCTGAGACACCACCTGTTTACCACAGCCTACAACCTCCCTTAGTGTAGCACTGTAATTCTGTAAAGTGTCATTGGTTTCATGAAAGGCGCTATATACAAGTTATTGTTATAAGCCCTATTCACACAGGACAGGTATTACCAGGGGACCTTTTGATATTTAGAAACAACCCCCCCCCAATTAATGCCACATTCACAAGGGATAAGTGAAGTCTGTACTTTTATCTGATTTACTGACATCATTCCCTACATTCGACCCACAGCCATTACAACTCCGAATCACAGAGATGCCGATTTGCACGGGACTAATATTATATTACATATTCTCAGTGCTTCGGGAAGTTCTGTAGATAATTCGCTGTGAATTTTTACTAGACAAACTACAGACATGGCAGATTGGCATTGGATTCTGATCACAGACGACTAGGGCTGCAACTGTTTTCGTTGTTGATAGTTATCCCGATTAATCCATTAGTTTTTTGTCAGAAATGGTAAAATCAACACACTCAAAGACACTTTAAAGCTGCATCAGTGACACATCAGTGTCTTGTTTTTTCTTAAACCCAAAGAAATTCAGTGTAATGTCATAGAAGAGTGAAACTATTATATATTCACATATAAGAAGCTGGAATCAGAGAATTTTGACTGCTTTTCATTAAAAAGAATACTCAAACCGATTTAATTGGGTATCAAAATAATTGCCTATTAATTTAATAGAATATACTTCATTGTCATTCTACAAGCTTATGAACAACATAATTTGCAGTAATAGTACTAATTGATTAATTAAATAATCTTTGAAGCTCTATAGATGATCTCTGCAATTATTTTTAAATTACCGGAGGTCCCAAGGTTATACTAGTCCCTTGCGTATATAATCTGCAGTATTTTCTGAGAAATACATACTTTTTGCTCTCTTGATATGTTAAAATGCTGCAGGGACTATTACACATTTTCTCCCCCCGCTCTAACTTTTCTGTTCCCTCCCTCTGCAGACTCAGTACTTTCAGCCTCCCTCAGTGTGTGTGAACGCAGCTGGAATCACCCAGGACGACTTCCTGCTCAACATGGACGAGGATCATTTTGACAGAGTCACCCGCGTCAACCTGAAGGTGAGCCGTGACACCCGGGGCCGCAAGCGCCAAGCTTAGCTGAGAGCTTAGTGGGTTATCCAGCTATCTCTGGCTCAACTCTGGTTTTCTGGTATCAAGAAGCTGGCTTGCTTTTAACTGAGGTAGATCACCATGGGAACTATCAGCTATGCTGCAGGTTAACTTCAGAGAATCAGCTCAAAACCTGTCAACAGCCAATCAGATCACTGGAAACACTGAGTCATTCCTGGAGGATCCTGACAGGAACAAAAGTACTGACTATACAATGAAGTGAGAAATATTAAAGAGCAATAGATATTTCTGTCGGTCATATAATCATTTAGATTTTCCAGGGAGCTTTAAAACACATGCAGGCATATTTTGTAACACTAAATATAATGATGACAATGAAAGCGGTTCCTTCCTATCAATCTTGATGCTTTTAAACTCTTTTTTACGTCACTGCAGCTCAGAATAAGATGCGACTTTGTGATAAGTGGAGATATACAGTGAGGAAAATAAGTATTTGAACACCCTGCTATTTTGCAAGTTCTCCCACTTAGAAATCATGGAGGGGTCTGAAATTGTCATCGTAGGTGCATGTCCACTGTGAGAGACGTAATCTAAAAAAAAAAATCCAAAAATCACAATGTATGATTTTTAACTATTTATTTGTATGATACAGCTGCAAATAAGTATTTGAACACCAGATAAAATCAATGTTAATATTTGGTACAGTAGCCTTTGTTTGCAATTCCAGAGGTCAAACGTTTCCTGTAGTTTTTCACCAGGTTTGACACACTGCAGAAGGGATTTTGGTCCACTCCTCCACACAGATCTTCTCTAGATCAGTCAGGTTTCTGGGCTGTCACTGAGAAACACGGAGTTTGAGCTCCCTCCAAAGATTCTCTATTGGGTTTAGGTCTGGAGACTGGCTAGGCCACGCCAGAACCTTGATCTGCTTCTTACAGAGCCACTCCTTGGTTCTCCTGGCTGTGTGCTTCGGGTCATTGTCATGTTGGCAGACCCAGCCTCGACCCATCTTCAATGCTCTAACTGAGGGAAGGAGGTTGTTCTCCAAAATCTCTCAATACTTGGCCCCGGTCATCCTCTCCTTAATACAGTGCAGTCGCCCTGTCCCATGTGCAGAAAAACACCCCAAAGCATGATGCTACCACCCCCATGCTTCACAGTAGGGATGGTGTTCTTGGGATGGTACTCATCATTCTTCTTCTTCCAAACACGGTTAGGGGAATTATGACCAAAAAGTTCTATTTTGGTCTCATCTGACCACATGACTTTCTCCCATGACTCCTCTGGATCATCCAAATGGTCATTGGCAAATTTAAGACGGGCCTTGACATGTGCTGGTTTAAGCAGGGGAACCTTCCGTGCCATGCATGATTTCAAACCATAACATCTTAGTGTATTACCAACAGTAACCTTGGAAACGGTGGTCCCAGCTCTTTTCGGGTCATTGACTAGCTCCTCCCGTGTAGTTCTGGGCTGATATCTCACCTTTCTTAGGATCATTGAGACCCCACGAGGTGAGATCTTGCATGGAGCCCCAGTCCGAGGGAGATTGACAGTCATGTTTAGCTTCTTCCATTTTCTAATGATTGCTCCAACAGTGGCCCTGTTTTCACCAAGCTGCTTGGACATTTCCCCGTAGCCCTTTCCAGCCTTGTGGAGGTGTACAATTTTGTCTCTAGTGTCTTTGGACAGCTCTTTGGTCTTGGCCATGTTAGTAGTTGGATTCTTACTGATTGTATGGGGTGGACAAGTGTCTTTATGCAGCTAACAACCTCAAACAGGTGCATCTAATTTAGGATAATAAATGGAGTGGAGGTGGACATTTTGAAGGCTGACTAACAGGTCTTTGAGGGTCAGAATTGTAGCTGAAAGACAGGTTTTCAAATTCTTATTTGCAGCTGTATCATACAAATAAATAGTTTAAAAATCATACATTGTGATTTCTGGATATTTTTTTTTTAGATTACGTCTCTCACAGTGGACATGCACCTACGATGACAATTTCAGACCCTCCATGATTTCTAAGTGGGAGAACTTGCAAAATAGCAGGGTGTTCAAATACTTATTTTCCTCACTGTACATCCCTTAGTTCATTTAAATGTGGATTTTTTATTTAGAATCTTTTCTTTTGTCCATTGGATTTGTTATTTTATCATCTTGTTTATTATGTCACAGATGTGTATTCTATCTATCTATCTATCTATCTATCTATCTATCTATCTATCTATCTATCTATCTATCTATCTATCTATCTATCTATCTATCTATCTATCTATCTATCTATTAGAAAGTCCTGGCTCAACCTGCATCTCTGTCTTTCTGTTATGTGAGATACTGAAAGTTAGCACTGCATATTGAATGAAGACGAGAGAACAGAACGGTGTGAAGTGATTTATTGAGTCATCTTTCCTTTTGCATCTCTCCCAGGGTTCGTTCTTGGTCATTCAGGCTGTCGCTCAGGCTCTGGTTGCCTGTGGAGCACCCAAAGGATCCATCGTTACTGTGGGCAGCATCGTGGGAAAGGTGAGACACCAGCAGGCCTGGTAGGCACATGACCTCTTATTATACAGTTTTAATATTTAGCTGAAGCTCTAACGTTTTAATCCAGAAAGGCGGTGTGATAGTGGGATCGTCCCCAACTGTTAAAGTTAGCAGTATTAACGTTTATGGAGCTACATTTCTCAAAGCATAAGATACAAAAACAAACAGATATCCATCAAGAATATATTTTGATTCTAAAACTACACAATATGAATGTCAACGTTAAAAAATCAGTGATACAGCACTTAATGCCCTGAATCCTTGTGTTGGTGTGGTTGATGTTCGTAGGTGGGAAACATTGGACAGGCAAATTACGCTGCCTCTAAAGCAGGAGTGGAGGGTTTAACGAGGACCGCTGCCAAAGAGCTCAGCAGGTGAGAAGAGCCGATGCAACACAAACACATCAGAGGCAAAGTATTTGGAATACAACAAAGGTTTGCTTTTCCTTCTCTTTGCCTCCAGGTTTGGGATTCGGTGTAATTGCGTGCTGCCAGGTTTCATATCGACTCCGATGACGGATAAAGTTCCAGAGAAGGTTATTAGCAAGGTACAGCACGCACACGGGTACTCACAGATACAGTAACACACATCTAACAGGAGTGAAATCATGACTCTGCTGCAGTAATATACTGACCCCAAATACCATGCTGTGTGATTGATATTTTGTACATTTTTGATAAGTAAAGCCATTTAAATACATTTGTACCAAACACAAATTATTTAAGCAGGAAAGGCAACATTTACTGGGTGTGAATTAAAGTCAAAGTAAAATGTTTTAATTTCTAACTAGACTGGGTAAACCCCGGCCCGATCTGCCGGGACCAATCACAAACTAGCTTATCCACCTGGCGTGCTATTGGTGGGTTTAACACGATGACGATAGAGAAGCGACCAATCAGCTTTTTGTTTACATTCAACATGGCGGAAGCGCAGCAACCTGTTCATGCTGCTGTCGCTGCTACGTCACCCGGATCGTTGGTCTGACTGGTGATAGCCAGATTAACAGTAAATACCAATTTAATTTAAATTTCATTACTTTTAACTCCCTACAAATATTTTTATTTATACATAACTGTTTATATAGCACTTTGCACGACGGATCTATTTTTGCTGCAGCAGATGTAACAACAAAATGGCGAAACAAGAGTTTTGCCTTCAGTATAAACTAGCTCCCAAATGAAAAGCTGCTGACGGGGAGTTCAGTGGATTTTCCCCATACACTGAACAAGACAAGTTCCTGTTTTTTTCTATTATTTCTGCGAGCAGCCCAAACTAACCTTAGTTCTGTCTGCAGAAGTCTTGGCGGTGGAGATCTTAAAGCCACAACAAATACAACATACACCCTTTGCATTGCAAAATATTACCAAGTGTCTGTGAGGTTTCTGGAGGGATTTGGTTGATTTGACCTTTTTATTTAATCTCTAACCAAATAAATCCTTTGCCAGACGATCCTGACTCTCTATTTTTGGCACCATACAGTGCTGTTCTCCTTCGCTCTGTTTAGTGTCAGGTGTTTTTGTGTTTCAGATGAAGTCCTTGGTGCCTCTGGGAAGAATGGGTGAACCTGCAGGTGAGTGAAGACGCATGTTTAACATCACTCTGATATGTTTTCACTGCAGTCATTTATTCTCCGTTTTATTGATTATGGACTGACTTTAAATGAACTGTTAATGTTAATTTAAATATAACGAAAATCTAAACTTTTAAAGCCGTTTGCATGTGGGTCTTTCTTAGTGCGTTTTCACACTTAGTCCGTTTCAGCCCTCCATGAGAACTCAGACCTACTACTCAGCACTCCTTGCACATATGCAGCCCAGTCTCATGGCAGTTTGTGAAATGGTGACGTTATTTAATCTATTGACTCGTGTACAGGGACACGATTTTCTCCTTTTGTTGGTGGTGGTGAGCACAAATTTTAAACTAATTTCAATGAAAAGCATATTTCATGATAACAGCATAATTACGGTAGCAAGCAGTATTGAAAAGCCCAAAAGCTGCATAAGGAGGTTAGTTGGGGTGGTGGATCACCCCGGAGACCGGAGTTCGCGTCCCGCGGGTGACCATTCCTTTCCCTGTTGTTCTTTTCCTAGCCATAACCGTCCCGTAGTTGTAGCGCGTTCCGCGTGTGGCGTTCTGTCCGCCGGCGTGTGGCATTTCATTTCCCCGTTGTTGTGTCCCCCAGAGAACGCGGATTGTGTCCCGGCAGCCGTTGTTCATTTTGTGGAGACCACCACGAAATAAAAAAGAAGATAGAGTCCCTGTTGACGAATCAATAGATCAAAATAACGTGACCATTTCACGAACTGCCGTGAGACCGGATATTATATGTCAACACTTCAGACCCCTCCAAAACGAACCAAACTCCGACCTCCTGGGGAAGTGGTCTAAAGGCCAGATGTACTAACACTTTAGCGCCCACTTCAGGCATATTTGTTTGCGCAATGTGCGAGCATTGCAAGGTATTTACAAACAGGTCGCATTGAGGTAAAGCGCTGACTGCCTGTTGCTGGGACTGAAAATGGAAAATTGTACCAGCCACAAGCGGGTTTTCTCGCATATGCCTCATATGCCTCAGTATACTAAACATGAAATCATTTATGACCTCATAAGGAGCAAGATTCCAGATCGGCCCATTTGAGATTTTCTCAAAGGCAGAGCAGAATACCCAGGGCTCGGTTTACACCTAGCACCATTTCTAGCCTATGGAACCTGGATTGTACGTTGTCTACATCTGATCACACTGTTAACTTGTCCTTTTTGTTCTCCTCCAGAGGTTGCTGATGTTTGTGCCTTTCTAGCTTCAGATGATTCTCGATACATCACCGGAGCCAGTGTTGAAGTGACAGGTATAGAGTCTTTTATCAACTCCTACATTAGGCCAAGCATCACACTTTTCAGGAGAGAACTTGCTTGAACTCGTGTTCTGCGTGCTGTGACCCATTTATTTTCCGTAATGGGCTGCTCATCGTTGCATTAGTCCATTTAATTTCATTTCTGGTTTAGATCCATTCATATTCCTTGTCAGACAATTCAAACCATGACACGCTGAAAAGCTGTATGCTTTCCCCGTTTTTCCACACACCTGCGTACCTGTGGCTGATTACCTTAATGCCCAGGCAATGCCAAGTTCTCAAACATAAAACTGCAGATTAATTAACATAACCAACATGGTATATAAACTAACAAAATAAAGTGTTGTAATTGCTCCAACAACAGGTACAGTGTGGTTAAATTCTAGTAGCTTCTGGGAAATGATTTCATTTATTTTCATCATGCTCAAACTGTGTCTTTGTCTTTTTTTAGGAGGACTTTTCATTGGGTAAATCTGATGAAGACCAATGGGAGGTAAGTTTCTTCGTTGTTAACTTAATTGTTCAATGATGCTACGTTTTTATTCAACATACAACATGTTATATACTGTGTGAAGCCAATTTTTCAGAAATAGTATATAATGACCTTTATTTGACAGACTATACAATGACCTGGGTTTTTTGACATACTATTCTGACGTTTTTCAAATTTTTTTCGACTTACAGAGTGACTGATTTTTTTTTTAAAAACCCACAAGGTAGGAAGTCACTCCAGATATGACACGTGAAAAGTGACCCTACAAAATAAAACAGTAAACTGAGCAAAACCAACCAAATCATTATCATGGACTGTAAACCATGACTTTTTAGGACTTGTTTTCGACATACTATACTAAAACATTTTTACGGCATCGTATACCAGCTGTACTGTAAATAGTACAGCCAGCTTGACAATATAGGGCTATATAGCACAACCTTATTTTTTAGGTTGTCAATGTGGCAATCCTTTTAATTTCAACATGATGTTGAACATCAATTTCTTTTTTTGTTTTTTTCCACCTTGATTTCTCTCTCTATCGCCCTCTGCAGGAGAATACTGGATCGACCCCAACCAGGGCTGCTCCAGAGACTCCTTCAAGGTCTTCTGTAATTTCACCAGCGGAGCAGAGACGTGCCTGTACCCCAGCAAGAGCATCAACACGGTCAGTCCACCCAATCAGCTACACAGTAAAATTTGCTTAAAATGTTGTAAAAATACATACGTCTATTTAACAAAGTTCTGTAAACAAGATTGTATATCCAAGTATCCATTTAGTACATTTTTATAGTCCCCACAGGTGTTGTAGGTCTATTATTAAAACTATCTGCACAATTGACAAATAGTGACGAGAACTACTGATGACAGGGGTTTGGAAAAAAAAAACAAGAGTCAAGCAGCTCTTTTTAAAAGATTATATATTACAGAAACAAGAATTTAAAAAAATTACTTACACATTATAAAATACTTTTTTCTCTTTACAGCACCATATTTTTTGTTGAAACATTTGTCTTGTTCACAATGAAAGCAAATGAGATTCTCCAGAGGGAATGACCTCAAACAAAGTCAGAATTTTTTTTTTTTAATGTTTAGGTTTTGGCCATCCCGCCCCCATTTCCCTACTGTAGTGAGAAAAAAAAGACAGACAAATAAAAAAACCAGAACTCTAGTATGATATCGCCCCATTGCCACGTTATACTTACAAATATCTTTTCCCCCCTCTCACAACCTTTTTCCTACCCGCAGTAATCTCAGAAATTAGAAAAAATAAAAGGATTGTTTTTTTAGCACCTCAATGTATATCAATGCAGGGACTCATTTCAAAGCCTAGCAAAGCAATAACCTGATCTTGAAACTAAAAATACGCCAAGTAGAAACAGTAGCAACAACAAGGAAAAGTGACAGAACTGGAGAGTCGCCATTTAATCATTACAAAGGAAGCAACATTTAACAGCACAGTACAGTTGTTGAAAACACTAAAAAGGGATATTACAATAAAATATGGCCACAGATTCTTTGGTTCTACAAAAGGAGTTTGGAAAGGGCGTGAACAGAAGCACCATAACTCAGGCCGGCAGAGAGTTTAACATGTGAGTCACTCGCTTCACTTTACCTTCAAGTGTCAGCTACAGGAAATAAATACAAATGAAATATACCACATTTGACTGGAATATTTGGTCTGTGTATTACTTTAATCTCAAAGCACCCTATTTGTTTTAAATAAATACAATAGAATATCACTATTTCTGTACAAATGGAATGTAATGCACATTTTCCCCCAGTTAAAAGCTTCATGAAGAGACTAAAGAAAAATAGGACTCAAAGTGGATACTGAAACCTTTATGCTTTGGTATAATTAGCACCTTGCCACACAGTAAAGCTTACATTTTTTCACTGCTGTATGAAAAAAGGAGGGAACTTTAAATTGAATATACATATTTAAACCCTGATGATGTTCTGCGCTTAGAGGCAAAATCAGAAGATGTATTCTGGATGGAAAACAATAATCAAAGTACCCCAAAAGTGACTCAGCAAATACTAGACTGGTGTGTGGTAGTGACCCTGGTAGGCTGATCCATGATCTAAAGAGGACAAATTGGCCCTTTTAAAAAGGCACCAGTAACATCAAGTTCAATTGCATCAAGTTCAGAACAGTTAACAAAATAATGGCTTTTAAACTCACTGATCTAAGATCTTCTATTCTGCCTCTTTGCATGCAGCAGGTTTTGTTCAATGTTAAACAACTGCAAAAGATTCTGCTGCTCTCAGGGCTGAGAAAAGATCGTCCAGTTTAAAAAAATAAATCCTGCATTACACTGGACGTTGGATTCTTAATCATCATTTTTAGACTTTTTTAATAAAACTGCAAGGTGGCCATGAAGAGAATATTACAAATAACAGAAAATTCACTTGGCAGCTTAAACAAGACAACCCTCATTTTATTCTGGGTGGAAACTGGCGGCTTTAATTCTTTGGTTCTTTTTGATGTAATAAGATACAAGCTGTGTTTTCAACGTGAGCAACATGATTGACAAGTCACATATTTCTTACAAAACTAGACAACCAGATGTGTTAGCCCCTACAGAGATGGCCCAAAGGTTTGTTAGCAACAGCTGAACATTTCAGACCACTGGCTGTCATTTTATCCAACAGTTTGGTGTCTACTGTTATTTAATTTTGGTTCAGAAGTAAAATAACTTCTAGCAAGTGCAAAACGGATAAAAAGTTGATATCAAACTTTCAATAACTAAGGACTTTTTATCTGAATGACTAAAGGATTAAATGCCAAAGCAGTGAACCAAAACACACCATTTAACCATCCAAAACGTTAGATGCAGATAGCTGCACCGGAGACATTTGCACCTCTTGGTGATCATAAAAAAGTGACTGTCCGGACGACTTTGATCGCAGTTTGAACGTGGGATTAAAGAAATGGAAATAATGTCCAAGTGTGACCCATTTATGGGAGAAGGAGGGGGAGGTAGAGCAGGTGAGATGAGTGGAAACAACAGACAGCGGGGAGGAGAGAAGAGTGAGAGGGGGATTGGAGACGGGGGCTTCAGGCCTCAGGTTAGCGGCTGGCCCTCTTTGTCAGGGCGGTCCCTTTCGCTGCTAGTAAAGAAAACACTGTTTTGTTCCGAAGAACACTCTCTCCTGGTTTTTTCTTCCTTTCTCTCGCTCGTGCACCCAAAAGATGGTCTCCTCTCTGCGAGTTTTTAAAAAAAATTTCTCTTCACTTTTTTTTACGTCCATTAATTGTTGGGAGGATGTTGCTTTCCCCAGGCACGTACTTGACTCTGTGGTTGTCTCACAACAACATCTGCGTGTGTTAGTGTGTGTGTCTGTGGGTTTGTGTGTGTGTGTTTCAAATCATTTACAAGTTAATTTACAAATTACTGGGCATGTATGTTTATTATATAAAAGTGTGTCTCTAAGTGCATGTGTGTGTGCGTGAGTATTTGCGTGTGTTGTTCTTTGCATGATGCGTGTGTGTGTGTGTATTTTAGCCTTGGAAACAGACAGGTCCTACTTCAAAGCCAAACTGCTGGTTACTCTCCCCAAAGTCTGACACCTTGATATCCAGCAGAGGAAGATGCTCCACCTGAGGTGTGTTGATCTCCAGGACTGTCCTGTCAAAGCCCTTACGATACTGCAGAGAGAGAGATAGACACATGTGTTGGAACCAAGATATTTACATGTGGCATGATTATTAACAAAGATTGTTTTTCAGTGGAAAAATATTTAATGTATAATTTTCTTATATTCATATTTTTTAACTGCATAATAACTGGGGGAATAAAAAAGAGAGTAACATTTCTGATGCAGTCGATATGTGGTAGCCTGATACTTGTGATAAGTAAAAAGCACTTTCTGTGTGCCACTACAATTTCAAGACAATATATTCAAACTAAATTCTTTACTGTAAAAACAAAACTGGTAAATATGTAAGGGTAGTTTTCAGAGATAACTAAATATTTTTGCAAGCACTCTGGGCTTTTCAAGAGCATTCACGGGTAAATAATATTGTAGACAATCAGTGTTAAAGTTGCAGTGGTCTGGTTTCTACTGGGATTTGCATCAAAATGGAGAAACACATTTGTTTGTGTACTTTAAGTAATTGTACTTAATATGTGACTACACTCTTTAAGCAGACAACATTAATTTTCAAATCCTAGTCAGCAAATATCAATAGCCCGCTGAGTGAATGTGGATGTAGGTGGGGAACCCTCTAAAGTTCATAACCTTAAAGGTCCCATGAACCAGTATAATTATGTTCCTAATGTGATGTCTTTTCCAGATCAATTTGCATTGCAAACCAATGGGATGTCACTTAGAGAGAGAGAGAGGCAGACTATTGAAAAATGCGTTGGCTTTACTGGTTACATGTTGGATGGGTTATAAACTCACAGAGCAGAAAGATGGTAAAGTCAGAACAGCTCAATGCTCCAGAGTAAAGTATTTTTCGGAGCAGTGAGCTGTTGTGCGGACTTTACCTTCTTTCTACATTTACATTTTTGTCCTGCACCAGCAACTACATTGTCTTTTTCTAAACTCACAGAGCAGCCGTCGACCAAAGCTTTGATGTAAGGGTTGTTCTCGTAGCTCAGCATCTCGTCGTTGGCGCCCTGGAGGTGCAGCGCCCTGTTGTAGATGTTCTTGGCGCTTCGGTCGGCCCAGGCCACTGAGCGGTGGCAGTGGTAGGTGAGGTTCTGGCGAGCCTGGACGCTCAGGAGACGCAGGAAGCCCAGCTGGACAACACCCACAGGTTCACCGGCAGAGTCCACGTAGGAGAACTGGGAGGAGGAGCGTGAAAAGGATAAAGAGGAAATGGGATTTGGAGGAAGGACAAGCACAGAAAAAGGTGGAAGATGAAAAGGAAAGAATGAACATAAAGGGATGACAGTGAAGGAAAAAAGGAGCAAGAAAGGGAAAATGAGTGGAGTCAGGAAGAGAAAATAGATGGCGAGAATAAAAAAAAATGTAATTAGGTAAAATTAAGAACTAAACTATCATTTAAAAATGTCTTAATGTCATACAGGGTTACTAACCTTACTGCCAGTGGCAAACTCACTGTACCAGGATCCTGGAGTCTCATCGTCCCAGGAGCTCATCTTCACCTGCCACCAGAATAGTCCAAATAACAGATAATTTTGTTAAGTTACAGATAAATACAGCATGTGTTGGAGAATAAGACCATTTTACATGCACCTAGAGCCATTATAACACTGTGATCTTCTTAGTTGTATTACAAATGTTAGAAAATGATGTGCAAATGCAATTTTGAACTATTATTTTTTTGTAAACACAAATACATCATTCCTATCCCTTACATTTATTATAGTTTTCTTAACTGGCACTCAGACATTAGTTTAGTTTAATATAGGATCATGAGCTGTGCCCTTAAGCACAGCTAGCCTTCCTGGGGCCCACATTTAAAAACAACATTCAAATGTATTTTTACAACATTTTAAGCAAATTTTACTGTGTAGCTGATTGGGTGGACTGACCGTGTTGATGCTCTTGCTGGGGTACAGGCACGTCTCTGCTCCGCTGGTGAAATTACAGAAGACCTTGAAGGAGTCTCTGGAGCAGCCCTGGTTGGGGTCAATCCAGTATTCTCCTGCAGAGGGCAATAGAGAGAGAAAGCAAGGTGGAAAAAAACATAAAAACACTGCCAATATTTAATTATAAAGAAATTGATGTTCAACATCATGTTGAAATTAAAAGGATTGCCACATTGACAACCTAAAGAGGACCATTAAGGGATCATAAAGAGGGATCTCTGAGCAGGTCAAAGCTACATTGTTCAGGTTAATTTATTCCCTCACCGTCTTTGAGCTCTGGCTGGCTGAGGTGCAGGTCTTGGCAAGTGCGGGCAGGGCTGTCCTGGGTACCCAGAGGGAAACGCATGGTTTCGATCTCCTGTCGCAGTGAGTTGAGAGAGCCAAAGATCTCCTCCATGCCTTCAGTGCCCATCAGGAACTCAGTGCCAGCGGCGTCAGATGCAGGCATGTCCGAGTCGGTCTCGGAGAGCAGCTGGCTGGCATCGATGGAACGTTTGGACTTGGGACTCCTCTGGATGGGCAGGGGCTGAATGACCTCGCCTGGTGGGCCCTGGGAAGCAAGTTTACATTTTAACCAGTTAACTAAAAAATACTGTGAGATGCAATGATGTGAGCAGAATTGAAATGATAGTGAAGTACTTACAGGAGGTCCAGGAGGTCCTTGCACACCCTTTTCTCCCTTTGGACCAGATCCTCCCTAAACACAGCAATAGGAGGGGCGATCCAAGAAACATTACTGCATCAGATCCACAGTGGTGAATTTTTTGTGACAATTTTATTTATTTTGTGTGGTGCAAACTCTTTTAAAGTATACTTACAGAAGAGCCCTTAGCTCCTTTGACACCTTGAGGACCCTGTAAAAGATATGAGGCTTTAGTTTAATGCCGGTGACCATCCTTTATTGCTTACTGCTGCTACTAATTACAATGGTACTTAATAACAACTTAGGGAACTGAACCAAGAGGAAGAACAACGTGAGATTGCACGTTTATGGAATAAAACAGTACGGGCACTCACAGGCAGACCAGGAGGACCAGCAGGGCCGAAGGGTCCAGTGCTTCCAGTCATTCCCTGTAATAAAACACGAGACATTTCTAACATGAGAATAGTGTACATACATTATTAGCAAAATGAATGTGAATAACGGTGGTTGAGTTGCCCCGCTCGAACACATATGAAAGCGGTCAGACTTACAGACTCTCCTTTTGATCCAGAGGTTCCCTGAGGCCCAGGGAGACCTCTGTCTCCCTTCTCTCCCTGCTCTCCAGGGGGTCCAATGAGACCGATAAGACCTGGGTGTCCCTTCTCTCCCTTGGCACCGGGGTCTCCACGTAGACCAGGCAAACCAGGAGGTCCCTGCAGGAGAAGAAGAGGAGAGGAAGAACACAGCGAGGAGGTGGTGGAGGAGTCGAGGAACATGAAGAGAGAGAGAGGATGGAAGCGATGGAAGACAGGAAGAGAAACAGAGGATTGAATGAGAAGGCAGTAGGATTAAAGAACTGCTGTTCAACATTATTTTAGAGGATGTAGTGTATGTCAAAGCAAGTAAAAGTAAATTTACTGTATGTGACAAGAAAAGACATTGCTATCTTACAAGAGGTCCAGGTGGTCCTTTCTGTCCAGCAAGTCCTGGAGATCCTTGCTCACCCTGAAACACAGTTAGCAACATAATTAGCATGGGGTCACCCCCCCCAAAAAAAGTCACTTCTTACTCGTGAAATACTGTTTTGTTTATTGGTTGCATTAACAAATTCCTAAATGAATAAAAATCTGTACTGACCACTGATCCAGGGAGTCCTCTGAGACCTTCTGTTCCGGGTTTTCCTGGTTGTCCTTGGGGGCCGACGGGGCCGGTTTTTCCTGGGGGGCCGACAGCACCCGAGTCTCCCTGTATATAAGGATTGTGAGAAACATGATTAAAAATGTGTTTTAAGGTTAAGTTATTGCATGCATTATGTTACAATATAAGTTGTGCATCACAATTGCAAAAGAAAACGAGATGAGAAGATAGCTGCTAAAACGTTTGTTGCAAAAATAACGTATCGGAGACTAAGAAATGCATTCTCAGGGCAAATGTTTTTCAGAATAAAAGCAGAGTCAGTGATTTATCCTGGGATCATTAATGGAAACTATCATCACCAGGAATTGAGACAGTGATCCGATGTCAATATTGGTACTGTATATTTATACCTTTTTTGTATTGTTTTCCCATGAGTTTAGATTTAACATTATCTATGCAGAACTGAAGGGAGTTGAATAATCTGAACTCACCTTAGATCCCTTCTCTCCCTGACGTCCCTCTGGTCCTCTGGTTCCAGCAGGGCCCTGGCAAATAAAACAGTACATAAAAAAAAAATAGATATATTATGTACTTTCTAATTCCATTATTTCATCAAATATATAGCAAGAAATACATTTACTAGATTTTGTCATTGAACCGTATGTCAAATATAGGGACTTCTTTCTAACACTGGAGATAATCTACATTGAATACAACATCTCTGTCTGCACTTATTATTGGATGGTGACTGCATTACTGCAGCAAATCAAGTACTTGTGCATTAAATGTTTCTTCGTCCTTTAACTCCCAAAGCATGGACTTGGTGAAACACAATGAAATGCTTTGGCCAGTGACATTTGGAGTCAGAGATTAGAGTCAGAATGGATGCTTCCATGGCTGCCACAGTGCATTTTTTATTTAAAACACTTCTTGGTGGGACCAGTTGGCTGTCAGATAAAGATGGTGACCTTACCCTCTTTCCCAGCGGGCCGGGAGGTCCGTTCTCCCCAGGAGGTCCAGGTGATCCCTGCGATAGGAGGCAGAAACAGAAGAGTGACGACAATGAGGCATTTTTATGACGTTTGGTTACAAGGTAACCCTGGTTCTCTGAGTGAAAAGACTTTCTCTCCAGGGAAAGGCCGCTCGGTTACCGTTCCAATCAATGTAAATCAGTGAACCAATGGACAAATGGGCCTTTTATGCCCAAGCATGGGCCACGTAAAGTGGCATCCACCTAAACTGCCCCAGTGGGTCATATGTAATATGTAACTCTGCGGAGAGATAGTCTTGACACCCTAAAGAACACAATGTTCACATATATACATTGTTGCATCTTTTGAACCTACAGATTCGCCTGCTTCACCATCTTCTCCTCTCTCTCCCTTGGCGCCATCTTGACCCTGGAGTAAAGCAGATCAGGGTTAGGGGGTTTTCTTCCTGTTGTTTAGTTAAGTTAAAAACTCAAGACAACATGTGTGTGTGTGTGTGTGTGTGTATGCATGTAAGCTGAGCGGTTGGCAGATGTGCAGCCACGTAGAAAACAGAATATATTACTGCTATGTTGGTTAAATATGATGCTGACATGTATTCTTCAGAATAGGGTACTTACTCGGGGTCCAACCTCACCAGGGGGACCAGGATCACCAGGGAAACCAACAGGACCCTGAAGTTAGAAGCAAAAACAAAACTCACAGATTAAACGATAGAGGTCAAAATGGTCTGAATTTATGACAATAGAATGAGGGGAAAGAAGACTTTAGAGAAAAGTTATCGGTCTTTATGGCAATGTCTTTGTGTGTTTGTGTGTGTGTATTTCATCATGGGAGCCATACAGGGTTTCCTTTGGGTCCATCATCTCCCGGTAGTCCTCGTCCTCCAGCAGATCCAGCTGTTCCAGGCTGTCCGGCCTCTCCCTTCTCTCCGCGCTCTCCACGAGGACCCTGCCAACAGGAGCGCAGAACTCTTAGTTAACTCATGGATGATATTAAGCAGTCAGTAAAGGCACAGTCTCCTAATATCTCACCCCACAAGGTGTTAGGGTCAGCCACTCACCTTCTTTCCGGGCTCCCCTACGATTCCAGGTGGTCCGCCCTCACCAGGCTCTCCCTGTGAAAAAGACAGTTTTGCTTTTAGTTCTCAGAACGTGTGGACTATATTTCAGGTTTTTTTTCTCTGGATACCATCAGACTCATGCAGGAATAGTGCTTCAATGTTAGCAAAAAACACATGTGCACCTTCTCTCCAAGAGGTCCAGGATTACCCAAACCACCAGGAGGACCTTGGGGACCCTGAAAAAACCCACACAAAACACATCAGATAAAAAGATAAAATAATTCACATCAAAATAGTTATCATGGGCAAAAAATTAAGACCTATTCTACTTGTATATTTATCTAGCTAACACTATTAATTTGGAATGTAATGTGATATAATCATTTCACATAATTGTTAATAAGCAAACCATGGCAGTGTGGGGGTCTGTGTGTTTTTCATGAAACAAAATTCAAGACTCTTGTTGTATGTGGAGCAGTTTTGTTCAACATGCTACCACTGTCAGTCAGTGGAAAAGCTCTACAGCAGCTCTTTGTGGTGTGAATCATGCTGATAACACGCTGTTGTCATTTCATAAAAAATAACCACTCACATCAGCACCGCTGGGTCCAGCTGGGCCCCGGGGTCCTGGAGGGCCTGGGGGACCCTGGAAACATAAAGAGGCTCACGCTTTTATTGTCGTTTGTGATTTTTATGGTTATAAAATAAATCACTGAAACAAAGTCATTACGATTGATGTCATGTATATTTCTGAAACTTACCAGAGGTCCAACATCTCCCGTCTCTCCCTTCTCACCTGGGGGTCCTGGCAATCCCTGCAGGACACAAGGGGACAGTTACACAAGCAATGAGCTTTGCTTAGCAGCCTAGTACAAAGTGTAGCTCAATATTTATCTAAAAGTCTAAACCTCCAAAGTGAGGGATATAGCTTTTATCTTACCTGAAGTCCGATTGGTCCCGGGGCTCCTGGGAATCCTCTGGTTCCTTCATCACCTTTAGCTCCAAAAGGCCCCTGCTGGCCCCTCGGTCCAAGCTCTCCATCAGCACCCTGCACCACAAAAGAAGAAAAATAAATGAAATAAAGACACAAGAGAATAGGTTAGCTGAAAACATTGTGTCTATATATTTGTGATAGTGAATGAATGTTTAATGACTTAACATGTTTGTTTATTTTTTATTTATTTGATAGTTTATTTTTTATTTCCATTTTGCTAAACCCTTTATTATATTGATAGCTAACATATCTGGTGTTTATGTATTTTATATCCTAGTTTGTGTGGAATAAATAGAAAGACAGAGTTTGTAGCGTGAGCAATGACAATCACCATATCATAACAAATAAAAGAAGGCCTCCTAGAAACTCAACTGGCACCAAATGCAGCAAACTGCGAGTTTATGCAATCAGAAACACCAAAGTACAACGAAGTGGCACTGCAAACTGTCTGATTTTGTTTCCAAGGTGTTGAAGTTTGTACTTACAGCAGGACCAGGCTGACCGACAGGACCCATTGGCCCAGGTGGACCAGGAGGACCCTACCAACAGACACACAAAAGAGCATACAAACAATGAGCAGTGAACAGCAGTGTTAGACAATTTTCATTTACACTAATTCAATTCCGATCATTTCCGCTCAGAAAGAAATCTTAGGGCTTGATGAGCGTCACTCACATGCTCTCCTTTTCCTCCCTTGGCGCCCTTCTGACCGTGCTCTCCAACCTCACCCTGCATCGACAAAGAAACACTATGTTACAGCAAAGACAAGGTTTAAACAAAGCTCTGAATGAGTGATCAGATCCCAATAAGAACCAGGTGGAATTGAAAATTATCTAGAATTACTGGCCTTGTCTCCGTCCTCTCCGGGTACTCCAGGTGATCCGGCAGGGCCAGGCAGACCGACGGCACCCTGCACTCCATCACGACCAGCTGGGCCGATTGGGCCTTTCTCACCCTTGACAGGACAAAAAGAAATAAGAAGAGAATCAATACAGTAGATGATAATTTTTACGTTGGTTGGTTGTCTTTGGAATATTCCTCTGATTGGATAAAAATGTCCAGAATACTCACAGGAACTCCCTTCTCTCCAGAGGGTCCAGGAGGCCCCTGAGGGCCAGGTCGACCAGGAGGTCCAACAGGTCCAGCAGTACCAGCTTGGCCCCTCTCACCAGGGGACCCCTGCAGAGGTAAAAAATCATAAAGACAGTACCGATTACAGTTGCCGTTCATTAAGTTAATACTTTATTCTTAAGATGAGATATATTATTCATTATTATTAACGAATGAAACAATTTCCTTATCTCATCCCATTATTAAAACCCACAAAATGAATTATAGCCAGAAAAAAATGCACATTATGTATTGGCCTAACTCAAAGTAACTTAAATCATTTGTCCCACAGTACTTTGTGGGTTGGCTGGATATTATTGTATTTGTTTTCATTTAAATACATTGGAGTTAGGTTTTTAAAGGGTATTTAATAATAGAAAATTTCCCTCACTGGGGATCAATAAAAAGTATAAAATAATACATTTTAAATAAAACAATGATAATTGTCATATGGTTTGACACGTACGGCAGGTCCAGGAGGTCCGGCAGGTCCTTCGCTTCCCTTCAGTCCTCCACCTCCCTGAAAGAAAAGACAACAAGGGATTAATCAGTACTCTTTCACCTCACTTATGCATGACACTTAGGTCAATTTACAGCTTTCAAAGTCATTAATATCTGCATGACGATCTACTCAGTATTTCTCCTGGTTGTACTCACAGGGGTTCCAGGCAGTCCTCTCTCTCCAGGGAAGCCTCTCAGTCCTGGGGGTCCGTCTTTACCGGGGCCTCCGGGGGGTCCAGGGTCTCCCTTGGAGCCCTCCTTCCCTGAGGGACCAGAAAGTCCCTGCTCTCCAGGTGGACCTTGGGGTCCGGGGTGGCCACGCTCGCCCATGGGGCCGGTCTCTCCTGATGGACCCTGGGAGGATAGAGACGGACAGGGCACAGAGGGGACGGAGACGTTGGGAAAGAAGAAAAGAAAAGAGGATGCTGTTATGGAAACTGATTTCATTTCCTGTATCGGTAATACAGAAAACTGCACCACGATTAAGAAGACTCACCTGAGGTCCAACGACTCCAGGAGGCCCAGGTGGACCCATTTTACCTTGGAAACCCTGGAGGAGAGAAACTTAGTAAACAAACAAATCTACAAACAATATTAATAGCTAAAGAAAGCTTGGGTAGAAACATTAATGGGGTTAATTAATATTGAACAAACTAAT
Organism: Etheostoma perlongum; assembly: GCA_026937815.1. Lineage (NCBI taxonomy): Eukaryota > Metazoa > Chordata > Actinopteri > Perciformes > Percidae > Etheostoma > Etheostoma perlongum. The sequence goes on along the minus strand of CM049384.1, from coordinate 5,449,648 downwards.
GTGCTTGCTCAGGCAGCATGTGACAAATTGGAATCGATCAGTAATTATCAGTACAAACAAAATGCAAACAAAAACTACTAAGATCTCTTTAAAGCCAATACTCCTCCAAAGGCTGTCATTAAAATGTAATTCAAAAGATCAACAGGAAATTGTGTAAAACACATAAATAATATATTTTTCCACATTATGATGATTTCTAGGTAACAAACATTTCTGAGTGACTGCATCTTCATCAGGTATATTAAAAAAAAGAGTTGACTGGATGAGCCATGACTGGAATCAGTGTAAAGAGTATTTAATTCATCATTAAGAGTAGTAAAAAACACAACTCACAACTTCTCCTCTCTGCCCAGGGTGTCCAGGCAGCCCATCCTTTCCTGGTGGTCCCTGTAACAAAACATCCATCAACCATCAAATTTGAATTCAGTCTCCACCTTATGAGAGCTTTCCCTACAAGCTGTTAGATCAATATGCTACAATTCTGTCATGAGCAGCCAAGTGATACTACCTTGACTTTACACAATGTGTCTACAATCAGTCAATAAGAAACTGGTATCAAAACGTTTTCTTACGGGAGGTCCCTTTGGTCCGGGGAAACCGTTGGCTCCCTGAGGTCCGGGCAATCCCTGATGAGACAACAACATATGATATAATATGAAATCCCCAATAGCGCCATCAGTATCTTAACCAAAATCTTTAAAAATGTCTGACAGAGTGCTATGCAGCAGGACATGGAAATGAAAAAGAAGCGCTCACCCTCTCTCCAGGAGGACCAGGAGGGCCATCGCTTCCAGAAGTTCCCTAACAGGCAAACAAACACACAGTAAATCAATAAAAAAAGAACACTTTCAGACCTCAAACTATTATTCTTCAATATATTTTGCTTCTTGAGATAGGCTTAAATCTTGAGCAAGGCTATTTTGAGGCAAAGACCCATAAGAAATATGTAAATGAATCAAAGAAAACAGATGACAAAGTACAGGGATAAATCGCTGAATACAAGCCTTTCCATTAAAATATCAAAATACTGGGCCATGTTTATATTAAAACTGTTGGGATCCAAAACAAGACATCCATCTTTGTTTAGGTTCCATCAATATAAATGTGTAATGATGAGTACTATGATAACAGTGACAAAACATGATCATCAACAAAAAATGGTCATCAACATAATCATAATAATGTTCTGACATGTTATGTTATGACATATATGTTGGACAATTTCCCAAAACAAACCTTTGCTCCCGCTTTCCCAGTCGCACCCCTCGGTCCTCTCTGCCCTCGGGGGCCCTGGTGGACACAAACAATGAGCAGAATTAGTGAAAAACTATGCAAAAGTAATGCTAATCTGTGATTACGTTGATGTTACGAGAGTTTTAAATCAATCAAATCAAATTAAATCAATGCTTAAAGAATAACTTAAACTGGAACCCCCTGTTTTTGCTGAGCTCCAGTGGTTATGTGTCTCTGCAGTGATGCACAGGTGTACTATTATAACCAAGGGTCAGAGCTGAAACAGGCTGGACACTTTCAACCAGAGAGGGCAGTAAACCTCTGCTCAGGTGCTTCGTTACTCTTGAAATATCAAGAGCCTACAAAAACAGTTTTTGTCCATCTGTGCTCAACAGCTTGAGTGGAAGACATTAATCACATTCTCAGACCGAGCAAAGCTTTTACAAACTGGCTAAAACAAGGAATAAATAAACGTGAAATGGTACCGTTGGTCCTCTTTGTCCTCTAGGCCCTGATTTGCCACCAAGACCCTGAAAAAACAAACAACAAACATAATTTCAGACTCAGTCAGACAGAAGTGAAATGGACATTACTGAAGATAAATACAGGATATATCAATCCAGCTTTTCTGGGTAGAGATCATTCATCAGCTACCTGATTTGACATTTTGACATAGATCTCTGCTTTGATCACTTATTATCTATGGCCCTAAGGAGGTGAATAGTCTGGCTTAAGAAGCAAAATCTTGGACAGAGCCATTGAGTTACCCTTGTTCCCTTCTCGCCGTTTGAGCCGGGGAATCCTGGGAATCCAAGAGATCCCTGAAAAACAAATCAACATAAGTACTGTGAGGCCTGATGATAACTTGCGTGAAAAAAAAGTCATCTTGGATGAATATATGTGGCCGTGAGGATGATATATGTGTTTCTCTTACCTTGGGTCCTTGTCTTCCAGGATATCCAGGAAGTCCAGGTACACCAAGTTTACCCTGAAAATATGTGACAATGTCATTAATCATTATCCTTTAATGTGAATGGGTTTCAACATCTGTTATTGTGTTTGAAATATTACAACAAATTGTATCACAAGGATGCTAGTGATGATTTTTTCAAATTCAGATCAATATTCTACAGTATGAAGGTAAACAAAAATTAGCTGACATTGTGCTCAGGTGTGTAATCGTCATATTAACATGCAATAAAATTAACAGCAAAATATCAGAAGTTTAGTCACAGCAACTTACACAACAATTTTAAAAAAACTTATGTGAAAATGAAATGCCCATGTTTCATTTAAATACATTTGTAATATAATTATAGAATACTGTAAACTCCATGTGTAAATGTCACATTTCACTTAAGTGTGCAAATGTGTACAACCACAAGAGGGCAGCACAGTAAAATGTCCTGCCTAATGTCAAAGTAGAGGCCTCTTTTTCTATTTTAAGTAATGGAAATATCTTGATGAATTTATGTGAAATTAAGCAGAATTTGCAACACAAAAAACAGAAGTTCAGTTTCAGAAGAATAATACATAAAGCAGGAAAATGATGCTCCTAAGAACATCAGTAACCTATCTCACATTACTCAGAGCTAATCATGTAATCTGGTTGTACCTTCTCTCCAACTAGTCCAATTGGTCCGAGCTCACCAGGGGGTCCGATGCGACCCTTTGGCCCCTCTGGACCATCCTCTCCTCTGGGCCCTGATACTCCAAGCTCACCCTGTCAGCAGGAGCAAAACTATCAGAGAAAATCAACAAAATTTAAACAGTACTGTGCAAAAGTCTTAGTCAGGTGTGGGAAAATGCTGTAAACTAAGAATGCTTTCAAAAATATAAATAATGATTGTTCATCTTTTTTTATCAATTTACAAAATGCAAAGTGAGCGAACAAAAGAAAAATCAAAATCACTTTAAATTACTACCCTTTGCCTTCAAACCAGCATCAATTTGTATAGGTCCACTTGCAAAAAGTCAGGCAACACTGAGGATCGTAGACGCAGTGGTCGGCCAAGAAAACTTAGTGCAGCAGATGAAAAACACATCAAGCTTATTTCAGAAGTGGTCTTCATGAAGAGTTTCAGCCAAAAAGCCATACCTCCGACATGGAAACAAGGCCAAGTGACTATGCATGAAAACATAGGAACAGGTGCAGAAAAATGAGCAGGTGCTCTGGACTGATGAGTCAAAATGTGAAATATTTGGCTGTAGCAGAATGCAGTTTGTTTGCCGAAGGGCTGGAGACCGCTGCAATAATGAGTCTGCAGGCTACAGTGAAGCATGGTGGAGGTTCCTTGCAAGTTTGGGGCTGCATTTCTGCAAATGGAGTTGGAGATTTGGTGAGGATTAAGGGTGTCCTCAATGCTGAGAAATGCAGGCAGATACTCATCCATCATGCAATACCATCAGGGAGGCGCATGATTGGCCCCAAATTGATTCTGCAGCAGGACAACAACCCCACGCTTGCAGACAAGGGGATTAAGAACTAACTTCAGTGTAAAGAAGAACAAGAAGTCCTGGAAGTGATGGCATGGCCCCCACAGAGCCCTGATCTCAACATCATGGAGTGTGTCTGGGATTACATGAAGAGACAGAAGGATTTGAGGAAGCCTACACCCACAGAAGATCTGTGGTTAGTTCTCCAAGATGTTTGGAACAACCTTCCAGCAGAATTCCTTCAAATACTGTGTGCAAGTGTACCTAGAAGAATTGATGCTGTCTTGAAGGCAAAGGGGGGTCACACCAAATTCCTCTTCTGTTCATTCACTGCATTTTGTTAATTGATGAAAATAAACTATTAACACTTCCACTTTTGAAAGCATTCTTATTTTACAGCATTTTTTCATACTTGCCTGAAACTTTTGTACAGTATTGGTATATAGATATAAAGAAAATATGAAATGACAATGACTGAATGAATTAATGAATCAATCAATCAATCTTACCCTCTCTCCCTTAACACCAAAATCTCCCTTAATTCCAGGGAAGCCATCTTCTCCCTAGAAACACAAGCAAACAGCAAAAGACTACATCAACCTGTTTATTGAATCAAAATCAGTTTAGACAAAGATGAGAACATGTCCTGTTTTATGTTTTTGCTATTGTGTGTCAACTAAAAATGTACACTATGCAATTGTGATTTTAAGTGAGGGAAAATCTAACTAAGTGGAAGTATTATACTGTAATGTATCACTTACCTTCTCTCCCTTGTGGCCCTTCAGTCCACGGATTCCTTGACTTCCCTGGAATTAAAGCATTGCATAATCAATACTAAGGAACATTTAAGTCCTTATGTTTATTGCACATGTAATACAAAATCCCAAAAAGTAAAAATAGTAATTTAAAGTGTGCAAAATTGGTATGAAAAAGAAGACTTAATGAAAAAGTGAACTGAACTGACCTTGATGCCACGAGGGCCGGGATAGCCGATAGCTCCCTGGGGACCGTTGGGACCCTGGAGAAGGTCAAAGAAAGAAGGACGAGTTAACATCACAACGAATGCCTTAAAGTAAGAGTGTGTTTGATGGAAGGGACCAAGCCCGGGGGTGGGTGTGATGGGCTGATGACTGACACCCACCTGGTTTCCTTTGGTGCCAGAAGGCCCCTCCTTCCCTGGGTGACCCTGAGAAGGAAAGACAGAGAGCTCAAGTCTCAGCAAAGACTAGTGTTGGTAGATTTAACCTAATTCAGTTTAATGATATTAACAAAGAAAAATAAGGAAGAGACTAAACGTACAGGAGGGCCATCAGCTCCAGGCATTCCTGGCAGGCCTGGTTTTCCTGTGGGACCCTGGAGGAGATGACAAGGTGGTCATGAGTGAGACTCCAGAAGAAGTTGGTAATGTACTTCAAACTGTTTGGTAACTGCTCTAAAAAACCAAAAGATTAATAACCAGTGCTAATTACTGTGAAGTTACCAAGCTGACAAGTGGGAGCTGTTTCCTTAATATGCTTAATGTGACAAAGAGAAGGATGTGTAATTCCAATGTGATTGCAGAGTTTTTTAACCTTTTTTATTTTTACTTCTGGACAGAGCCTGGCTAGTAGACTTTATGCTAAGCTAAAATAAGCTTATCTGCTGCTGGCTGTAGCTCATATTTAAACAAAGAGATACAAGAGTGTTATCAGTCTTTTCATATGTTACTATTGCCAAGAAAGCCAATAAGCCCACTTAAAAAAATGACTGTTGTTTGAAAAGTCTACAAGAGAAAAAGACATTGATAAAGAGTAATCATCAAGCAATCCTCCTCATCCCTTTATGTATTGAAATCAAGAATAATAGCATATGATATACAGTGCATGTCATGTTACTTTGAATCTAATCCAAACAGATCTCATGTTGTGAGTATAACTTCATATTTTTCACAATTTCCGGACCATATGAATAAAATTATCATTTTATTACACTTATTTGTTAATGTAATATAAACATACATTTACTTAAAACACTTTTAAAAACCTACATACTTTCTGGACAAAAATGTGATGCTAGACTATGGACTATGAAATATCCCAAGTCTCTGATACATGATACATGTATATTGCTGGATTTCACTTTTTCAATATCATTGCATTATGTAACAGTCTAATAACTGCTTGTTTTTATTTTTTAATACCAAAAAAACAACAAATTGCGGATGCAGAATGCTCTCTACATATATTGGCTATAAAAAATACCTCACAGGGCTAAAGGGCTTTTTGGAGCTCTATCCTTCATAAATAGATAGATACAATGTGTAAACATTCATCCTCTATTCTATAACTATTTTTTTAAGAGTATATATTCTTGGTATCTTACTTTCTCTCCTGGGGGTCCGAGGGCTCCCTGAGGTCCTGCCATTCCCTAAAAAGAAATAATAAATGAATTAATTTTGTGTTGTGTGCATGTGCATGCACATCTTTGCTCTTTCACACACGGTTACTTAGTGAAAGAAGTTAGTATTACACAAGTAGAGTATGTGATAGTGACCAGCTGTCCGCGGCCTCACCTGAGTTCCTGGGGTTCCCTGCTGACCTGGAGGTCCTGGCTCTCCTTGGGGACCCTGAGACACGGAAAGAAGATAAAGTGATGAAAAAGTGAAGACCAAATGAGGAAAAGAGTGTCACATCTTAGAATTACTCATAATAAAAGGTTTTGTGATATAATTACAGCCACTGATAGTAATTATCAACTGATTCAAAAATTATATGATAACATGGTAGATAACTTAAAGTGACACTGACCAGGTTTCCCTTGGGACCATGGGGCCCGTCATTTCCTCGAACACCCTGACAAGAAAAGAGGACAAACAGAGAAAAATCAGATTGGAAATCTGAACAACACTGATGTCAACAATTCAAACACAGTTGCACATACTAATGATTAACTCACTTTTATATTCAAAGCAATTCTTTTTTTGCTGCCTGCTGTAGGAACTGATACGATCCTGTCCTCATTGCTCGATGCCACTCACAGCAAATTACAGATTTTGGTGATGATGGGAGTGTGTGGTTTAGCTTTGTCGGAATCAGCACTTAAAAACTGCAGCTTATAAGGGGAACTCCACTGATTTTACCCATAAATATCTGTTTAGAGTTCTTAAGTAGTATAAAGGTACTGAAGCTGATACTCTGTGATGCTGGCTCACCAGACGTCTGTAGCCCGCTCTTCAGGTCTGCTTCAGGTTAGCAGCTGGAGGCTACATTAGCTACTACTAGCATAACACACCTGAATTTCTGACCAATCAGTGGTCGAGTTGCATTGTGGGGAATGTGGGCACCAGTTTTTAATGAAGAAAAAAATAAAAATATGACTATATCTCTGGTTCTGCTGCATTAATTTTGATCCTTTTCAAAGAATTGAATATGATTCAGACAATGTTAAATCTTTGGAGTACTCTTTTTCATGTACTAGTTGAATAAGTACTCTGATGTTTTACTTAAGTAGAAATAGCAACACCACTAGAAACACACTGTTACAAGTAAAACTCCTGCTTTAAATTTGTTTGCTTAAAGGTGCTGTAGGTAGGATTGTGAAGATCCAGGATTTAGACAAAAAGGTTAGAGTTATTACTGCATTATAATTATTGATGCATTAATGTGTTCATCACTTTAATGTTTCGACTGGTATGAGTGGAGCTAATATGAATTGAATTCATATAATTGCGGGGTTGCCTAACTAATAATGAATCATCATTTATTAGTGGATTCTGTATCTAAATCTGCAAAGTAGCTATGGCTGTCAAATAAAATGTAGTGGAGTAAAAAGTGCAATAATAACCTCTGAGATGGAAAGGAGTAGAAGTATAAAGTAGCATAAAATGGATATACCGAAGTAGAGTAGCACAAAATTGTACTTTGGTACAGTACTTAAGTAAATGTACTTAGTTATATTTTACTGCTGTTTGAGGGCAGACCTCAACCACAGCTAAACAACTCTAATACATATAAATATATGAGCGCTAAATGGACACTTGGGACATAGCTGCCTGAATCCTGGGTGATACTGGGTGTCTTGGTATTGTTTTGTTGTTTTGAGGTGACTGTGGGAACATTACATGTTCATTTTTAGATCACTGGATATCCCCATCTTTATATCCGGTTTCATGGTGTTGTTTCAGGAGGTGCTGTGGGTGTTCAGTGGTCACAGATGGATAAAACAATGCACCTAAAATAAAATCAGCACAATGTGGTTTTAATTGTTTTTACTCACAGGAGGTCCAGAGATTCCAGGAGGACCTTTGGGTCCGAGCAAACCACGAGGTCCCTAGAGACACACACACACACACACACACACACACACACACACACACACACACACACACACACACACACACACACACACACACACACACACACACACACACACACACACACACACACACACACACACACACACACACACACACACACACACACACACATCAGTAAGTAATTCAAATCATATTCCAACAGCTTCACAATTTATATTCTCAAAAAAATAACAATATAAATGTGAGGTCAAAAGGTCAACAACAGCTACAGCTGCAACAGGAGCATCGGGACAAACTGACAGATGAATATGTAGTAAACTAATGATTATATTGTAATGATTGTTACAGTTTGTTGATTAAAAAAAAGTATTTGAAACAAACTAAATGGACAGTTTACAATCAAACAATTTGGTAGATGGTATGGTGTACCTTTAAATAATTATTGTTTAAGGGAATTATTTTTTTCAATAAAAAAAATACTTTGGAGACATCAAAAATGGTAGCTCTCTTGTCTTAAATACTATTGTAAGACTTCTTTGACATACTGTTTGAATACTGTTGTAAGACTTCTTTGACATACTGTTTGAATACTATTGTAAGACCTCTTTGACATACTGTTTGAATACTATTGTAAGACCTCTTTGACATACTGTTTGAATACTGTTGTAAGACTTCTTTGACGTGATCACTTTATAAGATATAGCAATCAAGTGTTTTGCCATAAAGTCTACTTTTATGACGACTATAACGTTCAGGGTCTTTTTTGACACTGTCATAGTTAGAGTAGTTGTACTGGACTGTAATATATTGAAAAGTGTTTCTAATATTCTGCCCCCCCCATATGTGTAAATAGGGAGGACAAACTATTTAGAAACATCTCTCATTATAATGTAGTCCAGTACAAGACCACTTTAACAATGACCTCTGACTTAGACTTCTCTTTAGTGTAATAAAAATATTAAATTTATATTTTGGACATTGTCAACAAAATCAGAACATTATAGACTTTAGAAAGGTAGAATTAAGGCCGAGCTGTTGTACTGGATTGCACAGGTGCACCTAACAAAGTGTCTTATTTTATGAAAAAAACGTATAGTCTCATTTTATAAAGTTTGTAAAATTTTGAACGTTTATTTATTCTGGCTTACTCATAAGGTTTATGTTATTTATGAAGCGGACAGGAGTTTACATCCAGACATCCATTTCAGTCTGCACATTTCTTGTAGACTTCCTAGTAGAAATCATTGCACTATCCTGTGAGTGATCCTGCAGCACTTCTACCTCTCCATCACTGCCTGACACATAATTACAGTGAAGAACCCCAACTATTTAAGTAATTACTGCTATGCTGAGAAACAACAGGTGGGAAGGTAGAAAGATGGATGCACAGGAATGTACAGTATTATGGGATGCTGTTTATAACTGAGACATATAGACAAGAGGGAAGAATTCAAAATCGGACTGTGTTGTCATTGAAACACTCACTGGTTCACCTGGGAGACCCCTGGGTCCAATGTCTCCGTCATCTCCCTGGAAACAACACACATAAACAACATGTCAAGGATGTAAAGATGTTGATTATTATCAGTTATGGAGTGACAAAATGGCAGATGTTTTCTTTTTTTATATCTTCGTACCCTTTCTCCGTCCTCTCCTTGAGATCCTGGGGGTCCCATTGGACCTGAGTCCCCTGGGGAGATGAAAGAATGGAGGAGTGAGGAATTTAACATGATTTAGCTCTTCTTACAAACAGAGACCCAAGTATTAAGGTTCTTATAAATATTAAACACTTGTATTTGTCTAGGTAATGTCTGATTATTAATGTATGTATTGTTATTGTATGTTATTGATGTGCAAAAAATGAATGAAATCATAATAAACAACAACAGAAAACACGCAAAATCTTCTTTCTACTACCACTATTACTGCTACTAATGCCATGGTTTTCTTGGTACGCCGGTTCACTCTTACTTTATTTAAACCTAAAGCTGGAAGTAAAGAGATCCCAAAGTGAGCTCAGTACAGAAGGAATTGTCAGACAAGGACTCCATGAAGACAGCGGAGATTGCTGAAGTTCCACCTGTAGTGAGTTTGCACTTATCTGGTTTCTGATTATATTGATTACAGGACAGTCTTTACAAGACTAAGGGACAGCAGACACAAAACTTGCTGTAGTTAAATCATTATTTTATCATTTAAACATATCAAAGTCTTGGTCTGAAATTCCGTAAATCAAAACAGCAGATTCAGAAATGTTTGATCAATTATATTTATTTACAAATAATGTTTTTATTTTCCGACTCACCCTGTGTCCTTTGTCACCGGGCAAACCAGGAAGGCCATCAAAACCACGGTCACCCTGAGAGAGACAAACAGACATGTAAGGTATTACTAAAGCATTGCAGTAGACATAGAAATATATCACAATTGGATACAATGCATTAACACCGAGTTTAAACTTTTGATATGTACTGCACATAGCTGTGACACCAAAGAAAGCGTGAGATGCTCAGTTGGACTTTATTGTCAGAGCAAGACTGGCTTAATCATAATCCTGCGTAGCCTACCAGGTTGTACATTTATCATTACACAAATTCACAATGAAAAAAACTACAAGCATTGAAAGACCTGGGAGTGATAGGTTTAATTTTTAAGGCAACATCACAGTTACTGTCAGTATGAATGTGAACTCAAATGAGACCACAATTTAATTTTTTTTATTGGGGGATTGGGATTTTTGCAGGACTTTTAAATAAAATGCCAGGCCAGCGACGGACAAAGAGTTACAATCTCAAGCCAGTAGAGTTCATTTTGACGATGTCCATAAAGAAATGGCACTAAAGAAAGGTTACCTTAGATCCAGACTCTCCTGGCATTCCCCTGGCGCCATCAGCTCCGGCACGGCCCTATTAGGAGACAAGCAAAGGAAGAACATGTTTCAAAAGTGATTTATATATCAGACACAGTTGTAGCACTTGCCAAACAACAATGATCAGTTTTTTTTTTTATAGGGCTTGCTTGGCAAAGATGGAGATAATATTAACAGGGCTATAGGAGAGATCCACGTATGAAAATAGATAGATTCCTTGTCTAAAAGACATATTGAGGTATTGGTTGAAACATCTACACCATTCACTTAGAATTTACTCCTGAGTCTCTTTGAGAAACAGCAGTTATGTTCTGTGTACTTTGAGTCAAACAAACAATAAACAACCTAAAGACCAACCAGCCATTTTTCATACTCACTCTTCTTCCTGCTTTGCCTGGAGGTCCCATTATACCCTGGGATCCCCTGGGGCCCTGAGAAATTAATTATTAATTAGTCTTTGATAAATGGTTGTCATAGATCTGACCTGAGTACACTATAAGTTCAATAATAACATACACAATAATGTACTGTAAAAGGAAGGTAATTTGTTCTGTGGTTTGACGTACACATTTCTTTTCATGATTTTGAGTTCAGGTTCAGTGTTTTTACCTGAGGACCAGGGTCTCCACTCTCTCCCTTCAAACCATTACTTCCTGGATTTCCCTGAAACAGTGACAACAATCATCACCATCACAATCATCAGCAGCAGCAGCAAAACCATTTACTGTTGTACGCCCCTTAAAGTGCACATATTATGCTTTTTGGCTTTTCCCCTTTCCTTTATTGGACAAGGGACTTGCCATCTCCAACAGAAAACACTGTTCACACACTGCTCCAAACAGCTCTATTGTAGTCCATTCTTTACTTCCGTAACAAACGTGTGTCACTTTGTAACACACATTATAATGCTCGCCAATGTGCTAGCGTGGCACGCCCTCATACTCCTGACTGGCTAGTAGTGCTGACCCAGGTACTGAGCATGTGAGATGCCTCACTCGGAAGCTAAAACGGAGAGCTCAACACACAGGGTGAAAAGAAGAGCTACAGCAATGTGTAGTACAACAAAAATACGTTTTTTTATGAAAATTAAAAGTGAACATATTATGATATAACCTCTAAATACAATTATGAATCTAAAAATGAGCATTGTATGGGTACTTTAATTATTAGAGAAAAGAAAAAACCCAAAGTTGTTTTGTAATTAAGGGGACATATCAAAAGGCCTTTAAGAGCCCTACTGTATAATGAGATCTGAATCCTTGTTTAGGTCCCGGTTTTTGTATTGTGTAGTGCATTGTGACTCTGTACAGCTAAGGGTCAGAATGACAGATAACATACCAGTGGTCCAGGGCGTCCAGTGAATCCCATTGGTCCAGGAGGTCCTTTCAGGGCCATCTAGAGACAACATCTCAAAATCAATGATGATGAAGGCACATGGCTTCTTGTAATGTAGATGATGAAGAAAAGAAAAGTCTCCTTTTACACTCATAAATCTCCCTGGATGAGAACATAAGCTATATGTTTAAAATGTAAATGTAAAAAGTAAGATGTTATGAAGGTTTTCTCTGCTCTGTTTGTGTTATGTGCACTCTTTTATTTCTTGTATATAACATGTTATGGTTCTTGTACTCACTTTGGTAAGGTAAGTGCCTTTTTAATATCAATAGCAAAGTAAGGCTAATGTCTATCAAATCATATGTGCATACATGTTATTACCCATCTACAGACACAATGTTTTTTTAAAGATGGCAACATTCTGGGGCAATGGGCAAAGCATCAAGACTCCACTGATGGATCCTTGAGGAAAACTAACCATACACTGGAAATGGGAAGTTAAAGTGATGACTGACCCTGGCCTGAGACAAGATGGCTGCGGCCTGGGCTTCCTGTGCAGAAACGGCAGGACCCTTATCTCCTCCACTCTGACCAAAACGGAACTGCAAAAAAGAAAAGAAAAAAGCATTTAGACATCTGAGTGGACGCTGTGCCTAATCAATAGTAGAGGGTAAGTGTTGGAGAAATTGATTATGATTTATTAAAAAAAACATACGGTTGAACAATTACTTGAACTAATAAAGACGACAAACAAATTAAAAATTATTAGATTAGCAAGGAACCTCCAACTTATTGATCTTTGAATATGCAGTCTTCAAATATTTAAAGAAAATACAGCTTCAAGGCATTTTAACAGGTATTTGTATTGAACAGACATAGTTATACAGATTAATGAACCAGGGCCAATCACATGTTTGGCCATTCAGACAGTATCCCTTTCTAATGAAGGATCAGAAGTTAAGGGGGACTCACAGGCAGCATGACTGAGGTTCCAGGAGGTCCAGGGACTCCGTCAGCTCCAGGCAGACCAGCCTTACCAGGAAGGCCCTGCAGGACGGATAGAGGAAAGGGTGAGCTGGCGGGTTGAAGGAAAGAGTGGAAGTAAAATATGCTTCTTTTGCATAGTGCATCTGCATTAACCAACAATGTTTCAGAATTGTCTGTGCACAGATTCAGCACTAATCTCTACAAACCTGCACTAACCCTCAGATAAAATGAAACACTCACCCTCTCGCCAGGGTCGCCAACAGAGCCAGGAGGTCCAGAGGAGCCGGGCGGACCTGTAGGACCCTGGAAGAGTAGGGGGAAGAGGATATAAGTGTTTTGATGGCAGAGGACTAATCAAACTACAGGAGTATAAATGTATTGAGGTCTGTTAAATATCCTTTGGACAGAAACACAGGAATAATTATCATTTACTCACAGCAGGTCCCTCAGGTCCTGGAGGTCCATCAATCAGCATACCCTGCAAAAATCCAAATGAAGTCAGAAATGTTACACAGGAGAAAATCTCATAAAAAGAACATTCAAGTGTGTACATTGAAGAAAGTGATAACTCCATTATAAGACTTCCCTGTTTTTGTTTGTAATGTACCTTAAAAAGGATTTTTTTTGTTTTTATGATACACATTTGGCTCCTACTGGAGAGATCAGTCCTGACTGCATTTCAGGTTAAATAACTTATATCTTAGCATTTTAAGATTAAAAAAGAAAATCAGCTTGGATGACAAATGGAAACATTTTTAGCCTTTTCTACAAGGACAAGATGGTCTTTGGGATGGGCATGGTTGCTGCCATTAAACTACCAGTTGTCTAATATAGAATGTTTGTCAAGCTCCTCATTGAAAATTGACAGCTGGTCAACACAGCAGCTGGACGCATTGGTACCAATTGAAACAACTATGGGACAGTATAGGCAACCCACTGTAGGCATGTCCTGTGATTTTATAACAGAATAGGTATTGTTCTTCAGCCAAAATGGTATTCTAATGAATGTGTTGAATCACACCCTCAACTTCATGTGTAATTCAATCTATCTTGAATTACAGTTAGAAAAGCAAGATATTGACTGGAGGGTTACTGGTGGAAACCCATGGAGCTTCTGGGGAAATTGGCTGAGAACAAGCTTACAGTGGGTACGGAAAGTATTCAGACCCCTTTAAATTTTTCACTCTTTGTTTCATTGCAGCCTTTTTCCAAAAATCAAAAAAGTTCATTTTATTTCTCAGTAATGTACACTCAGCAACCCATCTTGACAGAAAAAAAACAGAAATTTAGAATTTTTTGCATATTTATTAAAAAACAAAAACTGAAATATCACATGGTCATAAGTATTCAGACCCTTTGTTCAGTATTTAGTAGAAGCACCCTTTTGATCTAATACAGCCATGAGTCGTTTTGGGAAAGATGCAACAAGTTTCTCACATCTGGATTTGGGTATCCTCTGCCATTCCTCCTTGCAGATCCTCTCCAGTTCTGTCAGGTTGGATGGTAAACGTTGGTGGACAGTCATTTTCAGGTCTCTCCAGAGATGCTCAATTGGGTTTAAGTCAGGGCTCTGGCTGGGCCATTCAAGAACAGCCAAAGTTGTTGTGAAGCCACCCTTCGTTATTTTAGCGGTGTGCTTAGGGTCATTGTCTTGTTGGAAGGTAAACCTTCGGCCCAGTCTGAGGTCCAGAGCACTCTGGAAAAGGTTTTCGTCCAGGATATCCCTGTACTTGGCCGCATTCATCTTTCCCTCGATTGCAACCAGTCGTCCTGTCCCTGCAGCTGAAAAAAACCCCCACAGCATGATGCTGCCACCACCATGCTTCACTGTTGAGACTGTATTGGACAGGTGAAAGACAGTGCCTGGTTTTTCCACACATAGGCTTAGAATTAAGGCCAAAAAGTTCTATCTTGGTCTCATCAGACCAGAGGTCACCATCTTGGAGTCCTTCAGGTGTTTTTTTGCAAACTCCATGCGGGCTTTCATGTGTCTTGCACTCTCGGGCCACTCTGCCATAAAGCCCCGACTGGTGGATTGCTGCAGTGATGGTTGAACAACTTTTCCCATCTCCCGACTGCATCTCTGGAGCTTAGCCACAGTGACCATTGGGTTCTTCTTTGCCTCTCTCACCAAGGCTCTTCTCCCCCATAGTCAGTTTGGCCGGACGGCCAGCTCTAGGAAGGTTCTGGTCGTCCCAAACGTCTTCCATTTGAGGATTATGGAGGCCACTGTGCTCTTAGGAACCTTAAGTGCAGCAGAAATTTTTTTGTAACCTGACCAGATCTGTGCCTTGCCACAATTCTGTCTCTGAGCTCTTCAGGCAGTTCCTTTGACCTCATGATTGTCATTTGCTCTGACATGCACTGTGAGCTGTAAGGTCTTATATAGACAGGTGTGTGGCTTTCCTAATCAAGTCCAATCAGTATAATCAAACACAGCTGGACTCCAATGAAGGTGTAGAACCATCTCAAGGATGATCAGAAGAAATAGACAGCACCTGAGTTACATATGAGGGTCACGGCAAAGGGTCTGAATACATATGACCATGTGAATTTCAGTTTTTGTTTTTAATAAATATGCAAAAAATTTCTAAATTTCTGTTTTTTCTGTCAAGATGGGTTTGAGTGTACATTACTGAGAAATAAAATGAACTTTTTTGATTTTTTGCAATGAAACAAAGAGTGAAAAATTTAAAGGGGTCTGAATACTTTCCGGACCCACTGTAACAAGCTTAAATACACCTGCTGAGGTAAAGCTTTTTAAAGACAGTGACTCACAGGCTCCAAGACAGCAGGTTCTCCTTTGTCTCCTTTCTGGCCTCTGACGGCGGCCTGAGGAAAACACACATGTAGCCAACAACACAGCATAGTCAGTATAAAGGTACTCACACACATACATCAAAAACTAAAAAGGCAAATGCACACTGCAGATTTGGCTGCATGCATTTGGACAGCAGGTGCACACTTACACACGACACCCACATTAGTTTGCAACATTGTTACAACATTATTATGCCAGTGTTTTCCAAACTGTTGGTCCATTACTTGAATATTTGTTTTTGCATAGATACAGAGAATGATGTTGGCTTAGCAGCTCTAAATGAAGCCATACACTGAGATAAACAGCATTCAAGACAAAAGATGCAGCAGTTGGTTACTGCTGCACTTCCAAATGCCTCTTTATGCAGTGTATGTGACAGTTCAAGTTATCATTTATGTTTTTAGGATCCCAAATAGCTTCAACTACCAATCGCTATTCATCCAAGGGTCCCGAGTTGCTCACTATACACCGTATAGAATAAAACCAATTTCAACCATTGATGTGGGGACTATGTCTTGGTCCGTAAAGTATTTGAAATGCATTCAAATACAGGTTTCTCTGTGACTGATTGAGTTTGTTTGGCATAGAATTGAATCCATGATTATAACATTGCATATTGGCCATTTTGAATTTACGAACACTTTTGGTTGGGGGACTAAAAAAGGTGTTAAAAATCAATACATCAAATGAATACAAGGGTAGATGATATATTTTTAGATTCAAGGAAAAATAGGTAACATTAGTCAAAGTTGTAGCGGGTCCTCCTGAGATTTCTAAACAGATTCTATAACATTTAGGTCTGTCTAAAATCCACACTTATGTGTTAAAGTTATGGTAATTATGGCTACATTCTCTATCCCAGTCTTCTACGTAAAGCTTTATATAGTACCAGGTGTGTTCAAATTAGCCACCATGGTTAAGAAGAGTGGTAAAAAACTAAACACACCAAAATGAATTATGTGTTTCCATAATGGCCTTTGAGAGAAGGCAAACTCAAACAAGTCACTTGAGAGGACATTGAATACAATTTGACAAAGACTAGGATTCAGATTTGGTTGAAACTGATTTTGTTTTTTTTTTGCCTCTGAAGCAAAACAACTTACGCCTCCCTCATCTGTCACAGCGGACAGGGCAGGGCCCATGTTGGCTTCGCCCTCTCCAGTCTCCAGCATTGGCTCATTGTAGTCCTTGTAGGAATAGTCGTATTCCTTAAGGCCCACGTCCACATACTCCTCAGTAAAGGCCTCCTCGCCCACACCGCCTGCCTTGGTGGCATCTACCTCCTCTCCCACCAACGTTGTCTCCACCTGGGGCTGGGTTGGGTTTATCAGAGCGGCAACGGGGTGGATAGAGAGGCACGGGAGGATGTATCAAGCAAAGGGAAATAAAGATGCAAGAGGAAGAAGAAGGAAGGAAGGAAGACGGAGATGTATAAATGATGGGGAAACGTTAGTAAAGGAAAGAGAAATATAGAATGAATCACCAGGGGGAGTAGAAGAAGGGAGCATATATAGAAAGAAGTGAGTCTTACCTTTTGCAAATAAAAAGTGACACAGGGACAGAAAACAAAAAGACATCTGGCAGACTGTGGTATCTGTCCTTCATGCTTAACTTCAGTCAGATTCTTTCAGGTGAATTACAGATTTGCAGGACAATCCTGCGATTTTAGATCTCCTGTTAATCATTAATTGTTAAATTTATAATAGTATGTTTCCACTAAAGCATATCCTCATCAGCTTGTGTGTGATGACCTGTCCAATTTTGCTCAAATATATTATCTGACATTGTCGTTTGGTTTAATGTCATGGTTTTGCTTGTCTAGCCACTAAACACACAGAACTGATATGAAGCACTTTGTGAAAACAAGCTGCTGCTATGTGCTATGCTATGCAAAGCAAAAGCTATGTTATTTTCTATTTTACTTACCATGGTTGTTTTAAAAACAAATATGAATCCAATGGAATTATGCTGTACCTTTATCTCATATAAAAATGCAGTAATTGAAAATACAACTGAAGCCTTTTTACAACAAATTGTGAATAATATGTATAATGTTAGAAAATTATATACCATATACCATATAGAACTGACACAATTCTCATCAAAACATTAGCAAAAACATCAGAATTGGAAAACAAAACAAAGTCATCAAATTCAGCTAATATAGATGATAAAATGGTAATGATGACAATATGGATTATTGCCAAAATAAGTGAACTGTGAGAAACAGATCAGAACTGTGAGAAACTCAGTCTCAAATTCTGGCGGTTTAGAGCAAAGTAAGCCACAGTAATTACTGTATTCTTTAGTTCAGTTAGATCTTTCTCTCAAACCAGAATGCATTATATTCATCTCCCATTGTTGCTGTGGTTAAAACTGCATATCAAATAATTGTACGCGTATCCCTTTCTCACAAGATCTTTGTTCTTATGTCAAGATCACAACTTGATCAACCAAGGGTCTTGAGATGAGATCAGGAATCTTGTTGTTAGAGGGAAAAGGGATACACATAAAAATGTTTGATGATACAAGCAGATGAATGTGGTGCATTCTCTTTGAAAAAGTGTGTCTTGTCACGTGGCATCGGTGCCAACAAAACATTGTTGTGTGATTAGAAAGTATAAAGAGAGACAGAACTACTTGGTAAAACTACAAAGACTGGGCTCACCACCACACAGGTATTACATGGTCCTCTTCCTTTGTTGATTGATGTTTCTTGTTTTGAGGCGAGGATTTATTCTTGTTTTTGTCACTTTGTGCCAATTGGTAACTTCTATTCTATTATTTTTGTATTTTCCCATGCAAATGAAAGGTCCCAAATTACACAATTCTTAGGTACATACTTGTATTTTTGGTTTCTACTGGAACATGTTTACATGCTTTAATGTTCAAATACAAATTACTTTGCTCATTCCATTGGTCTGAATAAACCTGTATTCACACTTTCTAACAGCCGTCTCTTTAAGTCCCCCTAAAGATAAAAGCCCAGTTTTCTCCGATTGATCAGCGTTTCTGGGTCTTCTGTATCTGCGCTCTCTGTGTTGTTGCACCATCATTGCAGCCGGGTAATAACTACAACGGCCCTGCAGCATCACTTTCCTACCTATATATAGTATAGTTGTAACATCAGAACTGTACGGAAGTCCTAACGGCTTGATAGAAATACGTTTCTAAATACGGGCTGTGTGCATTTCTCTGTGAATAAAGCATTTGATACTTTCACAGCATTAGCACCTTGACCAGCTTTATACAATATGGGACCTATAAACAAATATATCTGGATACTTAAATTTATGTTCTTAATAAGGTTTATTTATTCTATAAGTCTTCTTAGACTATTTCATTTTCTTGATCTGTGTCACTATCCAGTGTGTTTTCTTATTACCTGTACAGGGACCTCTTCTTGTTCAATCACCTCACCCTCTGGCACCGTCTCCTCATAGTAATAATCAGTCTCTGTAGCGGTGTGGCCAGCATCGGAATAGTCAGTATCTACATCCTGATTGGTCAAGTTGACAGGAATTGGGGAGCAGGGAGGAAGTAAGCAGATTTTAATGGGAGAGCGTGGTTAGTTCAAAGTCTGCTTGTAAGTGATGATGAGTTAAAAGTGAAAAAATGGAACACATCCTAAAATTGTGGTTGCCAAAGAATATCTTTACTGGCAACTCACATTTTTAAAGATGTGAATCCATTTTATAAAAGAAATTTCAGGTAGAATCTCAATGACTATAAATGTTGTCAGATGCAAGATTTAGGGAGTCATTGAGACTACTTTGCTGAGATTTCTTTTTATTGTATTGTTGAACATTTTTAGCTTCTTAAAGCACACAAAGCCAATATTCATGAAAGGGTGAAGTCTGCTCTTATTGGAAGTAAGTAGGACTGAGAGCCTCTATCCATCCTTAAAGATGAAAACATCATTACTTGATGCTTTGGGATGTCTAGTGTAACAAAGACCAGAAAACCAAGAGGCAACCCAGATTAACAGCCTCACAGAACATAATTCAGTTATTTCAATGTAACATATTCTAAGAATTTCCCAGAACCCACTAATAACCATGAACCCTTACAATGTCATTCTGCATGGAAGCAACTCCATAGTAGACTCCACATTGAATTCAATGTAACTTGTAATGCAAGCACACTTGCTTTTTTAGTTTCTGTGAGGCTGCTTTATTCATATTTGATACAAAATATGGCCAGATAAAGAGACACATGTCAGAGAGAAAACACAGGTACTTCAAAAACAAAAACAAAGGGAGGCCATGACAGAGTGAGAGGAGATGTGTTGTGTTGCTTGTGTATAGAATGTAATAGTATTTGTGTTTTCTCAGGTTTAGTTATTGTGCCACAGAAATCCATGCTCATTCATTTGACTGGTACGTTAATATTTTCCCCTGAAAAGAAAGAGACGGAGTGCTAAAGTGCATTCAGGTTCTGAGATCCAGTTTTAGCTTGAGTAGGAGTATGAAGTAAAGTAAAGAACAATGAAACTGTACAATTAGCCATGCTTCAATGTTCACCGCTTTATGATATCATATGAAGAAGTTGAGGTGATCATAAAGATCATATGATATATAAACAGAGGAGAAGGCACTCAGCGTGGTATGAACCAACTTCCATTCTGAAGACCAGATTGTCCACCATCGAGGATATACCTCAAAATTTGCACTGCAAGCCATCTATCGAAAGATGAAACTATTCATAAAATTTTGTTGCAGACCCTGGATGGTGGACAGAACTGGCAACCAGATGGGGCAGATGGATCATACAACTCTGGACACTGTGACCCAAACATGGACCCTCTTGTTGTACCTGTTGATAACCGTTGGTATTTTTCTTCGCTGGGACTGTAGTTCCACTCAGCACAGTCTTGACAAAGGGTGGGAATGGTTTGTGCTGGGATTTAACATTTTCCAACACCACCTTGGATTTCGTGGGTCTAGGTGGAGTTGGTCGGACAGGGGCAGATGTTGGAGGTACTTTCTTCGTCTTCACAACTCTGCTCACCGTTGGTTTGACCAGAGGGACTTTGGCGACCACAGTTTTAACTTTGGTGACTGGTTTTGCTGCTGGAGCTTTGGTGGCCACAACCTTTTTTGTTTTTGTAGGTTCAGCTTTTGATGCTTTTGTAGGTTTAGGTGCCTTTGTAGCTTCTACTTTGGCAGCTGATTTAGCTGCATTGACCACAGTCTTTTCTACTTTGACAATTTTCTCAGTCTTTGCTTTTGTAGTGGTTTCACTTTTTGCCTGGTTTGTAGCGCCATTACTAACAACTTTCTTTTCTACCACAGTATTAAGTTTGCCTTTGCCATTAGCCTTAGCCTCACCATTGACTTTATTCTCAGCTTTGCCATTAATTTTGACTTTAACCTCGGTGGTAGTTTTGCCATTTCCATTGGCTTTCTTCTCTGCTGCAGCTTTGCCATTGCTGTTTCCATTAGTCTTAGACACAACAGTCGATTTTCCATTGGTTTTCTTTTCTGCTGAGGATTTTCCATTTCCATTGACTTTCTTCTCAGCTACAACCTTGCCATTGCCATTTCCATTAACCTTGGCATCAGCTGTAGCTTTGCCATTGCTGCTCGTTTTTGTTACAGCTGGTTTTCCATTGCCATTGCTGTTGGCTTTAGCTGCACCATTTACTTTCTTCTCAGCAGCTGGTTTCCCATTGCCGTTCTTAGCTGGGGCAACCGTAGGCTTAGATTTAGCTGCTTCTGTTGGTTTGATCTTAGACAAAAGGATCTCTACTGCAGTTGGCTTAGCTTTGGATGGCTTGGCTGTGGCAGACTTGGGAGCTTTGGTGGGCATGGGCAACTTGACTACAAGTTTGGATAGTCCAGTCTTGGCAGGCTTAGCTGGAGTGGGTTTTGGTTTGACAGGGGTGGATTTAGTTGGGGTTGCTTTTCCATTGAACTCCTTCTTCTAATATCCGTGATTATTGTTTGGTTAAGATGTTGTTTAGTATGTAAAAGTGCATATTGACCAAAAGAGAGTAGAGGAAGACAAAGATATATGGAAGGGTTGGGAGGGGGATGAAAAGCACAAACAAGGGATGGACAGAAGGAGAGAGAAAGACAAGAGTGGATGTTTTGAGAAACAATGACATAAAGATGGCCAAGGCTTGGATGATTTACTGAGACTGTACAGGCATTACTGGATACAGCAGATGATTCATACAAGTTTTAAAACAGTAAGTAAAATACAACTGAAAAAATACCAATATTCAAACAAATTGAAAATCGACATTTTGAGAAATTTCACATCTTTGACCCGAGTTATTTAGAGGAGTGTTTGCTGATCTCTCCAGTAATGCCATTCCCAATATTAAATGACAAAGCAGCATCTTTGCGCTAATATGAACTGGAGCCTGTGGTTTGGCAGAGGCACTGAGTGTGTGGCTGGTCAGGTGAAGCTGGTGCTAAACACACACACACACACACACACACACACACACACACACACACACACACACACACAATACATAGACATCACTAAGGCACTGTGGCCTGCTGTGCTCTCTCTCCCTCTCTCTCCCTATGCCTCTCTCTCTCTCTCTATCACACACACACACGCACACACATTCTAATGCACTGCAAGACAGGGAAGGTTACTGCTGTTTAGCCATGTAAAGGAAAGAGCGTCGATGCCAGGCAAGCATGCAAATGCATGTGAGTGACATAAAAACACAAAATGAAAACAGTTCACAGTTAATTCTCACTCTTCATGCTACTATAAAGAAATTACATGCAAATTCACATTGTCAACAAACAAAAATTTCACCGTAAAACAGGCCATCACCATGAATATAAACTCCTCAAATATGCAATACAGAACACAATCAGACTCAAAGGAGGCATATTGTGGCATACATGCATGCCATATAAAGGTCAGCTTTACAACCAAGATGAAAATATGTGCATTGATATTCCCATGTTGACTGGAAAATTGGTATGGAAACTGATAACCCAGAAGTACAGTAGGTGCATGCGGTGATCCTCCAAGTCAATTAAGAAATCATGCGAGTATCAAAACAACACAGACACATGCCCTGGTCAAATAGCATTGCAAATGTTGCTGTGTTTTTTGTGATGAACTGTTAAACTGGGTGGAGTTCATCATAAAAAAATGAGGTGCAATAACAGAAAAGCATTTGAAAGTCAATTAATTAGGCACTTCTGTGATCAGCCACTTTGTGTTACAAATTTCATCTATCTTGTTCACAATGAAAATAAAAACAAAACATATTTACAAAGATGATTTGACCAAAATCAGGTAAAGAAAAGGCTACTCTGGCATGTTCTTACGTGTGTTTCCTATGCTAACTTGTATTTGGCATCAAAGACAAATCACCCAATCATCATGTAATCCATTGGTTTGATATGGACATTTCAGCAGATGCACAAATTAAAAAAATCAGAGTTGTTTTCAAGTAACCTTTCTTAATAGTCTCAACAAATTCTTGTAGAGTCCATTATGTGATAGAAGACCTTTGTTACATCCCTATTTAAACATGAACGTGCTCTCTTTAGACAGGATATATGGAAGAGTGAAGTATAGAGAACTGAGTGGAAATGAATGTGAGGAAAAAGTGATAATGTGTGTATAACAACACAGCTGCACCTACACCACCCCAGTGCCCCCACTTGGCCACATCTGGACACACACACCCACACACACATATATCACAACATGTAAATGACACAAGGACAAAAAATCATAAGAAAGAAAGGCACTCCTGTGTGACGAAGTCAGTGGAAACGAGTTGGACGTGTGAGAGGTCAATGTGGATTACAGAAAAGGTGAAATGTGAATACAACAAAGAGGGTATGGAATGATGAGGGATGAGAGAGGCATATGGAATGCTAAAAATATTTTTTTTCAAACAAACATTTTAGGGAATGTGGAATGTAAATCTTGTTCACACAAATATTTAGCAAGCTAAACCTATATTATGAATTAGGCCACTGTTATTTCTTTAAATCCCCTCTCTCATTCTCCTTCCCTTCCACAAACCCGCTCCTGTTTTCCCTCTCTCATGCTCCCTCTTTACCTGTTGACTGGGGGCCCCAGGTTGAGGAGAGGGGGACGCAGAGGAGGGAATGCCTGTTGTTTCCTCATAATAATAGGGGTATTCATGGTCATCCTGCTCCTCATCAAAGTACTGAGAGAGATTGGAAGGATTGAAAGATGGGAAAGATGGACGAAGGGATGGGTTGGCAGATGGGACATGAAAGCAAGAGGAATGAAACGAGAAGAATGCATGAAAAGGGGGAAAGTAGATTTCCAAATGGGAGGTGAACAGAGATTGCAGAGGGCAAAGAGGGAAAATATAGGAGAGAAGGGGTGAATGTTGGTGATAGACAGCGAGAGACAGCAAAGGAGATAATAATAAAATGCTTAGCTTTTATTTTTCTATTCAACAGAGGAGTCTGTGCTGCTGTTTAAAAAGTGTTGATATTAGAATTGCCCATACACAGACAACCTTGATGAATGAGAAAACAGCAACAAATAGAGCAACGGGTGAAGCCAATGAATAAAACCACACTGATTTCTATTCATTCAGAAAGCAGTCATTTCAACAGGGTCAACATGACAGGGTTTGGGACACAAAGTATTGGAGCTCTGTGCAGTGACTGATACAAATATTGTATTGACTGATCCAGCATGCAGGCTTATAAAACAAAGATCATGTACTTTGGATGGATGAATGCAGATGAAAAACACCTGCTACTTTAGCTCTGTGACGCAGCTGGTGTCAGGGAACTGTCTGCTCCCAAATATCAGTATGTTTTTGAGAGAAAAAAGGGAGGGAGAGCTTGCCAAGCTTATAATGTGCGTATTATAATGTGCACAACCAGTCTCAGTAAGCAAAGAGGCTCCACCTTAAGCCATCTTCATGTCAAATGCTTATATGTCTCTATTTAACCAGAAAACCAATCAGAATTTAACTTCATTTGCATGTTTTATGTACTGAATAAGTTCTCTTTCTTTCAATCCATGGGAAGAAAATTAGGGAAAGACATGTGGGCTTGTATCATCCTCTTTCCCCTACCTTTCTGTGTTACATTGCAGAAAAAAAGTCACAACTAATCAACTGCTGAAATAATTCAAGTTTATCGAACGCAAAGTGCATTTAATGATGGAAATGTGCCCATTTTTAGAGATATAGTTGTGGAAAGGTATGATATTATAATGTCTCTGATTTTCTTTATTTACCTCAGGGACACACAGACCGAGGAGGAAAGTGGATGGATACAAACTGTTGACGGGGATGTGTGAGGAAGACAGAAAGGGAGAGCAGCACTTTGATGACATTATCAGATGACCCAAACTGAGCCTGAGGACTTTTTGTTCATTTTCAGAGGAATGGTGCATTTATATGGCCTTTGTTCTTACAAACTATCATGTAGTATAGCTTTCCTAACGCAAATCATATTTCTGAAAGATAAGATAAAACTGTATTTATCCTAAGGGAAATTTCAGTATGTTGATGAATCAGTGATTAAATTGATTTCATAACCCCTTGTGAAAGGAAAGCACACTAGGAGGAGCTTGAAGCAAACGTGGGAAGACATGCAAATTCCAGACAGCAGGAATTTTAAGGATCTTTTATCTGAATTATCTCAACTGACCCAGAATTATCTAATAAGTGACAGCCATGATAAAAAGCGGGATAAACCCTTTAAATTGTATGCATTTAGGGTGCTTAAGTCCACTTCCAAACTCCTTTATTGTGAGATACACAAGACCATCATTTAGAAAAGTGCCAATGAAAAGGAAAACAAAGTCCACAGATTCTGTTTGGGCCTGCTTTATCGGAGCTACGGATGAGCCTACGGATGAGATGTCAGTCTTAGGTTATCGACTCTGTAATAGATGCTACTCAGTTGTCTAGTGAGTGCTATGGGATTTGTGTGAACAACTGAGACCTCATCCAACAGTAACCTTCATAATAGGTGAAAAAGTGTGAAGGAAATATAAAAAGGCTACTGTAGTTATTGTAGCCTGCAGGAAGGTATTCAGGTTCATTGTTTGATAAACTTTGATCAAACAGTTGATAAAATGTATGCAGAGGACCCGATTCTGATGTCATACGTCTGTGGATGAACATGTGTTGTGGTGATGTTACTCACGTATGTGTTGGGGTCCTGAGCCTGGGTCTTGGGCAGTGGGGAGTCACAGTCAGGGCTGTAGTGTTCACAGAAGTCATAGGCAGCCTGGGGGTTGGAGGCGATCAGCAGTTGCTGGATGTCTCCCTGTTAGAAGATTAAAAAAAACAGATCAACAAAAACCTGTACAGCTACATCATCTATTACAGAGCTCAATGAAAACTTCTAAAGCAGGGGTCATCAACATTTTTTAAGCCAAAAACCCCTATCTGAGAGTGAGCTGGATCAGGGACACCCTACTACATACAGTGGGTACGGAAAGTATTCAGACCCCTTTAAATTTTTACTCTTTGTTTCATTGCAGCCTTTTTTCCAAAAATCAAAAAAGTTCATTTTATTTCTCAGTAAACACTCAGCAACCCATCTTGACAGAAAAAAAACAGAAATTTAGAAATTTTTGCATATTTATTAAAAAAAAAAACAAAAACTGGCTTATCACATGGTATATGTATTCAGACCTTTTTGCCGTGACCCTCATATGTATACTCAGGTGCTGTCTATTTCTTCTGATCATTGAGATGGTTCTACACCTTCATTGGAGTCCAGCTGTGTTTGATTATACTGATTGGACTTGATTAGGAAAGCCACACACCTGTCTATATAAGACCTTAAACAGTGCATGTCAGAGCAAATGACAATCATGAGGTCAAAGGAACTGCCTGAAGAGCTCAGAGACAGAATTTGGCAAGGCACAGATCTGGTCAAGGTTAAAAAAAAAATTTCTGCTGCATAAGGTAAGGCACAGTGGCCTCCATAATCCTCAAATGGAAGACGTTTGGGACGACCAGAACCCTTCTAGAGCTGGCCGTCCGGCCAAACTGAGCTATCGGGGGAAGAGCCTTGGTGAGAGAGGCAAAGAAGAACCCAATGGTCACTGTGGCTAAGCTCCAGAGATGCAGTCGGGAGATGGGAGAAAGTTGTAGTAAGTCAACCATCACTGCAGCAATCCACCAGTCGGGGCTTTATGGCAGAGTGGCCCGAAGGAAGCCCTCCTCAGTGCAAGACACATGAAAGCCTCATGGAGTTTGCTAAAAAACACCTGAAGGACTCCAAGATGGTGATAAATAAAATCCTCTGGTCTGATGAGACCAAGATCCTTTTGGCCTTAATTCTAAAGCGGTATATTGGAGAAAACCAGGCACTGCTCATCACCTGTCCAATACAGTCTCAACAGTGAAGCATGGTGGTGGCAGCATCATGCTGTGGGGGTGTTTTTCAGCTGCAGGGACAGGACGACTGGTTGCAATCAGGGAAAGATGAATGCGGACCCAAGTACAGGGATATCCTGGACGAAAACCTTTTCCAGAGTGCTCTGGACCTCAGACTGGGCCGAAGGTTTACCTTCCAACAAGACAATGACCCTAAGCACACCGCTAAAATAACGAAGGAGTGGCTTCACAACAACTCTGTGGCTGTTCTTGAATGGCCCAGCCAGAGCCCTGACTTAAACCCAATTGAGCATCTCTGGAGAGACCTGAAAATGACTGTCCACCAACGTTTACCATCAACCTGACAGAACTGGAGAGGATCTGCAAGGAGGAATGGCAGAGGATACCCAAATCCAGATGTGAGAAACTTGTTGCATCTTTCCCAAAACGACTCATGGCTGTATTAGATCAAAAGGGTGCTTCTACTAAATACTGAACAAAGGGTCTGAATACTTATGACCATGTGATATTTCAGTTTTTGTTTTTTAATAAATATGCAAAAATTTCTAAATTTCTGTTTTTTTCTGTCAAGATGGGTTGCTGAGTGTACATTACTGAGAAATAAAATGAACTTTTTTGATTTTTGGAAAAAGGCTGCAATGAAACAAAGAGTGAAAAATTTAAAGGGGTCTGAATACTTTCCGTACCCACTGTATATTGTATAAAATTAAGTTGCATAATAAACCTACAATGACATGTTGGTTGCCTAAAGGCTTTATACATACCCTTTTTGCAAAGAATACTAAGCTATTAAAATAGCCTCTTAATTGATGGCATGATTTTATAAATCATGTTTAATGTTAAACATACATTAAGCGCAATTAATCCTTAGAATTAATGTATATGTGGATGGCTTCCTTAGTGACTACCTTCCCTAGGGCAGCAAGAAGTGGGGATTTGTATTTGCTAATAATATGTTGGATTCATATTAAGACTTTAATACTACAATAATTTGGAGGCACCCCTGCATTGACTCTGAGGATCCCCTAGAGGTCCCAGACCCCCTGTTGAACATCCCTGTTATAAAGTATATTAAGTAATGATGTGTTTCTAACTTGAATCAATGGTACCTTTTATG
This sequence comes from Etheostoma perlongum, assembly GCA_026937815.1. Classification (NCBI taxonomy): domain Eukaryota; kingdom Metazoa; phylum Chordata; class Actinopteri; order Perciformes; family Percidae; genus Etheostoma; species Etheostoma perlongum. Next base: position 5,421,215 of record CM049384.1, on the reverse strand, counting down.
ACTAGAACTTGCTACTACGTATTCAAAGACTCTTAACCAGTTATCAGCCAAACAAGCATAGTTTGTCATCACCTGGAAAACATCCTCATCAAGCAGACGGGCACCGAAGACTGTGATGCCATTAGTGTCAACCTCTGCGTTGTTGCCGCGGGGCAGAGCGCGGGTCATCTTCTTCTTGCAGTCCAGCAGCAGTGTCACATTTTTCTTTGAAACAGAGATAGCGATGCGATGCCACCTAGTGACAAGGAGGAGGAACCAAAGGCGAATAAATGTGTACTGCGACTACAGGCCGGATTAAAAAGGTATCAAACCAACCCTCAAATCAACTGATAGACACACACACAAACACAAACACACACACACACACACACACACACACACACACACACACACACACAATTCACAACTACTAACACCCACATGACCCCAAACATGTCTCAACCAGTCACAAACTGGTTGTTGCTGTTTACTGACTTGCCATCAGCCAGATTGACGCCTCTGAACAGCGGGTAGTCCTCAGGGGCTGGCTTGCCGTTCTGGTCTTCATACAGGAAAACAGGTGAGCGTCCCATTTCAAAGCCCAGCTGCTGGATGCCCTGCTCGCTGTAGATGGAGAGGAGGAAGGCCTGGAGGCCAGCTTGGGCTTTAACCAGAGCCATGATGGAAAAATTCTCTGGGAATGGACCTATTGATAAGAGAAGGGAGGGATAGGAGGAGAGAGACAATGAAAGACAGAAACAGGTAAGATCATGAAGATGGGTCATTGCTTGACTAGCCTGTGGGTATTTCAGGACAGGAAGAAAATGAGAAGGATGCAGTAATGGAGTACAGAGCCTGTATATAGCCTGTACTGTAAGTTGGCTGATCAGGACTTTGCACCAGCGCATGTATTTATCATGGAAAAGATAGGAGACAGGAGGTGAAGGTAAAGAACGAGAAGGCAAAATAAACAGGTTTTAAAATAGTACAGATGAACAAGTGATGGCTGACAAAGGAAGAGACAGGGATAAGTAGTGCAGTATGAGAGATGGAGAAGAAAATGTGAAAATGACTCCAGTAAGGAGCTTAACGTGATTAAAGTAAGAGCATCTGTGCCAGGATCAACTGATTACAGAATGTCACAGTTAGTCCCATGTGAAGCTGACATAGATGATGATGGCACATAATAACAGGTGGGCAGAGCTGGAGAAGGATGGCTAAATGCTATGACTCAGAAAATGAGTTGAACATCAGCTATGACTTTTGAGGATTTCTTAAAAACCACAAAAGTGCTACTTTCTCCTTTTCACTCCTTTATTCCACGGTGTCAGACGGTATTCTTAAGTTAATTTGTTATGGCTCTCCCAGTTTAACTCAGCTTGTGCACTGCAACACATAATTATACTTTATATCCATGAGCAATCTATCATGAGGCACCAAAGCCTCGCTAAACTCCAGAGAGCTCGATTTAAAATACCTCCAGACATAAGTTGCAACCTGTATTTCTAATTATAGGTTTCTGCAGTCTAGAATTCATCGTAAATAAGTTAAATATTAAGCCCATCCTAAAGTTTACTAGTGTAAAGTACAACACAGGAACATTAATATGTCTGAAAATACATACATGCACAAACCTTTTTGTTGAAATGACCAAGTTACTGAAAAAATAAAACTAAAATACATATAATCAAATTGTGACACTATGAGACCTACTTTATTTAATCCCAGCATGTAACAGCCTGAGGAAAAACCAGTTATTGAATTTCAATAGTTAGTTTTTATTTCATCACAGTATACAATGAAGCAACATGCATAGCCAACATTTGTTTCTCTTTTTGGCTCCGACACTGAACACACAAACCAGGCTAACACACTGGTTTATTTTTGTCTATGAATAACTTAGTTTGTTATTTTATGTTGTGCTTTGGTTGGGTTTTGTGTGTGTGGTGTGTGTGTGTGTGTGTGTGTGTGTGTGTGTGTGTGTTCTATATGTTTTGTATATATTTTACTTATTTTTACTGCACAAAGTTTTTATGTCCCTTTTGTATGTTGCACATTGTGTGAAATGTGCTATAGAAATAAAGTTTGATTGAGTAATTGATTACTTATTTATATTGTACAACTTGTACTAGCTTATGTGGCAACATTGTTCATAATTACAGTCTAACAATAAAGCTTCCTTTTTTAATTTGAAGATCAACAAAAGATTGAACTTTAGGTGTTTATAACAGTGATCAAGTAGCAAGCAGCCTCATCTTGTCAAACAACCGGCAGTCCCGTCTAGCTAAAGCTTACCTGAGAAGAGCTGCTTTGTGGGGGCAGAGATCTGGGCCTTCTTGGAGATGCGGTAAGCATGGTCGGGGGTGCCTGAGCGACGGGATGTGCAGAAGCCGGGGACTTTTTTCACGCCCTCGGGGAGAGAGGGAACCTGCAGAGCCCGCAACACATCCACTGGGTCTGAGGAAGAGAGGAGGAGAAGAAAATTGGCATTACAACTCATTAGCAAAGCTGTTCTGTGCGTGACAGAGCAACTCAGTTTATTAAATAAACAAGTTAACTTTCAAAGCTGAAACTTTCCCAGCAATGATCAGTGAATTACACACAATTATCACTTCAACATCTAACTTTGAGTCCTACTTTCTCTGGACAGAGCATGTCATTCTCAAGTTTTTCATTAGTCACTTTCTGTGGATTTAGAGGCACACGTACAGTACAGAATATCTGCGATGTCTACATTGATGGAAATAAATCTCTTCTGCAGCTCTACTTTATGAGTTAAACAGATAGAGCTGGTGTATTTAAGCATAAACATGAAATTGATTTTTTTTTAAAATGTATTAATGACACTACAGCAGGCATTGATATATTCTGACGTCTTCCACAGCAGCTTTTCAGAAAGCCCACGGTTCTACAGGCTGAATGGAAATCAATGTAAAAGGTTGAGACTTTTTAAAGTGTAGTCCTATACTTGTTCCAATGTTGCTGAATCCAAAGTAGAGGACAGTTTTATCTTTCACTGCAGCCATTCTTTGCAGCTGCAGAGACCTAACTTTGCCCAGAGAATCAAAAAAGTTAATCTTGCAAGTAATCTTAAATGTTCTTGCAGCACTAATGCGATTTAGGAGCAGGTACAGGTGATGTCCACAATGGCTACCACTGTACATATAGGTATAATGTAACAAAGGGAGCACTGTGTCCGAGCAAATGGGACAGAGTCCAAGTCACATACATGAACCTCTGCAGGGCGGGTACAGTAAAGCTCAGTCTAAAGCAGAGCAGAGACAGTTCTCTCTATTCTGCTCCCATTTATCAAGCAACTCAAACAAGTGGCTGTTGATATGAAAGTGCTGAGTCAGATGAATTTGAGGATACACATGACATGCACCAACACAAAAATCACAGGTACACACACACACACACACAGACAGACACACACACACACACACACACATATACATCCTAACATCACATACATGTATACAAATGCACACACACAAACACTGTACCCCCAGTTTCACATCCTGTCTCCACTTTCACATGCCAAGGTCTGTTTCTTCACTCTCCGTCTGCACTGTGGTTTGCCTTGTTGGCTTTCTCACATTGCTGAAAGGCACTGCGTCAGTCTGTGTGTTTCAGTTTGAAAAGCATGACTTTAACTTCTGGGATTCAGGGTTTGATTACCTTTAAGGCAACATTTCTTATATTATAATTAATTTCCTTACATGGGATACTAAACAGCAGGAACGCAAACGTTGCAATTCTACAAAGACAGTAGGGAATTCCATAGTCACAGTCCTGTCATATGCATCTATTAAAAAGAAAGAAGCAGTGCTACCTGATGTTAAATGCTCAGTGTTAGCTCCATGCCTCTTAACTGTTTTGGAAGCAAACATATTGAATTAACTAATAATCTTAGACATAATTTACAGTTAGCTTGACTCATGTCAGCATTGATTTCACCACAGTAGGCATCACATTTTAATAGAGTGGATGTCTAATTAATCACATGATTTAACTTGTACCATCTTGTTACAGAACAGTGTTACTCAGTCTTGTCCAAATCATGCTTTTTGAGATATTTGGTTATTTAAAAATTGGTTGTTCAATGTTTTTCTGTTGAAATGATCATTTTGTTATTGCTCTGCATGCTACACATTGTTATTTTAACTTTCCCCAAGATGCCGAGTTGCTGTGTACCCTGCCGTCTACCACAAGTGGAATGACAAATATGCATGACACAAATTCTGCCAAGGTTTAAAAACAGAAGGTTTGCATACACTTTAAAACTATTTTGCAGCCTGAGAACCCAAATCGTACATAATTATGAAATCTATCTTAGACAGTTACAACATCTTGATGGGTCCCGTGTGTTTTTGAAGTGAGGCAGCTACAAAGTTACACTGTGCAACAACACCCAGTATTCACATTTTCCTGAACTCCGTTATCCTCCCTTACTTCTGGCTAGCATTCCTGTGTTTGAGGTGCACCAGAGAGCTAACTTTGCTTTTAACAGCCAATTAAATTCATTTACAGCCAGCCCTGGTGTAGCACTTCTCATAATAAACTTATGGTGGCAGTGATGCATTGCCTGTATAAAAAAACTACAACTCTGATGAAAGGATAACAACCAAGACCTCCTGCAATGCAGTCTGTAAAATTATACGTTTGGATTTATGTTCATTTAACAGCCACCTTAATCAACTATTATTATATGTACGCAGATAACAATAATAATAATAATGATACATTTAATTTATTTTTCACAAAATTCAAAGTTGCTTTACAGGGCAGGTAGACATTATGTAATCACACACCTCAGCATGTTTTAAAAGTACAACAGCTCATGGAACAGCATGGAACTAACACAATGAGGGAGCCCATCCCCATTTGGGCCACTATTGCTAAATATATCATCTACTGGTACAGTAAGAAGCTGTAAAGTGCAAAGCCACAGATGGATGCAGCTTATGCACCACTCTTATTTAACTACAGTGTGTCAGCTGGAGGCACAGCTGTAAATCAAAAATGGAATGATAGTTTGCACACGTACATTAACATTAATCTGCAGACTCTTCTCGTCAACGTTATCACAGCCACTTATGATGCTCTGGTGGGAAGATTCCTTGTGTTTGTCCTAAAACTCTCACTGATCCCATCAGTGGTACTTGTGTTTAGGTGACACCTAGTGTCTCAGGGTTAACAGTTAGTCAAATGGGCCAACAGATGGTAATATTTAGTCAGACAGAGCAAATGGTGCATTGATATTGCCTCAGGGTGTCTAGACCACAGTCCATTAACGTCACTCTGCACCAGGAAGAGAAAGAGACAGAGAAGGGGGGGAGACATAAAGTGAAGAAGGAGGCGAAAAAGAGAAGGATGTAAGGAGCCATATGTAGGAGGATGGAAAGCTTGAGTTAGATTGAGTGATATCACAATGCTACATAAACCATCCAAACCTGAAACTTCCCTAAGAAGGCGAAAATGATTAGTCAGTGAAAGTGGAAAAGTGAGACAGGTAAAAACAGAAATGAAGACACATATGAAGAAGAGGAAAAACACAATTTTCCCAGATGCCAGTGTCTTTGGTGGACTTGTAGAGTTTCATAAGTAAGTTAAAGAAATGACCAGGAATCTTTATCAATGGACAGGAAAACAATAAGGTTGTCTTTTTCTCCCAGACTTTCTATGCAATTTCCAAACTTTTTAATACCTGATCAACATTGAATTTGTTTTCCATGCGTTTCAAGACTTTTGCACATCTGCACAGGAATGCTGGGAATGAGAAAGCAGTGGAGGGTTAAAAGGAGGGAGGGCAGAGAGAGGAAGAAGGAGGGAGAGAGTGATTCAGGCAAAGGTGGAGTGTATGTGTGTATATTTTGGGGGGTCAGGCAGTGACAGTAGACAGCGTGGTTCTGTGATGGCAGGATACTGGATCAGATTGCAGCCTCAGCTCCCCCAGTACCCCCAGTACAATGTGTCGCTCTGTTCCCCGCTGCCTGCCCAGCTCACATATGCAGCCAGGGCCCTTCCTGCCTGGAGGACCACAATCACGACAAAAACACACCCACAAAAATAACACATGGGGCCACAGAGGTACATACCCTCACACAGCCCAGGCAGGGAAAACTGCACCAACACACCTTGTGAGACGAGAAGTGGCAAATATGAAACTAGACAAGGTAGAAAAACAGAAAGCCAAGGGAACAAACTCTCTCTTTACTTTCTTTCTTCTCCCTCTTCCCACTCCATCAGTCTTTCTTACCATAAGCGGTCACAGATGGCTGCAGCCTTTTGATGTAAACGCTGGCCAATTACACACTGCTGTCATTAAGACGGAAAACAGGGCTCCCAGACACGCGAGGGCAGTTACAACCAACGCTGTAGGTAAAGATTACAGTAGCCTGTACAGTTATCCCAACTGACAGTTGCACAAAAGGCCATTTTCAGTTCAAATAGCACTGATAATGGTAACATTAAATAACATTAAATAGTGCTTTAATAAAGTCATGAAGTTACAATATGAAGTTGAGGCTCAATGAATACCAACATGTCAGACATTTAGAAACACTAGGCTTGACTTCACTGAACCCAAAATAATTTCTTAGGCAAAATATTTGGATTCACTGTTTAATCCTTTCATTAAACTAGTATATAAATCCCTGAAAGGAATGTTAAATAATCTGAAATAATGATATGCTGTTTGGTGTATAAAAGGAGCACTGTGGTAAATGTGCAGGTGCCCCAGGGCTGAAACAACCATATCACTGTTATACTCTAACCCACTGAGTTCCATACATCCACAACTGACCAAACCTGCAGACCACCAGCTTAATACGACCTGATAGAAAACACATGATACCCCGGTTGGAAGGCACACTGCAAAATGAGGTTTGCTGCTAAAGCTGCAATATTCTTCAGCACAGTTTGTTTTACTGTAGTTTACCTCAGCAGCCACTAGATGGAGCTGAAAGAGATTTAATTAACTTGGTGACAGGCTTCCCTGTTAAGAGAGCATACAGTCAGACTCTGTTGAAAGGCTTGAACACACACACACACACACACACACACACACACACACACACACACACACACACACACACACACACACACACACACACGATGCATACATACTCACTCACAGGACTGTGAGAAAAGCAATGCTAAGGCTTACTGAACAAGTAACTATGCAGAGTGTGTATACTCTGTCAGCTAACAGGGTAAACGACTCGACTAACAGAGCACACACACACACCTCTTTTGTCTGGACACATATATTAGACCCTGCAAGCAAATGACACATCAGCTGAGATGCTGTAAAGGGATTCAGCTTGTTGGGTTTCTCATTAAGCCAACGTGAAACACTCAACAACCCCAAATTCCTAAATAATAGTAATAATAGATTCCTATGATGGGTCGCATATAATAATCATATTCCATCCTTTTTGTATACCTGATTATTATTTAGGCTGGGGCCTATCAAAACATGCATTGAGTCAGAGGCAGAGTACACTAAGCCCAAGCTCAAAAAAATGAAAAAAGTGAATTCTGGGTGATTTAAATATTATGAATATGCTTCTATGTTGAAACCGAAGTATGTCATAAACACGCACAGCCATCTCGGTCCCCTGAGCCCGGGGTCATCATACTACTTCATGCTTGTGTGAGGTAACAACTGAAAACCTTTATTTCCTCTCCTGGGCTTCCTGCCTTAGATGCTCTGTGTAACTATTTCTAAGTGTGCATATGTATGTGTGTCCTTTCTTCTTTTAGTACAGCTGTGCCAAATACCAGACACACACTCCAGCTGACATGTTGACCCCTCACCTCTCACCTTTACACAACGACCACAGTGTTAAGACACACAGAGCAAGAGGGATGTGCAATATTGACCACAGATTAACACACATGGATGCACAAATGTATCTAACCACCAAATTGATGGCTGGCTCTTTTCAGGAACCTGAGATGAGAAAAGCATGAACATAAGATCTCCAGAAAGCATCAAACATTACAAAAAGTTAAATATAAAACTTATTTTAAAACTGAAAAAGCATAAACTAAACTCCAGTTGTTTCTCAATCACCAGCTGTGTCCTCATCCACCCAGCTGACCACGACGGCTAGGCGTATATGCTACTGTAGGTTATAATTTTCATCATGGTGCTCTGTAGTTACGATTTATTTATAATGCCTTGTGTACACAGACAGAAAATCCATTACGAGAACTTTACATTATGTTTATGGTATAAAATAAGAGTTTGGTTTGTCAGTGTGGTGTTTATTGTCATGTATCCAGCTGCTCTGAAAGGAAAAAGACCAATACAGAACGATTCTTTGTGTCATATGAATGTACTGTAGGTAAATCCTGACCTTCAGTGAGGTGACCCTGCCATCAGAGATGTTTCAATGAGTCCACCCGTAATACCAGAGGACTCAATAGCAAATACAAAACTTGAATGATTTTATAGTTAAAGAACAACACAAGAACAAAGTTGGAAGTTCAAAACAGATTGTAATATAAACATTAAATTACAACTTCAGCAATTCAAACCCAAATGGTGCTGCATATGAGGGATTTCAATTAATGATGATAATTACAATGTCTACATTGCATAAAAGTGTTAAAAACTGAGTGAAATAATCAAATTAAAGTATGCAGACAGCAGTGTTACCGAGGAGAAAGGAGATTCCGAAATTCTAGTGAGTTAATTCTAGTGGAAAAACTGTCAAACACTAGCCTGACGTCGTCATACTCAGCGACCTCAAATGTTGTGGGGGGGGCTAAGTTCGGCTGGCATCCAGGCTAGTCAAACACCACTTTTGAATAGAATCTAACAGCATCACGGTTGTCCCCACAACAAAACAGCAATCTTAAAGAATGTTGCAAGAACTATCCACAAGAATAGAGAACTTGAAAAATCTAAAGTTTGCTCAATGTATGGATGTTTTTGGTTTTACTTGTTGGGGGAAGCTTTTAGAAAGAACACAAAACTTAAAGGAAAACGGAACATTATTCATCACAGTGAAACTAAATATGCCATCAATTCACATAGATACACCAAACCTGCATTCCAGGTTTAATCCTTCAAGTCAAAGAACATCTCTATTGCAAGAGTATTCTTTTTTGCTACTAACAAGATCAATACTTGATCTTTTTATCGTGCTTTTGGCTTTCTACACCTGCCACTATCTGCCCTAGTTTATTATGGTCAGTACTAATGAATTCCCCATTCCCTCCGTGTGGTTTACCTGTCACTACAGTTCTGTGCCAACATTAACTGTGTCGCAGTCTTTCATCATTCCCTCCATTGAGGAGCTGGTGCCAGCATATGCCCAAGCCCTCTACTGTACCCTGTGTATCATGTGGTCTGTGCCAGTCTGTGTGTGTGTGTGCTGCGCTGATGCTGCCAACGTGTATCGTGCTGGAGTCTCGTGTGGTTTCAAGGCTGGAGGCCACAGTCTTAGTTTGAACCTGAGGATGGATACTGACACCACAAGGCCTACATGGGACCACAGGGCCCTGACCAGGAGACAGTCAGTGGTTCTCGGTACCGTACGATCACACAGGGCAGACAGTCAGCGACGGCACAAATTAGAAACCCATTGATGTGGCTGTGCTGGATGGTCAGACTGCACGGCTCAGCTCTGACTGCACTTAGTTTAGCATATGTTACACTAAACTGTTACACTTTGTTTAGGTTCAACTGATAGCACGTTTTACTGCTGACATTAGAATTGATGTAAAGCTGCCAATAGTTGAGATTGCACAAACTGGACCATTTTAAAGAAAAGCAAAAATGTTATTCCACAATGTTTTTTATAAACCAAAGCCAATGTATTTATATATCTTTAATAACAGTGATCAATGGTATCTGACTACCTACATTTATCTCAGAGTCTAGCCAGCGTTGACAAGCCTGACTTATAATAAACAGAAGTGTAACAGCAGTGGGCCCGCATCACATAATAATCATCATCACTGTCTATAGCTTAATCTTTTTAGTGTGGAAATCCCCACATCAGAAATCTACACTGCATTCCAGAGATCTTTATAGGTGTAATTTAGCTGAAAAAAACAACTGTGAGGAGATGGTGGGATACACTGCACTGTATAAAATAGATGAACACAGAAAATAAATACTAGAAATCCTGTTGTACTTTTACTGAATATCCGCTTTGGTTGCTGCACTAATGCCACCAACACTTACTAATAAAGGTCCATTGCATAGTTCGAATGATGAATCCATATCTGAAGGTTAGTTAGAGCACAGTAAACAGCTAGGTTGGCATTACTTGCAGGATGTAATGATTGGGTTGCTTTTGCTGCCAAATAAATTTGTCGTTTTTCCCCCTGTAACTTCATCCCAATGCATGCTGGGATAGGCTACAGTCTGCTTGTGAGCCTAATCAGAATGTAACAGCTATGGAAAAAGAATAACGAAATGTTGTATGCTACTTATATTATTGGATAATTGTTGATGGATGCATTAGGTCACTTCAGATAGTCCCACATAAATTGTGAAATACATATTTTAAACCCTCTTATGTCTTTTAACATATGATAGACTGAATTGTGGAACTTACCGCTCATCCCATTTCAAGCAAACAACTATCTCAAACCAGCATTTAAAACTATTTTCAAATGGATAAACTGTATTGATGCCTGGAAAAGAGATGTACATTAACAGTACATGAAAAAGCACACCGCTGGTCTCCGCACCCTCCTACACTGACTTCCTAGAAGCAGAGAAATACCAGTGACTGGGAATAGCATCATATACAGGGAACCTGTCATTATAAAGTTGGCCCACTCTCCTACCGTCCTTGTACATCTTCTGCTAAAACAGAATGCCTTGGAGGAACGACGCCTATCTGTCCACACACACACACACACACACACAAAACACTAAATCATCACCTTTAAAACTAAGAAGGAAGGAAGATCTATCTTCTGCTCACTGTGTTTCCTGAAGTCTGCAGTGCTAATGTGGTTTTGTCTGAGAAAGGCTTTTTACAAGTTCCCAGTTTGAGGGAATGTTATGGTTTGGAACCAAAGCCTCAGAAGTTTTTTATGTGTATCTCAACATTTACTCCGTGTGTTTTGATTTTACAACCACAGTCTGGGTCTTATCTGTCCGCGCAAATAATGCAATTTATCTGTGGATAAGGCGATTGAGAGACTGAGAGTGTTGGTGAGTGTGTCTAGCGTACAGTCACTGGCCAAAAAGATACTTAAATGTAAATGTACTGTATTTGTATAGAGCTTTTCTAGTCTCAACGACTACTCAAAGCACTTTTACATAGTACAGGAACCATTCATCATTCATACACTGTGGCCGAGGCTGCCATACAAGGTGACACCTTCTCATCAGATAAACAATCACACACACATTTACACACTGATGGCGCAGCATCGGGGGCAACTCAGGGTTCAGTGTCTTGCCCAAGTACACTTTGACGTGGAACTGCAGGGCCAGGGATCAAACCGCCAACCTTCTGATTGGCAGGCCACTGAGCCACAGCTGCCTGGTACTACTGTACTGGTAATACTTAAGCCTCTCAACAGTGACTCTGAAAAGGAAGAGTTCATTTTTGTAGGCTTCAAACCAGCAGATACACAGAGATGTGTTGAATGTGATAAGAAAATGTCAGTAATGTAAATTCCCACTCAAACTAATCTATTTTATAGGCATCAGTAAACTGAGCCTAAAGCGTGTGCACATATTCAGTGTGCACATATCCAGCTGTCCACATTGTTAATAGTCTGGAAACTGGATGACAATAATGATATGCTAACCTGCTTTAAGAAAATAAAACACTTTGATAGATGGGGGCATTTTTGCCCCAGATTTCAGTGTCCTCCCAGGTGGTGTTCCACTACCAACGTAGCAATCTTACATTACTCATGGTTAAGTTTAGGGCTGAGCTTCGGCTGCAGTGTGGTTTGTCAATCTTGGCAAAGGAGGCAGAATGTAAATGCAGAATGAGAGTAAGCTCTGCCTGGCAAAAAACGTCTGGTCAGCCAGCTGAATGTTTAGTGATATGCAAAGGTATTTCTGCATCACCCAAATCTAATTTTGCAGAAGAAAGTCAGTCAGTCAGATTAAAAAGTTAAAAAGTCAAATGCCAATTCCCACCACCAAAATGATTTGATGACTACATGGCTGTCGGGTTCAATCTTGCTATTGCTGACATCTCATAGTTCTTCATCTATATCCAGAGAAATATGTACTAAATGATCAAACTGGACACATAAAACAAAAGCCGACAGAATGTATGTGGATCACCAGAGCCAAAGGGTTCATGGGAAAATGATGACAAAGCAAAGGAAAAACCAAAGGGACAAGGTTAAAGCTGCCAGACTGGAATGCCACACACTTCCATACAGTCACAGGAATGAGCTGTCAAAAGCCTGCTCCTCCGCCACACATAGTAGCTCCATTCACCAGCAGAGAGAGAGAGAGAGAGAGAGAGAGAGAGAGAGAGAGAGAGAGAGAGAGAGAGAGAGAGAGAGAGAGAGAGAGAGAAAGCAAGAGCGGGGTTAAGTTATGTTTAGCCAAACTGAGACAGACTGCCCATTGAGGAGCGCTGCGCTTTGAAATGAGGTTGAGGAACATCCATGTCAAGAAAATATTGCCCTCTGATTTTCTCCTCCTTTGAACAAAACTCTGCTTTCATGCCTTTCTAGGCCTACTGCTCTCTGGGAGCCTCATCCATCCCTCCTCCCGTTTTCTAGTCTTCATTCTCCCTGGGAACAGAGAATAAACATTTAAGATCCTGACCGCTTTCTTCTCTAAAACGGTCGTTCACTGCTTGGGTGGGGCGCTGTTATAGTTTACACTAACATCTGTGATGCTGCAGCGCACTGCGAGCACAGGAGCGCGCAAACAGTGGCAGTGCGCAGTGACCCAGTGCGTCTGGCCAACTCCACTGTGAGCGCCCACGAGACGCTGCATGCCTGTGCTGTGCACGCAAAAAAACAAGCACGCGCTAACAGGTAAAAGGAGTGCTGTATTTGCGTCACTCTGACATTATCACTGGGTCAGGTAATTAAAATGCGTTTCTATAAGCAAACGAACGCCTCCGCGAGTCTATAATCACCCTTTAACATGAGAAATACAATCTGCACGAGGTGTAGCACACAGAGGCACATTCACATTGATGTGGTATACATTTCCACACCCTGAACTGCGAAAAAACATCCATAGCATACAGACGCATGCATAAACAGAACTGTACAAAGCGCACATAGACACGGAGACACAGGTTGCTTTCACTTCCAAATCCATATGAGCGAGCTGCTGCGCCTCATAATAACCTATTCATAAAAAGCAAAAAATGTCTCAGGCTTCCGCCTCCAAAATACACACGGGAGACGACGGGAAGGTGCAATCGCCTCTCGCAATCTGAAATTGGAAACGGGGCCAAAGAATACTCTGGAGGAGGCCAATTTATGTTACAAAAGCCCCCTTGGTCCGTAAAGTGCCTCAGCAAGTTCTACAAACGAAGAATAAAAGCCATTGATCTACCTGTCCGCTGAAATTTAAAAAAAATAACTTTGTGTAAAGCAAACCTGCTTTCGTGTTTCTGATCATAATCTGCATGATGTGTCTCAGCCAAAGGAGTCAAACTTCGCTTATCATATAGCCTAAAAATAGAAAAAATATTTTCCAACTAGCTTCCACTGAGCGAAATCATAATTTAAAATGTTAACGTTGTTAATAGCTTAAAACCTCACATCAAACATCACAATTTAAGTCGTGTTGCACTTATAAAATCGTTAATGCATTGATTTTTAATTTTATTTATTTCATTGGCGCGTGCCATTCTGCATCAAAAGTCTTCAGTCCGATCAGATCTGATCTGGACTCAGGTGAATCAATGGAGACTCTGTGTTAACAACAATCCAAGACGACTAGCGGTCCGTCGGGGAACTGCAGCGCATACAGCTCATTCCTTTTAGGGGAACTGATCTAAACTGCGCGGAGTGAAATATAATACAGCCATGGGAGTGAAGGGGGAAGGACAAGAACGTAAAACCATCAAGTAAAATAATACTTATAAATTTAGACTGGGAAAATGTTCGCAATCAAACCCAACTTGTTTATTTAATATGATTCGACGTATATGTGTTATAAGGAATACAAACATAGAATGTTGTTCTTCAATAGGAAAAACGCTAAATCAACTTTCCATGGATGCTTATTGTGACGTCCCACAAACGTCCTACAGAAATCCCTCCTCCCTGCACAACCATAGGCAGTGATGGATAGACTGGTGCACAGGCTGAGCTGGTAAACATTCAGCCAACAGCCTGTATCCACAGCCCAGTTTACTCACAGGCCAATGTCCAGTTGCAATTTAAAAATTCATAAACGGGATGTTTAGTCGACAAAACCTCCCCAAAAGCAAGTGAAGCAGCTCTTTGCACCGTCCTATCCCATGCCCCCTGCGGATAACAGGCCAAATAAGTGCGTAAAATGAGCCCCATCCTGTTAAAACTAAACGGGCTTCTTAGTAGTGAAAGAGAACTTATAGGAAAGTAATAAAAGATAAAGTCAGCAGCAGGAAAGTTGTTCAAAATGACAAAAAAGCACCTGAAGGATTGAGATCAGCGGCTATTCGCTACACTTTGCGAGGTGACACCTGTCAGCAGGCTGCATGCAAAGCGCACACACAGAGGGACAGTAGAGGGTGAGATGTCCAAAGAAGCGAAAAAAAAGTTTGTCTAAAACGTAATAAAGCGTGTGTACGTTTTCATGCAGCAAAAAGCAATTCATGTGAGTTTATAACGCCTCTACTCAGTGGCTGATAGTGACCGAGTGTCCATTATCGGACAGGGTTTGTTAAGGCTAGAGAGAATTCAGCTAACCGACTAGAAATATAACTTGTTTTTTTACTACAAACACAAAAGAACAATCAGATTTATTCTTCATTTGTATTATGGGATGGGACGGCGCCTAAAATATAGCTCAATTATCGGACACATAGATTTCCATCGCATCACTTATTCGTACTTCCCATCTAACTTCTGTTAATCACCAAATGGACAATACAATGTCACAGTCACATAAGGCCTTTAGTCAGAAAAACACAAGTCGCCTTGGGATGCTTTAAGAGTTTGACTGAAAATAAGCAGAGATAAGCTACAATATGCAGGTTTCGACGCAAAAAAACAAACAAGATTTAGATAGGATATTAAGATAGTGTGGGTCCATTGCTGTTGGGCATTGTTGACTTGAGCCTATATCGTGGATAAAATGAAAAAGCACGCAGGTGCGCAAGTGTCCGATAATGGATGAAGTATACATTAATTACGTACAATAAATCCAGACAGCGAGGAGTCAAGTCGCCGAAAGATGGTCAAATAATACGACCAATTCTCGTTTAACAAGCACAACAAACATCAAAACTGTTAATAAGAGAACCCGTCTTACCTGCCCGAACCACGGTCGTTTGGCACACGGCGAGCGCCACGATTACCAAGGCAAAGGATGAGAAGTCCATGCGCCATGGTCTCCGTTTCTTACGGAAGGGACAATCTCCGGTATCCATAGTGTTGCAGTAGTTTGCCGGTCTGGTTGAGCTGTAAATGTAGGATACGATGGAAGTTATCCGCTCACAGAAAGCCAGCCGACGAGAGGGACCCGACTGACCCTTCTGCGAGGCAACAGACAAAAAGGCACGCCTCTGGAGACGTCTCTGCCTCTCTCCCGGAGACTTTCCTTAATGAGGGACCTATGTATGTCTATCTTAATGCACAAAACCTAAACACTAAAGGGGGTTTGGGGTGAATAAATATATTTTATTTTAACGTTTAACCCCTTAGTGCTAAAGCCCCATTGAGTCAGACTGGGTACGAGTACCCAAAGTGGAGAGAGCAGCAGAGAGAGACCTGGAATCACGCTCTCTCTCTCCCCCTTCTCTTTCTTTCCCTCTTCCCTTCTTTACTTACACACTTACTCCCACGAAGAGTGAGAACGCGTGTGTTGGGGGGAGGTGGGGGGAGAGAGAGAGAGAATGGCTAAAGGAGAGAGAGAGGGCGTGCGTAATTGCGCCCTGGGCATATACGTTGATCTATGTGTAAGGAGGAACGTCTGAGATTATGAACTAGAGTTTTTAATGATATGCCTCTACAAATATTTCACCTCAAACACAAGCAGCAATTGCTTCCTTCTTTTCAACTGTGAGTTACTGGTTTAATGTTGCTCAGGATGCACATAATTTTTTTGTCTGTCTCTGAACAATCCTAAACAGAGTCTCTTTACCTTTTCTACTTCCTGCTGTCTTGACTTTGTATTTGTGGCATGAAAATATTGGCTTTATAAACCATGAAGAACTGATGGTAGGTAACAGCAGGACCACTCACCACGCTTTGTGCCAGCAGAGAATAGTGAGCGTTCAGCCAGCCAATCAGGCTTCTGTCCGCGCAGCTCAACACGCCCCTTTTACGCAAGCCTTGGCGCTCTCCTCAGGTTTTGATTGGTCAGTCCCACGTGGCCTTGTTTTGAAGGATTGGATCTCAGGTGAGAGAGAGAGAGAGAGAGAGAGAAAGAGAGAGAGAGAGAGAGAGAGAGAGAGAGAGAGAGAGAGAGAGAGAGAGAGAGAGAGAGAGAGAGAGAGAGAGAGAGAGAGAGCGAGAGGCCCAAGAAAACCAGACAGTTTTTTTAAATTAGAGTGTAGTGTGTAATGAATGTGTCCACATCTTTAAAATACTTTGGAGACCATGTTTTTACAAATTGATTTGTTAATAGAGTCTATGATGCTTAAGTTAAATGCGGATACATGACCCACAACACTAGACATGCTGCTCAAACAGTTTACAATTGGTCAAAAATAATTGGCATTAATCGGTGAAGGTATGTGACAAAATATTATGTTTTTTAAAACATTTCTATGTCCCAAAATGCCCACGACCAAAACCAAGGGAAATAATATAAACCAAAAGAAATGACCATTACCTAGGGTTAGAGAGACTTAATGAATCTATGCCAAGGAGCACTGGAACTGTTCTGGTGGCGTGTAGTGTTTCCAGGGCATTGAAAGTCCAACAACTAAGCACCACTCAGGTTTAGATCAGATTGACCCCTGCCTCCACCTGCAGCTCAGCTGACAATGCACCCCACCCCAGACCCACATGGCCTTCTGTTACTGCGTCAGGCTCAGACCAACCAGGGTACAGACTCAGGCAACATGCACCTTTACCAGGTCTGACTCCAGGAGGGCCTGCTTTCCCTTGTCCAGGTGAGGTTTTCTAGAAATAATGATATATTTCAGACCTTTTTAGTATCTATAAATTTAACATACATCCGATAAATTGATACACTATATCAGTCTCAGAAGTCTCCCGCAACCCCAATTATTAGGGATAAGGATGGAGATGTTCTCAACTTTTCTTATTGTCAAGAAGCCCGAACCAACAACATGTTCATCTGTCTCTCAATAATTTCTGACTTCCATTTACAACTGAGCAGCAGCTAAACAGTAGCCTGGTCCTACCACTCTCGTACATTTCATTTGTACACAGAGTCGGGCCACTCTCCACTGACAAGTGTTAACTTCCTTGAAGGCAGGTACTCTGTTGAAGTTTAAAACTATTGGATCTGCCCAGAGCCACTCTGGATCTGCCATAACCAATTGCTAACGTTTGGTTGTGACGTATGTCATGCGCATGTGCAACAAGAGGGGAGACTGACAAGGCTAATATTTAGCATTAGCATCGCTGACATTAGCCTCATAGCATTAGCCTTAGCAAACTATCAGCACTTACGGAGCGAGCTGGAAAATCTGTTTTTAATCTATTTTTACAAAAACATCTGTTAAGGAGCCATAATGTGAGGTACAAGGTAATGGAGCCTTTTATACATTGTCGGATTGGATTATGTATGAAGCATATATGCTTTTGTCACAGCAGTAAGAGAAAGTCTCACCACATTTTTTGCCAAGAAAGGTTTAGTTTTCAAGCCACCAATTCTATTTGCTAATGAGAAGATATCAAACCACTGGGACAAACTTTAAACCAACTTTAGCTGGAACCTCAAAGAGACATCCTTTCATAATTGTCAAAGACACTTTCATATCCCTACCTGCCATATACACTTAATAGCATCTCCTATATTTCAAAGCTATCCCCTGTGCTCTGCTGTCTGCCTTGTAAATGTTTCTTTAGTCACTAAGCCCAAGGTTAGTGGCTTTCTTTGAATGCAGACTCCACATGCAGAAAGCAGCAATTAACCATAATTATCCCTTGATGCTCTATAGCACACTTTCAACTACTCTTCCCCCCCATTTCTGTCTGATTCTCTGAGGGGTGAGGGGTTTGTGTTTGCTTTCTGAGGCATAGTCATGATAACTCCCGTCACAATTATTCTTTCAAAAGGGGCTTATAAAAGAAACTGTAAAGGCAAAATAAAGTAAAACTTAATGGTCTTCCGTTAAGTGTAAATTGTAATTTCCCCACTGGGGAATAAACAGTATCAATTATAAATTAATATTATTATTTATGCCCTTTGAGCAAAACATTTGTAGTATGTGGATGTAAAGTTGGCCACATTTAAGGATATTAGCATAATATCTTTCCCATTGACTACAAATTTCACATTGGTTCACAGTTCCTTAAAAAGAACCCTGCCCAATGACTTCTTCCATACAACCATATGTCCCTTGTCATACAAATCATAAAGGCCTAGTATGATTATTACTAGTTTATGTTGTCATAATTTGTTTATTTTCTCCTTTATTCTTATTGTTTTATGAAAACTCTGTTACTGTATTCATTGTGCATGCATCAAGTGTTCTTGATGTTTTAGGCAATTTTCCTTCACATTACCAAATGATATATTGTCTATTTAAAAAAAAGTATGTGTGTAAATAAAGAAACAAAACTATAGTTCTGCATATACCATAAACCACAGCGTGGATGCTCTCCAAGATCCTACTAGTGCCAGCTACATTTCTTTTGATACAATGTGGGATTCATTTTTGGACCCAAAATACACAACTACTGGATACTAATTTCCAGAGAAAGAAAAAAGGGACATGCTTAAAGTACGACTGCCATGTTTTATCTTCTGTTCAGCGGCAATGTGCTCTCTATGAGCGTGCATGCAAGGCTGCCAAAAAAAAGAAAAATGTACTGCCGTCTCAGAAGAAACTATAAGATGAGCTTTGATGTATGTAGAATGAGAAGGAGCAGCTGTTGTGTGATCGCTCTCTGAAACCATCATCTAGGCTGCTGCATCTAGCAATTATCAATCAGAAATTATGAGGAAAACAGGGCTAGGGCAGTTTATATATATATATATATATATATATATATATATATATATATATATATATATATATATATATATATATACACACACACACACACACACACACACATATATTACTATTGTGAAACCAGAAGGCAAATATAGACTTTCATGTTTTCAAATGAGAAGAAAAGATGGAACGCAAAAACCAAAAGGAGGACTGAAGAGTTCAACAGAAGAGATGAGAAGAGAAACCAAATATTAAAGCATTAAATGTAATAAAAATAAAAGTATAAACAATAAAAACCCAGAACTTGTCATGTATCTAAATGCCTAATTGAAGTCATTTTCCTTCTTTTGTACACACTGTAGCTTCACTGAGATGTTATTTTCAATGCAAGGTTAGACTGTACGTACTAAATAAGAAAGTCCAGGAAACTCTCCCTCGCTGTGGCAGATCTGGGTTTTTATTTTAGCTGCCTGGACACAGTGGATCAAGTGTTTTTTGAGAAGAGACTGTTCTGTCCTCAATGTGCTCTGAAAGTAGATGCCACATGTCGTAAAAAGAGAAAACCCAAGAGACATCTGTGGTATGTGTTTGTGCAAGACTTTGCACGTTTGTGCATGCACAGTTTTTATTCACCTAAACCCAAGGATTGTAATCACCAAGTCTGTTGCATCCATGGTTTCATCAGGGACATCACTAAAAAATGATGTTCCGACCGAATTATGCATGTTTGTTGTTGTTTATTACAGAAATTGCATTTTCAAGTATTATAATTATAGGTTTGGTTTTCTATAGATTGTGGAGGCCTTGATGGCATGTACAGTATGTGAATGCTTGTCTTGACGTTTCTGTGTGTGTGTGTGTGTGTTCAGGTTAGGTTAGGTTTATTGGACATGAAAAGGTGTTAATGTCAATCTGTCTACACTTTCCAAACAAAAACATTTTAACATGCTTTCTCCTAAATGATTTTTAACTAACAATTATTTAATTTTGTCTTATTCATTTTTATTTAGTGTACCCCATTTCCTTACATTCATCCTTTTGTTGTGCTGTTATGTAAAGCCTTTTGTGTTCACTGTTATGCATTCATTGTGCTGTAGAAATAATGTTAACTATTATTATTAGGCAACAACTTCCCCTATAAATACCAAAGAGCAGGTGTGGCTTCAAAAAGTTAATGGTTTTAAATCATTTTCAATAGAAAACTATTTAAAAAACGGTTATGTGTGTCTCTATCCTAAAGCAGGTTCACAACAGGTGCTTTAGCAGGTGTCTACCTGTTCTCAATCGGATCCTGGGGCTTGCTGCCATTTGCTTTGATGTGTAGTAGGTTTCTGTAGGTCACGGGACTCGATGGAGATTCAGTCTGCAACAAGACGTTTGGAGAGCAAGCTGGAGACAACACAGACAGCATGATCCAAGTCGTATCAAAAAGATGTTCTGTACAGTAACGTTCTTACACACTTACCAGTCAGGGAGTCAAGTACCAGTAAGGGATGGTACAAGGAAATCAGAACCTAGAACCGCTGGACTGTTGGACAATTCAAATACAGATTATCTCAGCCCAGAATTACATAGTGTATTGTGAACTACAAGGCAACAGTGAGGCCTGTATCCACAGACATTCAGTTAACAACAAAATAATGCATGGGGGCGTCAAATACTGCCTTGTCCTGTAACATGGGGCATAGCTGCTTCAGATCTGTAACTCTACTTGCAAGGGAAAATAAAAGTATGTCTATATTAAATTTGTGCTGGACAGTTCCATATGGAGGGACAACAAAAGAAAATGTGTTATAATATAACATGTAGACCTTTTTGATTTGTTACCTTGGGTGATCAAAAATGTATCGCCAAAGAGTCCCCGTTGCTTGGTTAATATGGTGACTATGTCGCATCTGATTATTATTTTGCTGTTTAAGGGTTAGCGAGATGGAATAATTTGGCTTTAAAATCTTGTCTGGTGCAGTTTTAGTATCCCGTGTGTCTCATCATGCCCACACCCTTGACCAAATTCAGCATAAAGCAACCCTGTCTTAGCAACAGTATAATTCTCGCAATCTGCTGCACATCAACATTATAGAAGTACCACAAATTCCAAAGGACAGGAATTGCATGTATGCTGCCACCAGCAGCATGACTTCACCATCCTCAAACAGACGTATGGCACATCCCAGTGACCACTTTACCAAGAGGTGAGGCTGCTACAACCAGAAGAAAATCTGTGTAACAGGTCAATGTGAACCCTTCAATTACACCATAAGCTTCAATGTCAGCCATATTTGAATTAATAAAGGCCTTATAATTTGCTGGGTAGTAATTTAAGGGTTTTAAGAACCAAAAGACCACAAGACATCCCTGCAGGGAAGATTCATCAGACATGGCCACCCACCAAAATGATTTCTCACACTCCATCCAGTCAAACAGCACAGGATTCTTAACTGGCTGTAATGTCAAAGGGTGACTAGTATCCAGCTGATAGAGCAGGCTGGTGTGGCAACATCTGGGTCAACGGAAGCAAGGAAGACTTCAAGGATGGATGAGGCCGAGACCAGGGCGTCTGCAGGAGGATAGCAAGAGATGGCATTAGCTCTCGGAGACGGACTCAGCAAGTGCCTGCGGGCAGCTCTCTCTGTGCGCTATTTCCAAAAGAGAACCTTGTAATTACAATAAAGCGGCCATATTATATTGCTGACTTCCTTGAAAAGTCTGTATTTTACTGGGCAGGGCCCGCAAATGCACACACACCCTGCTAGCCACAACACACTGAAATAGATCAGAGCAGGGGCTCGCCTGGGAGGAAACGGAGAAAGGGAGTGGACTGATACTTTCGGCACTTACAGTGGGGTCAAGGAGTATGTGTGTCCATGTGTGATGAATACACACTCCGTTTGGCATGAAGCTGCTGGAGGTGTGCAAAGCCAGGTAAAAAAAGGGGAATTTAGAAAGAGAATGGGTCACTGATTTTGAATCCGGCCTCTGAACACACACAGCTAACCACATACCTCGAAATAGGCAGGAGAAGAGGAGGAGTGAGGACAAGGGTGACTAAGGGGCAGAGCAAGGGAGGGACGAGGCACAGTAAGGGTACACCTAAGTGGGTGTGTTATTCTATGTGGGGTGAGCTCTGAAGTTTGCGTGCCAACTGATGTATAACAGTGTGTTTGTGTGAGAGAGACAGAGTTTATACATGAGCACGTAGTATATTTTGACAAAGTGTACTAGTCTTTTGATAGCTGAACAAAGTAAAAAAAAAAAATGCAATGTGTGTGTTCCCTTCTCTCTCATTCTCAGTATTTTCAGTGTGTATATGTTTCATTAGTGGCTTTCAACGCTTAGCAAGTCTTTTTTGGGAGTTTGAATCCAGCTTCCTTACCCTTTGACATCAAATATAGCAATAGGTGAACTCTAAGATGTGCTCAATTTACCACAATTACTCACTGTTAGAAGGCAATTTGCCCAGATGGTGTATAATGGCTGAACTAATAAAAGGCAATTACAAGGACTGGTGATATAGCATGAACCAGAACGAGGAGAATATGCTATATTAAGCAACAAAGTCAAATTATTTCTGCATATATATACAGTATAAGGAGCAGGTTTCATATACACAGTACAGTATATTAATTTCTTAAAAAAAAAAAAACATACATTCACACTGAAAGCCCCATTGTGCTACATAGAGGCATTAGCAGAAACTATCCACATCAAGCCACCACTAAAAATACCTGGAATTTTATGAAGTGTGCACCAATTTTTCTTTTCTTTTTTATAAATGGCAATGAATATGGCCTAAGCCTGAAATAACCACATGAAAATCTGCATCTAAATACCAAAATGAAACATAGCCAAACATAAGAGAGAGATAGGACTCCAATGAAGGTTTGAAGAAACTGCTGCCTGCGAGGGGACGTTAGGGCCATGGAAAGGTACAGGCACAGGAATGAATAGAGAGAGAGAAGAGATGGGAGGGGGGAGGATTGGTGGGCAGAAAGCTGGTGGTGGGGGGCACACACAGGCATGCAGAGGGTGAGAGGGAATGAATGAAGGCCATTGATAAAGAAGGAGCGAGAGGATGGACGTGAAAGGGAGGGAGAAAGAGAGAGAGAGCAAAAAGGAGGGAGGAGGGATCAAACGGTATTTACACATGGAGATTCCAGAAAAAACTGAGGCGGGGAGGGAAAATGTGGCTGGATGGATGGACAAAAGCTTCGCTAACTGACCTACTGACTAAAACACAGGGTGGGACCTTTTCTTTGACACAGCAACATATTTGTATAATCAAAGACGCAGGTTTTTCCACAAATGAAGTCACTAACAGCTGTCAGGACACAGTAGGCTACAGTAAAGTTTGGAGTGGTTTCCCTCAGAATGACCTCGGTTTAAAGGTGGCACTGAAGTTCCCATGGAATGAAAAACATATTTTCTGTGTTGTGAGTATCCCTGGTTATGTTGTTCAAATAGTAAATAAAAATTACATTATTGTCTTTTTCTCTTCCTCATATGTATCAAAACGATGTTGATGACACACCTGGAACATGGTCCCACATGTGTGATCATATTAGGGTGATCGAGATCCATCTTTCAGGTGTGGACTTTCTGGTCAGTCTGCAATATAGCCATCATCAGCTGACTCTACTATGAATGGCTCAAAGATATAACATGATGCCTGAGATAATAAAAATCTAAACAAATATAAATATATTTTACAGGGAAATTAGGAATCCTCAACGAGTCGGGTCAGTTTCCATGTTCAAGTTGTTCAGATTTCTTTGGGTAAAGTTAAGTTCTGCCTTATTAACACCAAATTACAATTGTGATTTCAACTGTGCATAGTGTGGGTGCTTTAAATGATTCTTACACGGATCTCCCATTTAAGGATAATTTCTCTGAATCTTTAGCACACCTAATGGTTGAAATTGCCCTCTTCACACCCCATCAGTGCTCACTCTGGAAAGTTTGTTGATTCACATCTCTGTGCACAAATTCTACAAGTTAGAGGTGTTTTCCGACAAGGAAAAGCCCAGTCGAATTGCCTAGTGGAAGGCCGCTTTTAACAATCCTGATGCACGGTATTGCAACAATAACACATAACTGGCCGACTAGAGATCTGACAGAAATATCTTATGAGTAGGTAAAACTGTATATTACCACCCTGCTTAAACTCGGAACAATCCAAATGCTCTGACTCGAGTCATTGGACTTGTGTCAGCGTAGATTGAGTTGAACGAAAGGCGTTATCTTTGACAGAAACACAGGGTTGATTCTAACCGACAGACAGTTTGACTTTTCAGTCCACCTGCCCTGCTCATCTTTGGAGTGGATCAACATCCAGAGAAAAACCCCAGTCAAACACAGAAAGTACATGAAAGCGGCATACCAAGGAAAGAGCACTTCATCCTGTTTGATAATCACAAAGAAACAATGGGTCAAAATCAATCAGGAGGAACTTAGTTTATAGTGAGGAACTTCTGGGATTAGAAATTTTTATAGTGGATGTCTGTTACATTCTGCTTTTTTTGTGTTGGCAGTATAAACTCTGGTCGATTTCTCAGATCTCTGCAGGGTAAATGCAGACATCAAGCTAGAATCTGAGTTTTGTGTTCCACGACTAAAACCACCTTTGAACGTTACACATGTTCCACCAAAACAGGTTCCTTTCCCAGGCTATTTTGGATGTCAGATGCTCAAACAATTGTGATTGGTTTAAGGAAATGCCAATAAACCAGAGCACATTTTTCTCCTATCCCGGACTGCTGTGTGGACTACAGTGCCGGACTCTCCTCCGCAGCGCTGTGGAGGAAGGTCTGGCAATGCGAGACTAGGAGGAACTTGAGGAACTCAAGAACTTGGTGAGGTTTAACACTCGCACCATCACAAGCTATGGTTGCCTGTAATCAAAAAACTTGTCTTGGGTTAAGAAAGAGCTCCTCGTTAACCCTGCCAAGTCAGGAAAGCATTTTTAGAAGGAGAAGATGAAGAATTGGATGATGACTGAGAACAGGTCTGTCTTCTAGGTTCATTGTAAGGGATGAAAGCAGAGGAGCAGCAAGTATGTGAAGCATTACAAGTATTCAGTTGGTTGAACAGTGAAGGGACAGAGGACAGTGAGGCCTGGCTTTAACCCAGACTGGTCAGCTCGACACTGGAGGTCGAGGCGAAGGTCAGGAGGGTCATTTTGCCGTTGCCGTGACACCTTGCTATACCTGGCCCAGCCGACCATTACATAGAACTGTGCAGGAGCCAGAGCAGCAGCCAGGAGCTTTTCACACCAGCTGCTCAACTGAGCTCTAAGATGACCTGAGGTATTGGTACTGCATTTGTCTGTCGATGGAGAGGAACTGGTTTCACAACAACCATACAGAGAAGGAAGAGTGTTTCCTTTGGAAATATGATATCCATCATTAGGGAATAGTGTCAACTTGATCACAAATTAAGAAGGCATTCAGTTTGACACATAGGCTTTGCTTTTTCCTTGGCATTCTGTTGGGGAAACTAATTACACTAACAATACATTAACATTAGCTGCAGCAGTAAACAGTGTGTTTTTGCCAGATTATAATGGTTGCCCTGATGTCAGTAGTAAATGACCTGATGCACGTGACATCAATGCTCCATTTACATTTTAATGTCAATACACACAGGAAAGAGTTTTTGTGCTATAAAACTATAATCTGTAAACAGTTAAAAAAAACAAAAAAAACACGTTTATAATATACAGTATGTAGGCCTGTTTTAACACAGAGACCCTTTTTAAATACACATTTGTAGTTTGTATATACATAGCATTGTATGTCTGTTAGTATGCAGGGACTGAGAACAACAAGCTTCCACATACATCCCACTGCTGTGTACAACACTTGTTTCTGATTGGCTCTTGTATCACCTCAAACGATTCCTTAAAAAACAGTGGATAAACATCAAGAAATTCTATTTGTGTACAGTGTACCTTTTTTTCATGCAATGCAATTTATTTAATTTCTACACTTTAATAAATTTCTCCAAGAGACCTCCATGTTGTCAAATATTAGATTTTCTATGTGACACTTTATGCTGTGGATATTTAAATGAGCTTTGCTTATTATGGTATTTTGCACATTTTTAAAAAATTATTATTAATAATATACTGTGTTAAATGTCTTGTTATCAGCTCACCGAGGCAAGTTGTAATAGCAATAAAGTGAACTAAATTCATATTTAAAGACAAACTCTCTAGACCAACTTATCCTGTTGAGCTCTATTCTCACAGAGGCCACTGACAGAGGGACTCCTCAGTTGGCCGAGGTCAATAAGGAATGCACCAGGGGAGAGGGAGGGAATGTACCACAGGGGTGTTGAGGAAAGGGGTGGGGTGGCAGCGGAGGAAACACAGAGGGGGGAAACAGAGGGGTCTTTTGTGAGACAGGAAGCTGCTGAGACCAGGGCCCTCTCTCTGGGTACAGTAGTGGAGCAGAGAGAACCCTGGGGATTATGAGAAAGATGTGACTGAGGGGATGAAGACAACGTTAACTGAGGAGGCAGGAAAGCTCAGTGAGCGAAGGACACAAAGGAGAAGAAGACACCTGGGAGGTGGGACAAAGAGGACTGAGGGATGGGATTAAAATCATCCCAGTAGAATTATTAGTGTAGCAACTGTGTTCAGAAGTTATGCTTCATTGGAATAAAAAAGCTAAACTCTGCAACTTCCATCATATAGTCAACTATACAAGCCCCCAATATTCTGCAACACAACACATCCAATAGTCAAGATTAAGCATTTGGACTAATACACTAGTGATGGTGAAGTTACAGGTTGAACTTTGTTGAGTGCCTTGGATGAACTCAGAAAAATAGCATTATACTTAGCATTAAACAAATGGCCCAATTACAGTATACTTGGGCCACTTATAGGACAAAAATTAGAACAAACGTTATTTGAAGATTGACAAAATCATATCAAGGTATCAAATGTGAGCTTACAATGAGGTATCAGTGTTGAAAAACTCTACATGGTGCACCTTAAACCAGGCAAGTCCACTGAATAGTCAGTCAAATAGTAGTTCGGCGGGCATTAGAATGGAAAGTTTGACAGTTCAATCCCCAGACTCACAGGGGCAGGATACATGGGTGGAGAAAGTGCAAAATCAATGCCTGCCATTACAAGCACAACTGAGGACACTTGAGCAAAGTCCTTAACCCCCAACAGCACCAGTTGAAGCTGCTCAGTGACTGACTATAGCTATGCTACCATCCACACATTATCCAAATTAATTGATATCGAATGAAAAATGCCTTATGGAAACAGTAAAATGCGATGGAATCATGAATATCGTCTCAAAGGAAAGACGTTCGGCCTCATCAGAGAACGCTGATGGAAACGTTATTTGCCAAATAAATAATGATTAAGTTTTGGGTAATTTTATGGTTGCAATTTGTCACAAAACAAAGAAGGTTTTAGTTCATTTTCCGCCCAGTATTTATGCTCTGTTTGCACACATGTGGGGTGTCAAAGACAGATGGAAGTGGGCGGACGAGGAGACAAAATACTTTTAATTTACGAGCAAAATATAACAGCTATTTTAGATAGCAAAAATCTAAGAAATGCCATAATTTATCAGGAACTTGTGAAGGAAATGGGCTACAAAGGTTACGACAAGCCGTGAGACGTCCTGCGGAGTAAATGGAAGGCACTCAAACAGCGAGACATGTCTCAAAAAAAGAGTTGTCTCGCAGCGGTGTCGGAGGGAAAATAAAAGCTAAGTTGCATCTGCATCATCATAGCAATGTGATGATAGTGTCGTTGTTTTCTTATTATAGCTGGCACATAAGCACTATTACAACTTGTGCAAAACTGATCAATGGTTGGTAGACGGCGATCCATTTTGTCTAGAAAAACTTTGTTTGCAAACGTTTCCTTGCCTGTTGTGCGATTCAGTGCGAAAATGAATGGAAACACTTTAAAATGTCTCAAATCAATTCAATATACCAATTTGATCGCAAAACAGCATGTGACGTCATTACGCACCGGTTTTTATTTGCTTTAAAGCCGTTGGATGGAAACACACTTTCACCAGCTTTATTCGCATGAGTTTTTTTTTTAACCAAACTTCAGATAATTTGATTGACAAGTGGATGGAAACTTAGCTACTGTTGCACTGGGCAGCTTCCATGTGTATTTGTGTGTGAACAGGGCTTTGTTGAAACCTCCCTGGCTAAATGAATATATGATTCTTAACAAATTTGAAAGAAATAACAAAAAGTAAGAAACATTGCACTTCACTATAGACAGAATACCAGCTCAGATCAGTTGCGTTGTTTTTTTAACCAGGGCAGCAGTTTTCAGATTACATTATGTGCTTATATAATTGGAAAAGGGTTCTCCAATGTTTTTCTAGTTTCTAGTAATATCAGATTAGTGAACAAAATGAGCCTTTGGAACATTGGATGAATGGTTGCTGATAATGGGCAATGTAGATATTGCATTAAAGATCAACCACATACTCAGATCAGCTGGTATCTGTCTATAATGGAATGGTATGAATATTTGTAAGTGATCCCAAACTTTTGACCGGTAGTGTCAAACACACCAGACAAAGCTGTAAAAGATATTCAAAAGAGATGAAAAGTGGAGGGAGTGAGGAGGAGGATGAGAACAGAATCAGGACCCTGTGTGGGGGTGAGGCTCAGCTGTCCGAAAGACGGAAGCACCAAAGATCAAAAACAGAAAAACTAATAATTGATTTCCAAAACAGGAGGCTGAACATGCAGAGCTATAGTATTTGTACACAGATACAGCAGACAGTTAATGAGTTCAGGGAAAACCAGCAAATAAAAACAATCTGAGCTGTTATGGTCATGAGCTCATTTCTGTCGGTCTGTCCTCTGAAGTGCCTTCAAAGAGCTTTTCAGTCACATCCGGGCCATTACTGTACAAACAAAACACGCACAAGCCAAGGCGGCAGGATAAATCGCTGTGATGCTGCAGAATGAAAATACTACCCTCCCTCTTCCTTTTTTCTCTGTCGTCCCCTGACAGCCTCTTCCTCTACATCTACTCTTTTCCCTTTGCTGACACATTTCGGCCCTCTCACGTTCAGTCTCGGTACACAGACAAGAGCTCGTTAATCCTCTCACACACAGACTGCACAGTCTCTCCTGTAGTGGCAGCAAAATCAAGAGGTGGCGCTTTGCAATCTTTCCATTTAAAATATTGCACCCCTTCTAGGTGCACTGCTCCCGCACACACACAAAAGATGTCATTAATAAAGTTCCTGCATGTTTTACATGATTAAATTCAATACCAGTTCTTGCACGGACAGTTCCTTAGTTCATTTTTGAAAAGTGTTGAAGCTGTTGAATGTTGTGAAATGCAGCTTTCAACCTAGGCCACATCCCTTTATAATCAGAGCTCAAATATTAATCAGTATCATGGTTGAATGACATTGGGTCTAGCAGTGAAAAATAAATGTGCATCATGTGCACCAATAAAACATTTTTATAGACTTTTATAGATTTAATGCAGACTTTTCTAATGCATAATTCCCAACAAAATGTGCTGTTTACCAGTGTTGTATTAAGTTTTTTTTAAGTTCAGTTGTGAATGGCACCATGATGATGTCTTTCTGAACCATTTCTTTCAGCACACTTCTTAGTCTGACATATTTTTATCTGACATGTTCCCCTGATTAGAAAGCAAGAACAACCAACCTCAAATGTAGAATTATATACTTTATGTGGGACCCATTCTCAGTTTCACCCAGATTTAGCTCTGCTCAGGAGGCGCTCTCAGTCATCTAAGTGTACCTTGGCTCAGATTTGGTCTCTATGTAGCATATCATTACAGCTGAAAGAACATGGGGACAGTGGCTGACCAGTAATTTGCCTTCCCTAAATGTTGTCACTAGTCATTCCAAAGCTTCTTCCCATCCCCACAGTCTGGACCTTACAGAGGCAACAAACTGTATAATGTAGCAGCTAGTTCGCCTTCATATGTCATAAAAAGATAAACAACTTGTTGAGACATTACTGTATGTAAAGTTGATACACATTTGGCCTAAATTTCACACTAATAGCTGTTTTTACTACTGACCGTCACCCAATAGACATGAAACTTTAGTCAGACATACAAGTAAACATGAAAATGTTGTTTTTAATTATATCACAATAACACTTAAGGCTGCCAACAGTGAATGGTTTAAGCAGCAAGCTAAATGCTTTTTTGGGGGGGTTCAAATTCCAGCAAAACACAATACTACCAATAGTCATTATTAGTGGTGATATGTAACTAAGTTTATTCAAGTACAGTCCTTAAGTACAAATGTTGAGGTATTTGTACTTTACTTGACTTTTCTTTTTATGCCACTTTCTACTTCTACTCCACTACATTTCAGAAAGAAATATTGTACTTTTTACTCCATTTCATTAATCTGACAGCTTTAGTTACTTTGCACATTAAGATTCTTCCACACAAAACAAATAGTTTATAAAATATGTTCTTTATAAATGAAACTACTCAACAATATACAGTATACACCTACAAGTCCAGCTGAAATGATGATGTTGATGAGTACTTTTACTTAAGTAACATTTAATGCAGGACTTATTGCATTACTTACTTGTAACAGTGTATTTTTACAGTGCGGAATACATACTTGTACTTAAGTAAAGGATCTGAATACTTCTTCCACTACTGGTCATTATTATGGCACATGGCAGAAAAAGGGACTTCTTGGAATTCATCAGCATTTGTTTTTTTCAGAATATAATGTGCAAAAAAACTGCAAGTTTAAAGTTATGTGCTTGGGACCGAGTTTAAACGTTAGACAATAATAGTCCTCTTTTGCACAGGAGGACCTGAAGTTTACAGGGGGAATACAGTATTTATTTTACTGTGTAGGTCTACCTACCTAACTAGAACAGAAAATAACAGTGAGCAGCAAGCACACCTGACATCATCCCCCCCCCCCCATTTTGGCATTTTCCCTGTCTACAGCAACAAGCTCAATACAGCTCGGTCTTCCTCCTCAGGTGAGTTTGTGTGTGAAGGAGAGTGATGTGTGAGCAATTTCTACCACACCGGATTCACCAGAGCGATGCTGGTAAGTGACTTCAAACACGTCTCGTTTATTCGATGCACAGCAACAACATTCACCCGGTGTAAATTGACATTTGTAAAGCAGAAATGAAAGAGGAATTTGACCCTCGTTTATCAAAGGTGTCTTTCTGCTGCGCTCACCCTCACACGCTGGAGGGGAGTGGGGTGAGGGAGAGAGAGACGAAGAGTTAGAGCCAGAAGGAGACTGGGCAGAGAGGAGGGCAGGAAAGACACTGAGAAAGAGATTGAAAGGATAATAGACAGGATGGAGGGAGTCAGAATGAGAGGGGAGATAATGAAAGCAAAAGGAGGAGAGGGAAATACAAGAAGGTGAGACAAGATAGCAATGAGAATTGAAAAGTGAGCCAGGAAAAAAAGATGTATAGGTGGAAATATCGGAAATGGCGAGGAGGCCGCAGGCTGGCAAGATGCAAAAGGGCCTGAAACAGGTTTAGAAACATGATGGAATACTGTTTAAAGAGGGCACTCGAACAGACCACTAGGTGTCTAAAATTATAAACCATAATTCACTGGTGTTATTTTAAAGCACTAAATGTCATGTCATAGCATTTAGTGACTCTGTGCTCAGATTTAAAAGGGGAAAATCAGAATGGTTGGTGCTGGTGGAAATCTTATTTTGGAATACAACACTTAAAACATCATGTTGGCAATTATTTTGCTGAATTAAAATGAGAAACTTACTTTCTGGTTATATGGTCTTCACTAAATATGATGCTGCTGACATGGCTACATTATGTTTCAGGTCCTGAACAGAAAGCTCTTTGTGCTTGCTCCCTCTGCTGGCAGCAGCTGGTACTACAGGTGCAGCTTCTCCTGTGGCACACTTGGCTCAGACATCTGCAACATGGAAAGTGATGCTTAACCTCAAACTCATTTGTCTTAGTTTATATTACATAGTCATGGTAATCAAAAATATTTACAGCACATTTATCACTACTCTGCACTAGAGTTTAAGCCAAATATTTCTCAACATGAACAATTCTAAACTCATAAGATTTAGCCTGCAGTAAAACACAAGAGGCCAAAGGACTCTGGTGGATCTATAACCAGGCCAACCACACAAACCGTGTGTGGTTTATGTGTGGAAAAAACATAATAATACTGTAACTATTGCTATGTCTACACACATCTCTGTGTTCCACATTTCTGTTGTACCTAAACTGTATCCAATAACACCGTACAGGGCTATTTTATTGGATGAAATATTGAGGTTACGAACAATTGTGGCCTCAAACCAGTCTAATAATAAAAACATCAATTGCATTATCTTTACTGTCAGTCAAACAACATGCATGAACACAATCATCTGCCAAATTTTATATAACTGCCCTTTAAATATTCGGAGTTAGCAGAACTCTAAAAACTGTGAATTTGATAACAGTGACGTCCATTTCTGTGCATCATATCTGGCATTGAACAGTGAGCTTCACAGTGGAAGGAAGAAGAAGAGCTACTCTGCACAGACTGTCAGAGAGGAGGGATGAGATAGACTGAGGGAGTGAGAGAGATCAGCCCGTGTACATGGCCACACAGATACAAACTCATACCCACATTCCTGTCTTTAACATTTAAATATGTGGCAGAGGGAATAGAGCCACCAGTGCAGGGTGAAATGTACCTATAAAAATGTTCTGATGTCAGTTCTGCTTTTTCGTTATTGGCCAAGGTACGTTAAGTGGGCGGGGAGGCAATTTCACGACCATACTGGTCTAATCAAGGGAGGAGGTGAAGCGACAGGAGACCACAGCTGTTGAAACTTGGGCGAGGACAAGAGGTCAGTGCTCCCTCTAGAGGTTGAAAGACGGGAGTACGGCACAAGCGGTCACTAGGGGCCCTGCGGTCCTGCCGGACTGAGGAGCACACCATCATTTCTCCAGTGGGACACAGTGGGAGCCAAGATTGGACCATCCATTTCATAGACAGCGAGTGGATGTTTTATGTGGAGCCAAAAGGAAATAAATGCATTGTTATTTTAACCCCCATTGTGTTAATAGCATGTAATATTTCCTTTAAATCCTGCAATATCTGAAATTATTTGGAACAATAGTGTAACAATACAATTCTTTGCAGTTTTACAAGTGATATTTGCTTTTTAAATAAATGAAAAATACTTCACATACAGTATTAAAATCTTTACTCGGACATGATACAACAAACAGAAAGAAGATTCAGAATTCAGAATATTCTTTTTTTTTTCTTCTTCTTTCAATCCCCAAAGCACACAATAGTCAATCAGCTCCATGTGTACAATGGAGTAGGATACAAACAGGACAAACAAGAACGGAAACAAGAGAAAGAGAGAACATTTGACAAAAAGTGACAGATTCATTCAGATTTTACAGTTCTTGTATTTGTTTAATACTTTGTAATAAACAAAGGATGAATACAATAGTCGGAGAAAAGGGAGACAGGAAACAAGACAAAAAAAACAGTGTGCGAATTTCTTTACGGTGAAGAGTAAACAATTAAGGAAGATTCTAGATCTACTGGAAAATAGTTTTTTTGTTTTTCTTGATCGACATATGAACACCTGATCCGAGTCACTGCCCTTCTTTTCTTCCCTCCTTCTCTATCTAACCTACCCTTCACATTTCCTCCAACCTTAAACTCCAACAACAACCTCCTCCTCCTTAAAGTGAGCAATCATATTCAAATGATCTCTACCATCAAGTTCCTTCAATGTAACCCGATCCTGCTCAGAAGTGTCTCTTACAAACCAGACTTGTGAATTCTGGTGGCCTTTAAACCGTGTCTACAATAAGAGCCACAGTTTCTCCCTCATAATCTAAAATCAAATTCGGAAGTTTTTTTTTATTGCTGGTAGTATCCAGCTACAGCCACATAGGACTCCAACACAGTAAAAACAGGTTGCAGTGGACCCGGTCGCAGAAAACAACCCAACAAACTAAAGAAGATCAGGTCATATATGCATTTCCCTCTGTCTTGGAAACCAAAGCAGACGTTTTAAGGGTCAGGGAACCCAATAAAAAAGCACCAATGCACAGGTTGAGCACCAAGAGGGGGCCACACACTGGTCTACTTCTCTCTCCAGTGACCAGTGTTCCCCTCTCCACACGAGCTGTCATTCCATTCCTATTAGGGCGCCTCTTTAGTATGTACTACACAGACCAAGGTTAACGCACACTCTTTAGTGTGCTGTACAATAATCACAACATACATGACAAACAAGCACTGGGGACTGAGTGGCCCTCCATTTAAAAACGGCCACATCCGCAAACAACTTGGCAATGATAAATAAAACCAGTGAGGGTGGTGGTTTCAAGGCTGCATAGCACACACTGCCTCATTGATTATAATGGGATGGGCCCTGGCTCCAGGGGGGGCTGTCATTAGGTAAAAATGCCACCCTGATATCTCATAATGATCTATTCTTCAGTCACAACCTGCAATACATTTAAAAAAAGCATTTTTAATCAATGTTTTTATTTTCAGAAAGTGAGTAATTTTAAAAGGTATCAAAGGCGGCGACAACAATACTGCTACACAGTCAAAAGGTCACAGCATGCGTCTGCCTTGAGTGCACACGATTGCAATGACAAACATTTGTGGGCGGTTGCGTTGCGATCCGGCGGTCTCCCGTAGTGACCGCGGATCGCCTCTGCTCTGCCGTCAAGTAAAGTAAGCAAAGAGTGACACACGGCACTGAATCCCTTCCTTACGGCTCCAATGCTTGTCCCACGAAAAGCTTCACATCCTTTTCAAACTTCCAAGAATCAAAAAGGATTAGTTTACAAGTCAAAGCCCAGAAATGTTCAGCCCACATGGGCGAGCCAATAAGCGTTTAAGTTTAAAGTAAAGCAGTAGAGACGGAGCAAAGTTGAGAAAGGGAGGAAGCTGGGTTGTATCGATAAAGCATCAGATCAATAAGCCAGTTCATCACCCCAGCAGCTTGGCTCCTTTTCCTCTGTGCATCATTTGATTACACTGCTCAACAAACCAATATAACAGCGCTCAGCACATCACCGCCAAAGCTATAGTATCTGCCAGTCAAAAGGCGTAGCTGCTGACAGATTCATGAGACATGTGCATAGAAGCATACACACGTAGCCACACATTCCCTATGACAAATGCAAAAAAAAAAAAAAAAATTATGAAATACCCAACCACCAGCTATTGCAAAAACAGTTTGCTTGATCAGCAAAGCTTAAAGTGGCTTAGTATACAGAACCTGCATTGACTATATAGCCTTTTTATCTGTTTATCATTGTCTAAATGACCTAAGCTCTTAGCAAAATGTTAAGGAATATATAAATGGCAAAAGTTAAACACATTGCTGTTACATGGAAATGGGAATTCTTAAAATAAATTCACTGCCAATCAATATTAAATGATGTAACAGACTAAGCTACATGTAGCAAATGCCAGAAACATATACACATATTGCATGACAACTGTTTACCACAATATGAATACACAAGTTGCATATTTATACTTTTTAAATGACTCATCAACAAAGATTGGCATTTGCAGTCAGCTGTGTACGTGATTAGAATGTTTTTTCTTCTTTTTTAATGTGGATCCAACTAGTGGATCCTTCAGCACTTGACCGATTGTGTAATAATTCCCATCTCCAGCTATAAACATGAGGCAGTAGCAGCAGGGTTAAACATTCAACAGAGGAAGCTCATAAAATAAAATACTGCAGAGATAGTTGCTGAGATGTCAACCTAGCAGAAGATGAGCACACAGCCTTAAGTCAGCCCACTCGCTAAGGAAAAAGTGGGTTGCACTCACAAACTTCATTCCACAGTTAAACTGTCTTGCGTCTTCAGATCACAGTTCTCAAAATCTGGTGGCCACAAAATCCTTTTCACTCAAGTCTTTGAGACCATACTACATTATATACAGTACAAGAATGCTAGCAGATGTAGGTGCTTACCACCTAATTCATAAGCTTGCCACCACCTTACTCTTCTTTGCCAACAAACACCAAGATGAGGCAGCAATGGTTCATGAGGGCCTGACTTTTCTCCGCATGTGGTGACTACTTTGCCGAGTTGGCCCGCACATATGCATGGATGGAGAACAACCGAAACACCACCTAACTCTAAGGTTAGACCAACTTACTGACATGTAAAACAAAAACACCTGTCTTACAGATCACCGAACTGTCAGCCTCCAAGTCCATATCACATGGGGAAGGCCAAGGATCCTCTCAGAGAAGTATTTGGCCTATCTGCAGGGCAGGTAGCTCATTGCTCATTCTGGTGAAGCAATTAAAGTAGATGGTGGCCCACCAGCTACTTTAATTGCTTCCACCAACCAAACTGCTTTCTAAAATACAAAAAAAAGACACAGGCTGTGTCTTGTGGAGTACAAAGACTTATCAGCCACAGCAAAAATGAACAAGCACTTATACCGTGTTCATTTTCCATAGTTGAGAGTCTACAATAAAGTGAGGGGTCATAAAGTTAACAAAAAGAAAAACAAATCAAAGAAAGAGTCCTACATCCTAAATGAATGATTTGTCTGTGTACTTGCATACTGTGTTTGCATTGATGTAAATGTG
>CM049384.1:5327853-5383853 GCA_026937815.1 Etheostoma perlongum | reverse complement strand
GGACGCTGACTTTACCTTTAAATTAGGAGTTTAAACAGAGACCCAGCAGGACGAAGAAATCCATCAAATCAAGTCCCCAATAATCAGCATGTGGCCTTGTTTTATTTCAGGTAGTTAGCATGGAGCTGTTCCACATTCCCAGAC
This sequence comes from Etheostoma perlongum, assembly GCA_026937815.1. Lineage (NCBI taxonomy): Eukaryota > Metazoa > Chordata > Actinopteri > Perciformes > Percidae > Etheostoma > Etheostoma perlongum. The sequence goes on along the minus strand of CM049384.1, from coordinate 5,383,709 downwards.
ATTTAAAACAAGTCAATCATTGGCGTTATTCTACGAGTCAGATGAATAAATCAGCTGTTTGCTATTTGAGCTGCTCTGTTTCCTGCTGCTCCATCATTCTTTAGTGTCCTCTGAAACAGGTTGCTGTCCTTTATGTTTCTTTTGGATGACATCATCAGTGTCTTTGCTTTAGTCTGAAGAAATTCCAACAGATTTAAAACCACATGCAGTCACAGAAAATACAAACAGGGAATAGAAAATATCAGACAATGAATATGAAATGAAAGGTCCCCAAAGTAGGAAAATATAATGTTAATCTACCAAACAATAATAACTGGAGAGCATCCAATTAAACATGGCCGACTTCCAGTATGTCAGTAATGGAGAGAGGGATGTTTGGACATATTACAGATTCATTTTATTTTTATTTTTTTTATTTAACCAGGAACAATCCCATTGAGCTACAGTAACTCTTCTTCCAGGGAGTCCTGCCAAGACAGGTGGCAAAAAGTTTCATAATACATAAAAGACAGGACAATGGTTCCGTACCACACCACAAATCTCTATAGATACTACAACACAAACAAGACATTACACTTAACTTAAGCTAATGCATACATACAACTTAAAAACAGTTCCCACCGAGATTTAAACTCAGATCGCTGGATTCAGAGTCCAGAGTGCTAACCATTACACCATGGAACCTTTGAAAGTGTTGCAAGGGTTTGCTAGGCAGTTTCTTTCATAATATCCACATGTTTGATATTAAAGGCACACAACAACTTAAGTAATTTAGTTAGCTAAGCGTTCAGAGGATGGAGCTCAGACTATCACAGCACAACAAGCACTTTAAATGTAGTATATTTATTGTATTACACTCCAGTTTTTTATGGATGAAATAAACTTGACATGTCATTAAGTTTACTCTTCAGCAGGTGGAGACATTTCACTTCAGACACTTGCAGCAACAGATGCTTTGTTAAACATTAACACACTGGAAATAGAATTGATGCTGATACAAGCATAGTAAGTAGCAGAGGATGGTTTATGGGCCCAGCACGCTTCTGCTGCGCCACTGGAAAATCTGTGATTCATATTTTGAGGGAAGGTTTGGGAACCCGCGGCAACCAAGGTTCCAACAGCTTACGGGTTGTAAAGTTAAACATTTGGTAGTCCTTGCAACTATCTTTTTATGTGAGCTTCCGATTACTCACACATTGATTATTTACATGTAACACTTGTGATTATTTATTGTGATCAATAAAGTATTGCCTTTTTCCGTGTGAAAGTTTTCCAATAACATTTACAAGCATACTTTTTGTTACGATGCGGGGCACTGATATCTAAATGCAGGTAGTGTGGCCGAGGGGTCTAAGGCGCTGGATTAAGGCTCCAGTCTCTCTGGAGGCGTGGGTTCAAATCCCACCACTGCCATTTACAAATATTACATAGCTCGAATGCAACTGATGTGATGGCTTGGAGGTATAGCACCACTTTTTGGGTTGTTGTGGTCAGTGTTTAAGGCGATTGACTAGAAATCCATTGGGGGTATCCCCACAAAGGTCCAAATCCTGCCGACAATTTAAAGGCATTAGTCAAATGACATATCACATCATCATACAAAATATCAGCTGTGCCTTCATGAACAATATTGTAATATCTCATAGGTACTTGAAGCCTGATGAAGCCAACAAGAGCATAAACTGAATTCTAAGGTGCCCAGACTTGACACCCATCTCACACCTCGTGAAATTAATGGTGCTTTTCCCCACAAACATGCAAAAAGAGTCTGCTTGTCAGTTTCCGTAGTGTAATGGTTATCATGTTCGCTTAACACGCGAAAGGTCTCCTGTTCGAAACATGTTTCTTTGTTCATGTTGACTTCACACAATCAAACTCTGCTGAGTTAAACTCTCAATAACCTCATCGAAAAAATCTCCCTGCTGTGAAATCACGGCCAGGCCTAAAATTCTTTATTGAAAAAAGTCCATAAAGACTCTTCAGCTGATCCAGAATGCTGCAGCACGTGTTCTTATAGGAACCAGGAAAAGAGATCACATCTCTCCTGTTTTACCTCCTCTGCATTGGCTTCCTGTGAAATCCAGAGTAGAATCTTTAAATCCTTCTTCTCATCTACAAAGCTCTTAATTCAGGCACCATTTTATATTAAAGAGCTCATAGTACCTTATTACCCCACCAGAGCACTGCACTCCCAGAATGCAGGGTTACCTGTGGTTCCTAGAGTCTCCAAAAGTAGAATGGGAGCCAGAGTGTTCAGCTATCAGGCTCCTCTCGTGTGGAACCAGGTTCCAGTTTGGGTTTAGGAGGCAGACACCGTCTCCACATTTAAGAGTAGGCTTAAGACTTTCCTCTTTGATAAAGCTTATAGTTATGGCTGGCTCGGGTGAGTCCTGAACCATCCCTTAGTTGTGCTGAAATAGGCCTAGACTGTCGGGGGACTTCCCATGATGCACTAAACACCTCTCTCCTCCTCCTTCTCTCCATCTGTATGCAACCTCATCCCCTTAATGCATGTTATTAACTCGACTTCTTCCCTTTCCTGGAGTCTTGTGCTCTCTCGCCTCTTTCTCCTCTCTTATTGCTTCCTGCAGGTGTTTCGGGCTCTGGAGCTATGGAGTTTGGATCTGTGGTTGGAGTCACCTGCTGCCTCCATGTTCCTGCTAAACACCCTCTGCTGCAATTCTCCATGTCTCTCTTTTTTCTGTCTGTCTCTCTGTCTGTCTCTCTCTTTTGACTGTCTGTCTCTTTTTTCACCCCCAACCGGTCGAGGAAGATGACCGCCCACCTTAAGCCATGGTTCTGCTCAAGGCCTGCCTAGTACATGCTCTTGTTGGGTTACATCACAGAGTATGGTCTAGACCTGCTCTTTAATGAAAAGCACAGTGAGATAACTGCTGTTGTGATTTGGCCTAGCAGGATGTAACAGGGCATTGCACGATGTATAGCAGGACCACAGCAACAGCTGCAAACATGATTTTGGAGCCTCACTGTTCCAAGGAAACATGCTGAGGGAAAAGAACATAAGAACTCCGGGGAATGACTCGCCAGAGCTAGGTTAGTAATAAGCTTTTCTGGGACAGGGATGCACACAAACGGAAAGATAAAGGGTTTGAGCTCAGTGTGTCAAAGGAAGTCCCCTATCAGTCTAAAACTATTACAGCATAACTAAGAGAGACAGGGTAAAGAGAGGGGCTTGGTCAGGCTAGAACTCTCCCCTTCTGGATCGGGACTGTACTGCACTGCCTTTCTCTAGTTTTATTATATTATTGATTGTATTGTAAATTAATCTGACGACTATGAAGAGAAGCAGAGAAGAGAACGGGTGCCATGTTTGAGGCTATACACCCTCCCCCGCTGGTCTAGGTGATCACTGCAGCTCCCTAACTATAAGATTTATCAAAGAGGAGAGTTTTAAGTTTACTCTTAAATGTGGTGACGGTTTCTGCGTAAACTTGCGTACACGAGGTCAGACCAGACGTGAGATTTTTTCGCAGCCTATGCTCACGTTCAAATTGCTAAATGCTGAGCTTTGCGTAGGAATCGGCGAACGCCCGTCCTACGCCAATGTGAGCACAATAACGATTTCTTTAAGAAAGGTTTGTCCTTTATAGTTCTAGTTTTTTTCCAGTTCTTCTGGCCACACTTGGCAGTATTTCACGTCTTTTGTCTGTAGTTCTCTATTCTGTCATGGCCTAACTCTGTCTCCCCCACCTCTTTTTTGTCTCTGGTTATGTCTCGGCGACAGCCATGGCCAGAAGTATTATGCTTTCGTCCTACCATCTCTACATATGTATTCACTTCCCATTCTTGTGAATGTGATAACACAGGACGCCCTGGAGGGAATTTCTTCAAATTTTGCAAAAAACATTCACATGAACTCGCAAATCAATTGATGAGATTTTGGAGGTCAAAGGTTCAATGTCAAGGGGACCGTGTCCACATGTCTGTCCATCCGATTCTTGTAAATGCAATATCTCTGAACGTCCAGAAGGAAGCACTTTAAATTTGGCATACATAACCAGTTGCGGATTAACTGATTTTGATTTTGGAGTTCAAAGGTCAATGTTTCTGTTTCATTACGTCTCCAGAACTGTATAGGTATTTCTCCTAAACTAGTGAATTGGGTCATGTGAAGCCCCAGTGGCCTCATGGCTAAGGCACTAGCCTCCTAAGCCAGCGATTGTGGGTTTGAGTCCCATCTGGGATGAACTCCAGCAGAGTGTCACAGCAGAAGCGTGCTGCGCCCATAACCTAGAGGTCGATGGATTGAAACCATCCTCTGCTAATATCTTTTGCTAGTGAGCCAATGGTAGACACTCTGAAAGGGTGATGAATCAAGAGATTATGACCCTCAACCTGATTTCCAGGGTGAGATGAATCATAAATAAATGCTGCTGGCTTGGTCCTTGATTTGCAAGCATAATTTCAGTCCTCACAGGTTTTCTATTTTGAACAACAGATATATTTTGTATAAAAACAAATCCATTTTCTTTCAGCAGTGGGTTGACAACAACATATTGCTTGTGTCTCAATTACTCAACCAGCGTGGTCAGCTTTATAACTATGTTGAGTTTATTCATCACTATGGCATTCCTGTCTCTCCGAAGGAGTTTTCTATTGTTGTTGGTGCAATACCTTCAGCTGATATTGCACTTTTTAAAGGTTTTAATGGAGTCGATGTTCACCCTATACTGTTAAATGTAAAAGAAAAAACTGCTGGAAATATTTGTTGTTTGCCTCAGGCCAAAAGCAAGAATAAGGCAACTCGTCAACTCTTTCAACAAGACGTTAGGAGTACACCTGCTGCTTTATCGTACTGGTCTTCATACAGTGAGAAAAATAAGTATTAGAACACCCTGCTATTTTGCACGTTCTCCCACTTAGAAATCATGGAGGGGTCTGAAATTGCCATCGTAGGTGTATGTCCACTGTGAGAGACATAATCTAAAAAAAAAATCCAGAAATCACAATGTATGATTTTTTAACTATTTATTTTTATGATTCAGCTGCAAATAAAATGTTCCTTATTTGAACCATAAAAGAGATGTAACGTTTTATCAAATCAGGTTAAATGATAGAAATATACTAAAGATGCTGTTATATATGTTATGTTATAAATATGTTGTTAAAATTGACTGCTGCTCCAACTGGTGCTGTGCCCTCTGCTGGTCGAGTGCAACCCAAATTATCCCTTGAAATGGTACCCATCACTACTATTTAATGAAAAATATAAACAAAATCAAAGCCTGAAAACAATAGCTTTAATTACATGTATATTGCTTTGACCTGTACAACTCTATTATCCTTTACTGTAACTTGTGACATTTCATCCTTCCCCAGTTATTCAAACCAAGGTTCGGTGGCTCACATACTGCAACACTGAAGGCCAACCTCAGTATGGCCAGGAAACCTTCTCAGGTATGATGCCACATATTGGTTAATTACAATGCATTTAGTTAATTATCCATGTCTCTCTCTTTCTCTGTGAAGCGATGGAGTAAGTTCCTGGTCTTCTTCCTCATCAGTTTAACGCTATGACCCCAACACTTTTAAAGAGTACCATTTCCTTTAAATCAGACCCCCAACTGCAGATGTATCCTTTTGTCATCATTGATGGGTCATAATCACTTCATCTGCCTCTATCTCAATAACAATTCTTTTCCTTTTTTCAAACAGTAACTAAACCCCTAACAAACATTTTTTACCTGACAACCAATGTATGTGAGTGTCAAGTAATGTTATTGTTAGTTTCATGTCCAAATTTGGACATTTTAATACAATGCAAAGGTAAATAACAGATTGCTTTCTACTTACCTGGAGCGATGCAAAGCAGGGGTGGTCAACTAGTCAAGGAACAGCAAGAGACTTGGTATTTAAGAATACAAACTGACTATGTGACAGATGTGTAATCTGTCATGTCCTGCCTTCTGAAGCTCTAGCAAGGCGCCATTCCTCGTCACCATCTACACCACAGACTTCAACTACCACATAGTCCTGCCATCTTCAGAAGAACAAAACTTTCCCAAGGAAAAAGCCAATGCTTTATTGAAAAAGGCCAGTACTTTATTAAGATATGTTATCACCCTGTGAGCAGCAGAGCAGAGTGGTGCAGCAGAAGCGTGCTGGGCCTATATCCCAAAGGTCGATGGATTGAAACCATCCTCTGCTAATTCCTATGCTTTGTATAAGCATTACAAGAGACTTGGTATTTAAGAATACAAACTGACTATGTGACAGATGTGTAATCTGTCATGGCCTGCCTCCTGAAGCTCTAGCCAGGCGCCATTCCTCGCCTAAAACAATATGAGCCATTCCAGTAAGTGAAAAGGAAACTCACATCTACAAAGATAAATTTGTTAGATGTGACTCCCTGATTGTCTAGTGCAGGGGTGTCAAACTTTTTTAGTTTTGAAAATATTAGTTCACGGGCCGCATACAGTCTAATTTGATGCCAATTGGCCCGGACCATTTAAATCATGGTACAGCTCCTCTTAGCTATAAAAAACAAATTTGTGTTTTCCCCTTTGTTTTAGTGGAAAGAAGTACAATTACATTAACGAGAGAGCTGAAAATTTTCCTCTGCTGTTGTGGTGTCCATCATAGGCACCAACACAAGGAACTCCTCTGTGACAGCCAATGTCTCATCAACTCCACGAATAAATATAGCCAGTTGAGCAACGTCTGTTTGACAAGAAATGACTTGACTTTGTGTTTCAGTTGGCTGTCCTAATCTGTGAATAATTCCTCTCTGCAATAGTATTCCTCGTCAGGTTGATGTTGGCTAAAGCTTGTCGCGCTTCTCGGGACATACAAGTTCTGCAGCCTTCAGCATGCATGTTTTGATGAACTCCCCTTCTTAATACGGCTTTAATGCTAATGCTATTTCGCAGTTATTAGCAATTATGTAGCTGGCTTTTTACTGCTGCATCACTGACCTCTCAATTTCAATTTCAATTTCAATTTATTTATAGTATCAATTCACAACAAGAGTTATCTCAAGACACTTTACAGATAGAGTAGGTCTAGACCACACTCCAGAATTCACAAGGACCCAACAGTGTCCTCCAGAGCAAGCAACAGTGCGACAGTGGTGAGGAAAAACTTCCTTTTAGGCAGAAACCTCGGTCAGACCCAGGCTCTTGGTAGGCGGTGTCTGACGGGCCGGTTGGGGTTAGAATGAAAAGTGGCAATTACAATCCCAAAAAAAATATAGTAGTTGTTAGTAGTCCTTTGTAGTCGGCATAGCAGAGTGTAGCAGGAGGAACATGGCATCGCAGAGAGTGTAGCGGGGCCATGGCGACAGCTGCAACCTTGATTTTGGAGCCTCCCTGATCCGAGGAAATATGCTGGGGGAAAAAGAACATGAGGACTCCGGGGAATGACTCCCCAGAGCTAGGTTAGTAACAAGCATTTCTGAGACATGGATGCACATAATTGGAAAGATAGAAAAATAGAGGAGAGAGGAACTAGGTGTGTCACAGGAAGTCCCAGCTGTCTAAAACTATTACAGCATAACCAGGAGAGACAGTGTAAAGAGAGGAGCCTGGCCAGGCCACAACTCTCCCCAAACCCTCCCCAGGCTAGGGTAGGGGGGAGAGACACCCAGGGTCAAGGTCATGAGGGTCAGGGCTAAGGGCAGGAAGGTCAAAGTAGGGGAAGGATACAGACCCGGGTTAGGGTAGGGGAGAGAGAAAGATAGAGTTAAGATCAAGATGGTCAAAGTGGGGGATGGGATACAAACCCTGGTTAGGGTAGGGGGAGAGAAAATGGGGGTTAGAGTCAGGAAGGTCAGAGAGGGGGGATGAGATACAAACCCTGGTTAGGGTAGGGCATATTACTATATATGCCCTAACTATAAGCTTTATCAAAAAGGATAGTCTTAATCCTACTCTTAAATGTGGAGACGGTGTCTGCCTCCCGAACCCAGACTGGAACCTGGTTCCACAGGAGAGGAGCCTGATAGCTGAACGCCCTGGCTCCTATTCTATTTTTAGAGACTCTAGGAACCTCAAGTAACCCTGCATTCTGGGAGCGTAGTGCTCTTGTAGGGTTGTAAGGTACTATGAGCTCTTTAAGATAAGATGGTGCCTGACCATGAAGAGCTTTGTAGGTGAGAAGAAGGATTTTAAACTCTATTCTGGATTTTACAGGAAGCCAATGCAGAGAAGCTAAAACAGGAGAGATGTGATCTCTTTTCTTGGTTCCTGTCAGAACACGCGCTGCAGCATTCTGGATCAGCTGAAGAGTCTTTATGGACTTTTTTGAGCAGCCTGATAATAAAGAATTGCAGTAATCCAGCCTAGAAGTAACAAATGCATGGACTAGTTTTTCTGCATCATTTTTAGACAGGATATTCCTGATTTTTTGCAATATTACGTAGGTGAAAAAAAAGGAGATCCTTGAAATTTGCTTTATGTGGAAATTAAAGGACATGTCCTGATCAAAGATAACTCCAAGATTCCTCACAGTGGTGCTGGAGGCCAGGGAGATGCCATCCAGAGTAACTATCTCTTTGGATAGTGCGTTACAGCTCATCCAGGTTTTAATATCCTGAAGGCACATTTGAAGTTTAGCTAACTGATTAGTTTCATCCGGTTTGATTGATAGATATAATTGAGTATCATCTGCATAACAATGAAAATGTATGGAGTGCTTCCTGATAATATTGCCTAAAGGAAGCATATATAAAGTGAACAGGATTGGACCTAGAACAGATCCTTGTGGGACTCCATAACTAACTTTGGTGTGCACAGAGGATTCATCGTTAACATGAACAAACTGAGATCGATCTGATAAATAAGACTTAAACCAGCTCAGAGCAGTCCCTTTAATACCAATGAAATGTTCCAATCTCTGTAATAAGATATGATGGTCAATGGTATCAAATGCAGCACTAAGATCTAATAACACCAGTACAGAGATAAGTCCTTTGTCTGATGCAATCAGGAGGTCATTAGTAATTTTCACAAGTGCTGTCTCTGTGCTATGATGAGCTCTAAATCCTGACTGAAAATCCTCAAATAAGCTGTTGCTATGCAGAAAATCACATAGCTGTTTAGCGACTGCTTTCTCAAGAATCTTAGAGAGAAATGGAAGATTGGATATAAGTCTATAGTTGGCTAGAAACTTCTGGATCAAGGTTGGGCTTTTTCAGAAGAGGTTTAATAACAGCTACTTTAAAGTGCTGTGGTACATAGCCTGTTAATAAAGACAGATTGGTTGTATCTAATAGAGAAGTGTTGACTAAGGGTAAAACCTCTTTAAGTAGCCTAGTTAGGGATGGGGTCTAAGAGGCAGGTTGATGGTTTAGCTGAAGAAATAATTGAATTAAATTGATAAAGATCAAGTGAAGCAAAGCAGTCTAAACATATATCTGGTTTTACAACTGTTTCTAAGGTTCCTGAGTTTAGAGATAAGTCAGTGCCAGTTAAAGGCAGGTCTTGGTGGATTTTGCTTCTAATAGTTATAATTTTATCATTGAAGAATCTCATGAACTCGTTACTACTAAGAGCTATGGGAATACTTGGCTCAGTAGAGCTGTGACCTTCCGCTAGCCTGGCTACAGTACTGAAAAGAAACCTGGGGTTGTTCCTATTTTCCTCTATTAATGACGAGTAGTACGCAGTTCTGGCATTACGGAGGGCCTTCCTATAAGTTTGAAGACTATCTTGCCAAATTAAACAAGAATTTTCCAATTTAGTGGAACGCCAAATCTTCTCAAGTTTCCGCGATATTTGCTTTAATTTGCGAGTTTCAGTGTTATACCATGGAGCTAACCGTCTTTGTTTTATTATCTTCTTTTTTAGAGGGGCAACTGAGTCAAGTGTCATTCGCAGCGAGCCTGCTGCACTATCAACAAAATGATCTATTTGGGAGGGACTGAAATTAGCATAGGAGTCCTCCGTTACTTTGTGACTTGGTAATGAATTAAATGCTAATGGAATCACATCCTTAAATTTAACTACAGCACAGATAGAGATCTTGTATAGAAAGTTTTACCTAATGGCGTGTGGTTCAGCAGTATGAACTCAAAAGTTATCAAACAGTGGTCAGATAAAAAAGGGATTCTGTGGGAACAGTATTAAATGTTCAATTTCAACACCATAGACCAGAACAAGATCGAGGGTGTGGCCAAAACGGTGAGTCGGTTTATGAACACTTTGAGAGAAGCCAATAGAATCTAATAGAGAGATAAACGCAGTACTAAGGCTGTCATTCTCATCGTCCACATGAATATTAAAATCCCCTACAATAAGAACTTTGTCCGTTTTTAGCACTAAATTTGACAAGAACTGCAAATTCAGATAAGAATTCAGAGTATGGACCAGGTGCTCGGTACACTATAACAAATAGAACTGGTTGCAGTGATTTCCAACTTGGGTGTGAAAGACTAAGAACAAGACTTTCAAATGAGTTATAATTTAGTTTAGGTTTAGAGCTGATTATTAGACTAGAGTCAAAGATGGCTGCAACTCCACCTCCTCGGCCTGTGCCTCGAGGAATGTGAGTATTAATATGACTGGGGGGTGTGGATTCATTTAGACTAACATATTCTCCATCACCCAGCCAGGTTTCAGTAAGACAAAATAAATCTTAGATATTCTTAAATATTAGAATCTGATATTAATTAATTTACTAGTACACCTTTAGAAGAGAGAGATCTGATGTTTAAGAGTCCACATTTAATTCTCCTATTCTTTTGCACTATTGCACTTGTGGTTTTAATTGCTATGAGGTTTTCATGCACAGCTCCTCTTCTGTTTACCTTTGATTTAAATAACTTCAATGGTCGGGGGGCAGACACCGTCACTATGGGGTTTTGACTAGGTAACCCCTGGAATGGAGGAGCAGAGAAGTGTGTCAGACTGCGACTCTGCCTCCTGGTCCCAACTCTGGATTGTCAGGGATTAGGTCCACTAATAAACTCGTCAAGATTTCTAGAAATGAGAGCTGCTCCATCCCAAGTGGGATGAATGCCGTCCCTCCGAATCAGACCATGTCTTCCCCAGAAAGACTGCCAGTGATCCACAAAGCCCACATCATTATCTGGACACCACCTCGACAGCCAGCGGCGAAATGATGACATGCGGCTATACATGTCATCGCTGGTTAGATTTGGCAGCGGTCCAGAGAAAACTACTGTGTCCGACATTAACTTTGCGTATGTACACACCGATTCAACATTAATCTTGGTGACCTCCGTTTGGCGTAACCGGGAGTCATTAACGCCAACGTGAATAACAATCTTACTGTATTTACGTTTATCCTTAGCCAGCAGTTTCAAATAAGACTCAACGTCCCCGCTCTAGCCCCGGGATGCACTTAACTATGGCTACTGGCTTTGCTAACTTCACGTTTCTCAAAATGGAGCTGCCGATAACCAGAGTTGGTTTCAGCGGGTGTATCGCTGAGTGGGGAAAATCTGTTAGAAACGCTAACAGGCTGCTGGTGGTCCGTGGCCCTTGAAAGCTTACGACTACTTTTTGCCACGAACAGTCACCCAGGTACCTTTTCCTGGCTGCTCAGGAGCTGCCGGGGGACGGCTACCAGAGGCTAACTCAGGCTCAGGCCGGCCCGCACCGGCTACCGGGGGGTGGCTAGCTACAGTAGCTAACGACTGATCTATCATGGTGCGGATCTGGACTTCTAACTCACTAAGCCTCGCCTCCACGTCCATAAATAAACTACACTTGTTACACATACCATTGTCGCTAAAGGATGCAGAGGAGTAACTAAACATCGCACACATCGAGCAAGAGAAAGTAGGAGAGGGAGACAACATGGCTAACTGCTAAGCTAAAGTTGCTAGCAGCTAAGCTAAAGTACGGTAGCGTTAGCTACCAAGCGTTAAAAACAGCTGTTATTTAACGAAGGTCGCTTAAAAATGAAAATATCTGTGAGTGCTTAGGCAGAACTACTATAAGAATAACTGTTTAGTGGACAGTTAGCCGCTGTAATAGCAAATCTAACAAACAGAACTGGTACTTAGTGAGCAGCAACACACAAGCACTGGAAACGGAAATGAGTCAGGTACGCTTACCGTAATCACAAGTAATCACTCCACCGCAGCTTCGCCGCTATACCTGCAATAAACCAATCCTCTCGGCTCCGAGTGAAAACAGACTGTTGTTTCTTCAGACCGACCAGCAAGTCCTTCATCTGCTCTCGTCTCAGGTTGTTGTATTTTTCACCATGCTGAGTCTCATAGTGGCGCCGAATACTATATTTCTTAAACACTGACACGTGTTCATACACACCAAGCACACAAGTTTCCCATTCACCTCTGTGAATAAATAGGAAGCTGTCAATTTTCCTTGGAAAAATCTACACTCAGTATCCACTTTTCTCCTTTTGGACAAAGACATTTTGCCTAATGAGGGTGTAAAGGCGAGTACAAAAGTACTAAACGGGCCGGTTCAGGCGGGCCGTACGTTTGACACCCCTGGTCTAGTGGCTAGGATTCGGCGTTCTCACTACTATGTTGCTTCCTGCTTCTTACAGTGCAGACGCTTTGCTGCTTGCTGCCTCTGCTTGCATATTTTTCTGATAATCTTGCTTTTCCTCTGAGAGAAACTATGAGCAGTGGCTCTTGGATACTTATAAATCACTGGACTATACATTTTTTGTAGACATAGTAGGCTATTGCCATATTTTAACATTTTTCTGCGTGACTGTGGCCTACCAATAGCTCAAGCCTCAAGTGACTGTAGCTAAAGATAATTAGTCAGACAGCTCAATCTGGCAGTGTTGCCATAAAAACACCACATGCCAAACAAACTACTTAACAATTGCCTTTTGAGTCACTGACAGATCACATTTACTTGATAGAAAATTGCTAGTAAAATGATTTTACGTGGCTCGTTGGTCTAGTGGTATGATTCTTGCTTCGGGTGCGAGAGGTCCTGGGTTCAACTCCTGGACGAGCCCTGAAGGTAGGAGATGTCTCTACTTTAAAGTCCAGTTTATATAGTTAAATTAACCCAGATTAGGAGCCAGCACAATTGTAGTAGAGCAATTCGGCAATTTTTCATATCCTGCTTCAACTGCACGCAACAGAAAAAACTGGGAAAAAATATGAGGAACAAACGAGCAGAACATGACTCTCCTTGTTCATTGGTTTAGGTTTATGATTCTTGCTTAGGGTGCGATAGGTCCCGGATGAGACCACTTTGCATAGAAGTGGAGGCATGGATTGAATAATCTGGTTTATTTAGTGAATGTAATGGAAAAGAGAGTGTCATCCGTGAGGCAAATTCATCACAATACTACTATCACTTCTTAGAGGCAAAATCAAGTCTGTTTTGGTAAAAATATTTAGTATCAAATGTTTCCTGTTGTCAAATGAGATCAGAAAGCTGAATCGGGCACTGGAGCCATGAAAAGACCCCATGTAAATCTACCTGACCATAGTCTCTGTTATTGCAATTGCTGTGAACTTTCCATTTGTTTTAGGCACTGTTTGATTTTTGAAAGGTTTGCGATAAGGCTCCTGCTGTTAAAATGTAAATCTGATATTGTGTCATCCTTTTTAATGTATTTTTTGAACTGCTCAACTGTGTAATATTCACACTGGCAGTGAGTACCAATGTAGAAATTATCATCTGGGTATTATTAAATGTAATGGAAAAGAGAGTGTCATCCGCGAGGCAAATTCATCACAATACTACTATCACTTCTTAGTGGCAAAATTAAGTCTGTCTTGGTAAAAATATTTTGTGTCAAATGTTTCCTGTTGTCAAATGATATCGGAAAGCTGAATCTGGCACGTTGGTGTAGGGGTATGATTCTCGCTAGACCGCTTATCTGAGTTGATTACAGTTACAACATGTGCAAGTTTATTACAATTCTGCTGTCATGTTTTTCAATTTTTCACTTTTAGATTTATCTTGTGGGCCGGATTGAACCCTTTGGCGGGCCGGTTCAGGCCCACGGGCCGTACGTTTGACACCCCTGGTCTAGTGGCTAGATTCAAATTCTCACTACTATGTCGCTTCCTGCTTCTTACAGTGCAGACGCTTTGCTGCTTGCTCCTGCCTCTGCTTGCATATTTTTGCTGATAATCTTGCTTTTCCTCTGAGAGAAACTATGAGCAGTGGCTCTTTGATACTTATAAATCACTGGACTAAACATTTTTTGTAGACATAGTAGGCTATTGCCATATTTTAAAATTTTTCTGCGTGAGTGAGGCCTACTAATAGCTCAAGCCTGTCCTACAGTGACTTTAGCTAAAGCTAATTAGTCAGACAGCTAAATCTGGCAGTGTTGCCATAAAAACACCACATGCCACACAAACTACTTCACCATTGGCTTTCTAGTCACTGACTGATCACATTTACTTCATAGAAAATTGCTAATTTTATGTGGCTTGTTGGTTTAGTGGTATTATTCTCGGTTCAGGTGCAAGAGGTCCTGGGTTCAACTCCTGGACGAGCCCTAAAGGCAGAAGCTTTTACGACTCTGGTCTGTAAATTAAAATCCAGTTTATCGTTAAATTTACGCAGATTAGGAGCAAGTACAATTGTAGTAGAGCATTTTGGCAATTTTTCATATCCTGCTTCAACTGCACGCAACAGAAAAAACTGGGAAATAATATGAGGAACAAACGAGCAGGACATGACTCTCCTTGTTCATTGGTCTGGGTTTATGATTCTCGCTTAGGGTGCGATAGGTCCCGGATGAGACCACTTTGCATAGAAGTGGAGGCATGGATTGAATAACCTGGTTTATTTATTGAATGTGACGGAAAAGAGAGTGTCATCCGCGAGGCAAATTCATCACAATACTACTATCACTTCTTAGTGGCAAAATCAAGTCTGTTTTGGTGAAAATATTTTGTGTCAAATGTTTCCTGTTGTCAAATGAGATCAGAAAGCTGAATCTGGCACGTTGGTGTAGGGGTATGATTCTCACTAGAAAGCTTATCTGAGTTGATTACAGTTACAAAATGTGCAAGGTCATTACAATTCTGCTGTCATGTTTGATAGAAAAATTCAAGTTTGAATGTTTGTAAAATGTTTTGTGTAAAAAATAGTCTGTCGTAAAATATAATCAGAAAGCTCAATTTGGCAGTGTTGCCATAAAAACACCACATGCCAAACAACCTACCTGACCATTGACTTTCTATTCACTGACAGATTGCAGCCGCATTTCCTTGATGGAAAATTTCTAGAACTCTGTGTTTAATGGCTTGTTGGTCTATGGGTATGATTCTCGCGTTGGGTCCGATAGGACACTTTGCATAGAAGTGGTGAATTGTGATTGAAAAGAGTGTCATCGGCGTGGCAAATTCATCACGATTTTACTATTACTTTTTGCAGACAAAATCATGTGTGTTTTGGTAAAAATATTTTGTATCAAATGTTTCCTGTTGTCAAATGAGATCAGAAAGCTGAATCGGGCAGTGGAGCCATGAAAAGACCCCATGTAAATCCAACTGACCTTAGTCTCTGTTACTGCAATTGCTGTGAACTTTTTTCCATTTGTTTTAGGCACTGTTTGATTTTTGAAAGGTTTGCGATAAGGCTCCTGCTGTTAAAATGTATACTTGATATTGTGTCTGATATGTAATTTTCAGAGGTGGGTAGTAACGAGTTACATTTACTCCGTTACATTTACTTGAGTAAGTTTTTGAAAAAATTGTACTTCTAGGAGTAGTTTTAAATCACTATACTTTTACTCTTACTTGAGTAGATTAGTGAAGAAGAAACTGTACTCTTACTCCGCTACATCAGGCTACAATGAGCTTGTTACTTTTCTTTTTACCTCTTTGGTATTCTACCACATTTACATTGTTTTTACCCCAGCGTACGTCTCATTTTAATGTTTTATTTTGACAGAGAGAGAGAGAGACTTCCGCTAAAGGCTCTACCACGTGACTGTGTTTCACCAATCAAACGGCGTTGTGCAGTCTCGTCACGTGACCATACTCAATCTCAGCGGCGTCCATGGAGTGTTAGCTTGACAGTTGTAGCGAATCAACCGTTGCCAAGGCAACGAGACCAGGAGGAACCCCCCGGCCTCATAGTGAAAGCATGAGCATAGTGTGTCGACCCAAACAAACGGACATTTCAGCTTTCAAAAACTCAACATCTAACTTGAGAAAACATGTAGCAGTTATTTTTGTTTTTGCTGTGGATAGGCAAATGTTTGTCTTTTTACACTTCTTTTGAACATTTCTATATACTGTATATATATATATATATATATATATATATATATATATATATTATCCATCAAAATTTGATGTTTAAGTCTCTTCACTTAAGCTATTTTGTAATTAATAAATTAATTTTAATTTATTTTATTGATTGGATGAACTATAATTTGCCTAAAGATGATTATTTTGTATTTTTGTCTGTCTGATTGATGCTTGTGTTAAGAAATAAATCAGAAGTTACTCAACAGTTTTTTCATCAAGGACTTTTTTACTCTTACTCAAGTAATTATTTGGATGACTATTTTTACTTGAGTCATATTATTGTGAAGTAACAGTACTTTCACTTGAGTACAATTTTTGGCTACTCGACCCGCCTTTGGTAATTTTTCAACTGCTCAACTGTGTAATATTCACACTGGCAGTGAGTACCAATGTAGAAATTATCATCTGGGTCAATGTCGTTTTCAATGTCTTGTGGTTTATGTTCTGTGAAAGTTTCCAAGTTCAGTTGATCATATGTAACAGAAAGGTTTCTGTCCAAGTTTGTCATGATCATTGTGTTTGATACGTCCAATTCAGTTTGTGTGCAGTTACCTTATGTAGGCCTATGTTGCTCTTGATTCATTCCTTCTTCAAACTTATCCAGCTCGGTGATGTCCCTGATGAGAATCACTTTCGCTGCCTCAGGCGTCGACCCATGAAGTTTGATGTATATTTTACAATTTCTTGCCCATGTTGCCTGGATCTTGTTTTTTTTCTGAGTATGCGCGCTTTCTTGGCAATATCAGCATTTTTCTTGGCGACGTGTTTGTTGATGTAAACTTGGGGGCCTTTTAATTTCCTTCCTTGTCTGAGGAGTGCTGACGTTTTCTTTCTTTTGGTGAACTAGATAATTACCAATGGAGTGGCCGTTTTGTTTTTGCTCGTCAGAGTATGACAATCCTCAATGTCGCTATCAACATAAATGCCTTTGCTGTCCAAAAATCAAATCATCTGTTGTTCCAGCGTCTCCGTCTCCTCCTCTTTAGCTTCACTCGGCCTGGCAGTGGTGTGTCCAGGGTCCGCGGCCACCCTGGCATAGTTCCGGTGTCTGGTTCAAGGCCGCTGATAATCACATCGTATTACTCGAGGTCAACAACTCAAGTCTCCAGAAAAGCGATCTTCTCCATGTTTTGCCTCTTTAGCAATTGTGTTTCACTCATCAGATCCATGATTTTCTTCTGTTGTACTGCAACAGTTGAAATTTCTGCCAACAAGAAGTCCAGAGATTTCTTGATCTCCTCAACCTCATCGAGTAGGATTGCATTTTTCTTAGGCGGCATATTTCCCTGGACCTGGTGATAGCTGGTTGCTCCTGGGCCTGGTGGTAGCTGGCTGCTCCTGGGCCTGGTGGTAGCTGGCTGCACCAGAGCAACTGAGATGTCAGGGTTTCATTCTCCACCTCTGAAAAGTGCCGCTTCTTAGCCGGATTACGTCTGGCCATATTGTAAATAGTAGAGGCGAGGCCTCAAAACCGAGAATATATAGCCGCTGTATTGTACGATCACATCTACAAATCTGTTATCTATAAATTTCATAGCTGTGACTTCCTGATGGTCTAGTGGCTAGGATTCGGCGCTCTCACTGCCGCGGCTTGGTTTCAATTCCCGGTCAGGGAATGGTCAAGACTTGACAGATTCAAGTGTAATACTTCCTCATTAGTTTACCGCTAGAACCCCAAAACTTTTAAAGAGTACCGTTTCCTTTAATTCAGACCCCCGACAGCGGATGTATCCTTTTGTCATCATTGATGGGTAATAAACACTTCAGCAGTAACTAAACCCCTGACCAACATTTTTTACCTAAAAACCAATGTATGTGAGTATCAAGTAATGTTATTGTTGGATTCAGGTCCCAATTGTGACATTTTAGTGCAAAGGTGCATAACAGATTGTTTTCTACTTACCTGGAGCGATGCAGAGCAGGGGTGGCCAACTAGTCAAGGAACAGCAAGAGACTTGGTATTTAAGAATACAAACTGACTATGTGACAGATGTGTAATCTCTCATGTCCTGCCTTCTGAAGCTCTAGCCAGGCACCATTCCTTGCCTAAAACAATATGAGTCATTCTAGTAAGTGAAAAGGAAACTCACATCTACAAAGATACATTTGATAGATGTGACTCCCTGATGGTCTAGTGCAGGGGTGTCAAACTCATTTTAGTTCACAGGCCACATGGGTTATGGGCCCGGCACGCTTCCACTGCAGAAAAGCACCCCAGGTGAGACTTGAACTCACAATCCCTGTCTTAGGAAGCCAGTGCCTCATCCATTGGGCAACTGAGGCTTTACAGTGATCAAGTTCACCAGTTCAGGAGAAATACATATACAGTTCTGGAGACGTAATGAAACAGTAACCCAGCATGTTTCCTTGGATCAGGGAGGCTCCAAAATCATGTTTGCAGCTGTCGCCGTGGTCCTGATAAACATCATGCAATGCCCTGTTACATCCTGCTAGGCCAAATCACAACAACAGTTATCTCACTGCGCTTTTCATTAAAGAGCAGGTCTAGACCATACTCTGTGATGTTATTTACAGAAACCTAACAATTCCCACCAAGAGAAAGCACTAGGCAACAGACGCAAGGAAATCTTTTAAGAGACAGAAACCTCGAGCAGAACTATGGCTCAGGGAGGACGGTCATCTGCCTCGACTGGTTGGGGGTGAAAAGAGACAGACAGAGAAAGAGAGAGACATGGAGAATTGCAGCTGAGGGTGTCGAGCAGGAACGTGGAGGCAGCAGGTGACTCCAACCACAGATCCCGACTCCACAGCTCCAGAGCCAGAAACACTTGCAGGAAGCAATAGGAGCTGCTTAATTTTCACAAGTACAAAAGGCTCGGCCAAACAGCAAAGCCCACCAAAAATATTGTCAACTCATCAGGGTTCCCCTTCAAGGAAGTCTTAAGTAAAAGGCAAAAGACTTGTGTGTTCTGAAGAGAAACCAGAGTGAGTACAGCCGTCTGCTCGAGAACAGCCAAAAACCCTAGTCGACCCAGTCCAAACCATCGCGGGTGTCCAAACTAAAATGATAAGAGGCAACTTGGTAGATTACTTACGGATGTTTATATCTGTACTCACAATGCTATGTTATCAACATTTCTGGATTCAGGTGGACATTGTGGACAGAAACATTGGTGGATCTTGATTCCCACCATAGGATTTAGCTTGTATTGCACATTGCCTTCACATCCCGCGCAATGTATTGCCATTGTCAAGCACATTGCCACCCTGCTGACTTTCTTCCATGTCTCCATGAACGCCCATATATTTGGGCTGACAGTTGAGAAACCTTCCCTTGTTAACTATGACATGGATGACTGAGAACCTACTATAGCATGACGTTTAATTTACTATATTATGATTTTTGAGACAGGTCCTAGTGGACATCCGTTGGACCAGTCAGGATGGCCGAGCGGTCCAAGGCGCTGCGTTCAGGTCGCAGTCTCCACTGGAGGCGTGGGTTCAAATCCCACTTCTGACAACTGATGTTTTCATCTGGAACTAATGTCTGACCCGTGGTATTGGGAATAAAAAACTTAGCAGTTCTTTGTATTTGAGGACATGAATGTGCACAAGAAACGCAATTGGGCGGGGATCGTACCTAAGATCTGGTGCTAGGTGGGGCTCGTACCTAAGATCTGGTGCTAGGTGGGGATCAAACCTGTGACCTTTGGATCTACGTTAAACTTCCCTTATTTCTCAGAAACGTTCCAATTTCAGCAATTAGATTAAAATCTGACTTAATAGAAATCATGCAACTCTTACACTTTGTGGGTAATTTAGCATCTTTTCTCTGATTTCATCTTTTTTCCTCCTTTTTCCTCTTCCTTTTCCTTCTTCCCTCTCACATCTGCTTTTTCCTCTTCCCCCCGTTACAGACTATTGTTCCCCAACATTGTTTTTATTGAGATTGAAGACCAAATTGTTAGTTTTTCCGAAATTTTGAAATTTTTAAATCAGTGGGGGGAAAAGGGGAAATTATACTCTCAATAAGTAGACTTCCAAGAGATTTGCAAACAAACAAAAAACAACTGATGCTGAAAATACAGTGACTTGCAGGTGGTCAAACATTGCACAACATTTTGCACATGGTCTTTTGTCCTGGCCTTTTTTAATGGGGTCACAACAAAGCATCTAGGGTCGATCTTAGCCTTTGTGTGAGTACATAGTTTTCCACATACATTTCATTAAGATTGACGACCAATTTTCCCAACCATTGGAGCACTTTTTCTTATCCTCGTTGGCTCAAAAGGCAGCGTGTCAGTCTCATAATCTGGAGGTTGTGAGTTCAACCCTCACTTGGGGCAGGTGTTTTAAAAACCAAAAAACACACAACTGATGCTGAAAATACAGTGACAGGTGGTTGAACACTGGCACAAGCATGGAAGTTGTGTTTCTATGGTTATTTCTGAGATCAACTCCGGCAGGTGTTCTATGATCAATAGGGATAAAGGGGAACTCATACTCTCAATAAATAGCCTTCCAGAGTATTTGCATAACAAAGACACAAAAACATGGACGTTGTGATAAGATGGTGTCGTCTATCGTTGTTTCTGAGATCAACATTAACTTCCGGTTGAATAGCTATTGTGTATCTGGTAATATTAGAGAAGAGCTCTCGTTGACACTGTAGGCGGACAATTTAGAAAATGTAGATACTTTACACTTTCAACTCTCAAATCTCCTCTGAATCAACATGTGCACATTTTCAAGCCTCGTTGGCATGCCGACCACCATCTACAATAGGTAATTCACTGGCTACCCATGGATTTCTTTCTAGGAGCGGTTCAAAATTACATTGCACTATTTTATATAACCATAAGTAAATCACTGGCTAGCTATGCATGAGTACCTCATACCTTTTACCAGATTCAGGTGGTTAATAGGTATGGTCAAATGAAGCTTCATTAAGCTTTCTGAACAATGTCCTCCATTTTTTGAACGCATTCACTCAGTAGTGTTTTATTGTTGGTTGTGCATCTGTGATTGCCCTAGAGGTGCTCTCAGTCCAGCACCTCTCCCGCTCATCTTTGTTAGTTTTACACTGTCCAGCATAAATCACTGACACCATACCTCACACTCATCCATGCATACACATTCACCACTGACTAAACTGACTACCACCATCATTGAATTATCATTTATTTTGTTGTAGTCATATTCTTACGTTTACTTCAACCTTTGCACACGGTCTTTTGTCCTGGCCTTTTCATGGGGTCATGACAAAGCATCTAGGGTCGATCTTAGCCTTTGTGTGAGTAAATAGGTTTCCAGAAACAGTGTTTTTATTAAGATTGTTGACCTAATTGTTAGTTTTTCTGAAATTCTCCTAACCATAGCAGCAGGACTCATCGCCTCGTTGGCGCAGTAGGCAGCGCGTCAGTCTCATAATCTGAAGGTCGTGAGTTCAACCCTCACACGGGACAGGTGTTTTAAAATGAAAAAAAAAACAACTGATGCTGAAAATACAGTGACTTTCAGGTGGTTGTCAGATGGACCTTCATCAACAGTACTGTGTTATCTCATAGGAGATAACTGGAAGAAGAAGGAGACTGGAAGCCAGCAATGTATTTCTAAGCATTTATTTTCAGTCTGTGTTACAAGATTTGCAGTGAACGTTGTGTCGTCCAGCAGAAAGGCAACAGGTGTGTTACTTTTTGACTATGATTTATACTGTAGCACTGCAATCATTTTGCCCAGGTTTGATTTTCAGCCACTGCAGTTGCATTTGGTTTTGAAGCCATATACAACATTAACATTACATGTTTAACCAAGGTTTCTTCTTTTATTCAGTGATATTTCTATTTCCTTGCGGGAGTCATCCCAAAAGGATTAATAAAGATAAGTCTAAGTCTATCTCAGAAAAAAGTTTTAAAAAATCTGAAAATCTTCAGGGGATGTAGCTCAGTGGTAGAGCGCATGCTTTACATGTATGAGGACCTGGCATCTCCAGCAGGTATTATGGTAGAGTCTTTAAAAGAGCTGCTAAGATATTACCTCCTGCGGTAATCTGACTGGTAGGGTTATAGAACGTAGTGGTAGACTAAGACCTCCTGTCACACAAACTAAGCGGTATGCTCTCTCTCTTATACCTAAGACTATCAGACATCACAACAAGCACTTTAAATATACATGTTTTACAGTCTCTATTTTACTGTATTTATGTACTTGTACTGTGGTATATTAACAAGGTATTGGCTCATTATTGCTTCAGTAGACTCCTTCAAGATTCTTCGAGGTAATCAGGAAGCTCACATAAAAGATAGTTGCAAGCAGGGTTCTAAATTAACACCCGCCAACCCGCCAAATGCGGGTTGAAATTCATTTAGGCGGGTGTTTCTAAAACCTTACTAGCCAGTTTGGCCGGTGATGCAAGAGCATTACATGCATGATACACAAGGCTCTGTTCACAGCTTGGCCATCCCCTGGCAGTACTTCCTACATTTCCCAAGAACACTGTGCTGTGATGCTGCGTGATGACATTTCATACGCCCATTGGCTGCGCGCAGTTTGCAGTGAAACCAGCGCAAGAAACCATGGAAACGAACAAGCCAGAGCAGGGAGCATAGACTGAAAGAGGAGGGATTTCGCTAGCTAAAAGATTAGCTAAACTAAATGCGGTGGTTGGGACAGACTTCTGGCCACGAGAAGAGGAACGAGGCAAGGGATGCCAAATGTGTTTGATCACAAAAATGTTGTCATGTTTTGTCAGGATTGACGCATGTACGCAAAAGAAAAAACACAAAATGAACAATTTTGTGGTAGGCACTAATAATTTTGAAGTCGAGGCAGTAAAGGACCATGAGAGTCATCAGGAGAGCCCGAGGATTAAAATGGCCAAAACAGGTCGTATTGAAGAGAGCCTTGCTGGGAGAAACCTCACTTTAATGAAGACGTCTGAGTTAGAGAAGATGCAACTACTTTTTTGAAATGCCCACGCCATTGGGAAAAAGGGCCGGCCTTTCACCGACTTCACATGGATGTGTGAGTTAGTGAATTAACGTTACTATTTACATGTTTCAGAAACAGTGTATTTAACACAATTCAGAGTGCTTCCATAGACACAGATAAAACTTTATGTTTGATTGTTTCAAAAAGAAGAAAAAAAGTATTGTAGGCGCTAATAGTGGCATCCTTTACACGAAAATGTATTTCAGTGTGGACAGGAAGAAAGGCTTGAATATAGGAATAAGAAAACATTTTAAACAAGTGTTTGAAAAGTTCCAAAGCTCTATAGAAATGTCTAATATTGTGAGACAGTTTTATTTTGTTTATCAGGAATGGGAGAACCCTTGTCCTTCCCTCAAAATGTGAATTACAGATTTTCCCACCCCTGAGCATAGACAGCAGCACAGAGTGGCGCAGCCGAAGCGTACTGGGCTCTTAACCCAGAGATCGATGCATCAAAACCATTCTCTGCTAATTGCTGTGATCTGTATCAGCATTAATACTATGTCTAGACTGTCGATGTATATCAAAGCATCTGCTGCTGCAAATGTCTGAATTGAAATGTCTACTTGTGCTAAATGGTAAACTTAATGGTATGTCATGAGGTAATATCTTCTGCAGCTCTTTTAAGACTTTACCATAATACCTGCTGGAGATGCCAGGTCCTCATACATGTAAAGCATGCGCTCTACCACTGAGCTACATCCCCTGAAGATTTTCAGATTTTTTGACTGTTTTCTGAGCTAGACTTAGACTGATCTTTATTAATCCTTTGGGGATGACTCCCGCAAGGATATTGAAATATTACTGAATAAAAGAAGAAACTGTGGTAAAACATGTAATGTTAATGTGAATGTGGCTTTACAACCTGTAAATGCAACTGCAGTGGCTGGAAATCAAACCTGGGCATAATGATTGCACTGCTATGGTATAAATCATAGTCGAAAAGTAACACATGTGTTGCCTTTCTGCTGGACAATATAACGTTCACTGCAAATCTTGTAACACATCTGGGCATTGAGACTGAAAATAAATGCTAAGAGATACATTGGTGGAAACGGGTGGCTTCCAGTACCGTTGAGATAATACAATATTGTTGTGAAGTGTCATTGCTTTGCTACCACCGTTATGGGATGCCTTTCGTTGGCGGCAGGATTCTGACCTTTGCGGGGATACCCCAATGTCCGCAGGCAGCTTGATTGATTGATATGCTCCCTTATTTGAACCATAACAGAGATCTAATGTTTTATCTAATCGGGTAATGATGATGAACTCCAAGACAACCCCAAAGAGAAGCACATATGAACCCACTAATCATCAGTGTTTCCATTTGAGGTGATCTGTTTTGTAATTATAATGACATCCATCTTCAGTTACATTGATTGGTATTGATTGATATGCTCCCTTATTTGAACCATAAAAGAGATCTAATGTTTTATCACACCGGGTTGGGCAAGTAACCTTTCTGTTGACAAATAGAGAAAGTAACATCACTCAAAGAAAGCTTGTCATGAGCTCTCTCTCCACCTGGTGTCACATGCTGATTGAAGGCTGATTACCTTCACCTGTTCCTGCTCTGCTCTGCCACATCCTCGTTACCTGCCAGCTGCACGGAATCACCACTCATCATGCTCAATACTTAACACCCTGCATTCCAGTCTACACTTGTCAGATCGTCTGCTACCAGCACTAGTTTTCCTGCCTGCTATGGTATACATCTCTGACTCCCTGCCTGTGTTCCTGGACCCGTTCATCTGCTTCTGTGTTTCTCCCACCTCGGACTATCTCGGATTATCCTGTTCCTGCCGTAGCGACCAGTACTAGTTTTCCTGCCTGCTATGGTATACTTCTCTGACTCCCTGCCTGTGTTCCTGGACCCGTTCATCTGCTTCTGTGTTTCTCCCACCTCGGACTATCTCGGATTATCCTGTTCCTGCCGTAGCTGTAGCTACTGGGGAAACCCCCACACACAGACTCTTGAGACTCCTGTACTCCTGACATACTCTGTACCCTTCATCTTCAATAAAGTATTGAACGTGACGCATTTGTGGTCCTCGTCCTGTCTGGTTTCTGACAGTACGATCTGACCAACAATATGGACCCAGCGCACGGTCAAAACAGCATGGGAATCAACGAACTTGAACCACCCACCGCCATGCAACGGATGGGAGTGATGGAGAGTGAGGTAAACCGCATCTCTGCTGACATGGCCTCTCTACTTCAAGCCGGCTATCAACAGCGCCAGCATTTCCAGCAGCAGCAACAACAACTCGATGCGATCAGTCAACTTTTGGCCAATCTGTCTCCTCTGCCTGCTCCTATCGACCCGGTCCTAACCAGCCAGCCCACCGGTCCTGCCTCCAAGTCTTCTGCCTGGTTCGCGGCTGCCGGAGTTCCAGAGCCTTGGATCGGCAATCCAGAACGGTTCAGCGGCGATCCCAACCAGGTACGGGCGTTCCTGACAAACTGCCGTATCCAGTTCACCCTGCAACCCAGGACTTTTGCCACTGAAGGATCGAAGGTTGGTTACGTGATCACTCACCTGACGGGCCGAGCCCGACTCTGGGGAACAGCAGAGTTCGAGCGCCAGACGCCAGCGTGTTCAACCTTCAACCTTTTTGCAGAGGAGATGCTCAAGGTATTCGATCTGGAATCCACAACAGCCGAGGCATCTCGGACCCTGATGAGTATCCGCCAAGGCAGAATGACTGTGGCGGATTACTCCATAGATTTTCGTACTGTGGCTTGTCGTAGCTCCTGGAATATGGACGCATTGGTAGATGCTTTCCTCCACAGCCTGGCGGACTACATGAAGGATGAGCTGGTGTCGCATGACCAACCCTCCACTCTTGATGAGGCCATCGCTCTGGCCGTCCGCATCGACCGCAGGATCCAGGCTCGCCGTCACGAGAGAGGGTGCCAGAGGCCATCTACCAGCCCACGGAGCATTCCAACAGCTTTTCGGGTCCCACCTGCCACATCTTCGAGCCCGTCGGTTCAGCCTGAACCTATGGAGGTTGACCGCGCCGTCTTAACTCCTGCAGAGCGCCAGCGACGCATCACCTCCAACTTGTGCCTGTACTGTGGTGGTGGGGGTCATCGAGTTTCCACCTGTCCGGTAAAAAGCCAGAGCTCACCGAATGTTGGAGGGATCCGGATGAGCTCAATGAACATTCAATCCTCCAACAGCCGTAAACTCCTCATCCAGGTCTGTCTGCGTCTGTCTGACGCCACCCACACCCTGGCAGCCCTGGTGGATTCTGGCGCAGAGGCAAATATCATGGACATTGAACTTGCTCGTCAGCTGGACTTGGAGAACCAACGTTTGCCCACTCCTGTTCCAGCCCAGGCCCTGGACGGTCACGTACTCGGCACTGTCACCAGCATCACAGCTCCCGTTTCCATGATGGTGTCGGGAAACCACCAAGAGATCATCCGCTTCCACCTTCTCAGCTCTCCAGGTCAACCCTTGATCCTGGGCTACCCTTGGCTCCGTCTCCACAATCCTCACTTTGATTGGGTCTCGGGCACCGTGAAAGAGTGGGGAGACGCCTGTCACCGGACCTGTTTGTGTGCTGCCCTGCTGTCTCCTGGCTCAGTACCTCCCAGCACTGCTCCTGACATTTCCAACGTTCCTGACTGTTACCATGATCTCCGAGAGGTGTTTAACAAGACCAAAGCCACATCTCTGCCCCCGCACCGTCCGTACGACTGTGCCATTGACCTTCTTCCTGGGACTGCACCGCCCAAAGGTCACCTGTACTCTCTATCTCCGCCTGAAAGAAAAGCCATGGAGGAGTACATCAGAGACTCTCTGGCAGCTGGACTTATCCGCCCGTCTTCCTCTCCTGCTGGTGCCGGGTTCTTCTTCGTAGGAAAGAAAGACGGTTCTCTTCGTCCCTGCATTGATTACCGAGGTCTGAATGATGTCACAGTGAAGAACCGGTACCCCCTTCCTTTACTCACCTCTGCATTCGAGTTGCTCCAGGGATCCACGGTTTTCACCAAACTGGACCTCAGAAATGCCTACCATCTGGTGCGAGTAAAGGAGGGTGACGAGTGGAAGACCGCATTCAACACCCACACCGGCCATTATGAGTACCTGGTGATGCCATTTGGTCTCACCAACGCCCCAGCAGTATTCCAGGCGCTGGTGAACGACGTCCTGCGGGATATGTTAAACAACTTCGTTTTTGTCTACCTGGATGACATCTTGATTTTCTCCAGAACTCTGTCCGAACACATCCGTCATGTCCAGCAAGTTCTTCAACGGCTCCTGGAGAACTCTCTCTTCGTTAAAGCGGAGAAGTGTGAGTTCCATGTTGGGACTGTGTCATTCCTGGGATATGTCGTCGCTGAGGGCAGTATCCAGATGGACCCCACGAAGGTTTCGGCAGTTTCCTCCTGGCCTGTTCCGGTAAATAGGAGGAAATTGCAGCAATTCCTGGGCTTTGCTAATTTCTACCGGAAGTTCATTCGGAACTACAGCTCCGTCGCCGCTCCCCTCACGGCTCTGACCAGCACCAAACACCCCTTTTCTTGGACCCCTGAGGCCAACGCAGCGTTTCACACCCTCAAGGACCGGTTCACCACTGCCCCCATCCTCCGGATGCCGGATCCTGACCGGCAGTTCGTCGTCGAGGTGGATGCCTCGGACACTGGTGTCGGGGCCATACTCTCTCAAAGGGCAGAGGAGGACAACAAATTGCATCCCTGTGCATTTTTTTGCGCGCAATTACGATGTCGGAAACCGTGAACTGTTAGCTGTTAAGCTTGCTCTGGAGGAGTGGCGTCACTGGCTGGAGGGGTCCACAGTTCCATTCCTGGTCTGGACCGACCATAAAAACCTTGAATACATCCGAACTGCCAAACGTCTTAACCCCAGACAGTCCCGCTGGGCCTTGTTTTTCACCAGATTCAACTTTACCCTGTCATACCGTCCTGGTTCTCGGAACACTAAGCCAGATGCTCTCTCCCGTCAGTTCCAGAAGGATGACACCCCTTCCCTGGACCCTGCTTCTATTTTGCCCGAACCCTGCGTCGTAGCTGCCCTCACCTGGGATATCGAGGAGGACGTTCAAGCGGCCCTCCGTGATCAACCCGGTCCCAGTGCATGCCCAGACGGTCGTCTTTTCGTCCCGGAGACTTTGAGGTCCCGGGTCATACAGTGGGGACACAATTCTCGCCTTGCATGCCACCCGGGCTCCGGCCGCACCTGCCATCTCCTTGCCCAGCGCTTCTGGTGGCCCTCCTTCAGAAAGGATGTCCAAGACTTCGTTCGGGCCTGCCCCGTCTGCAATCAGAATAAGTCCTCTACTCGGCCTCCCGCTGGTTTGCTCCAACCCTTGCCTGTGCCCACACGACCCTGGTCCCACGTCTCCTTGGACTTTGTTACTGGTCTCCCCCCATCAGGGGGTATGACCGTCATTCTCACTGTGGTTGACCGGTTCAGCAAGATGGCGCATTTCATTCCCCTTCCTAAACTGCCATCTGCCAGAGAGACTGCCCAGGCTGTTCTTGACCATGTCTTCCGTCTTCATGGACTACCCAGGGATGTTGTCTCTGACCGGGGTCCACAATTCACCTCTACGTTCTGGAAGGAATTCTGCCGTCTCCTGGGGGCCACAGTGAGTCTCACCTCTGGGTTCCACCCCCAGTCCAACGGTCAGTCCGAGCGCGCTAACCAGGAGCTGGAGAAAGCGTTGCGGTGCATGGTTTCTCGTAAACCTCAGACTTGGGCGCAGCACCTTATGTGGATTGAGTATGCTCACAACTCCCTCACCTGCTCTGCCACTGGTATGTCACCTTTTCAGTGCGTTTATGGCTACCAGCCTCCCCTGTTTCCCAGTCAGGAAGGAGAAGTGTCCTGCCCATCTGCCCTCGCCTATGCCCGCCGTTGCCGTCGTACCTGGTCGCAAGCTCGTGCCACGCTGCTCAAATCAGCTGTCAGCTATGCCGCTGGGGCCAACCGTCGACGTTCGCCCGCTCCCGTCTACCGTGTTGGCCAGAAGGTGTGGCTGTCAACCAAGGACCTCCCGCTGCGGGTGGAATCACGTAAGCTGGCTCCTCGATTCCTCGGCCCTTTCCCTATCCAGAGGGTCATCAGTCCAACCGCGGTCCGGCTCCAGTTGCCGGCATCCATGAAGGTGCACCCCACTTTCCACGTTTCGAAAGTCAAACCGACGCATGTGAGCCCTCTGGTCCCCGTGGCGCCTCCTCCTCCTCCTCCTCGCCTCGTTGACGGTGGCCTGGTGTACACCGTTCGGGCCCTGCTTCAGTCCAGGCGGCGGGGTAGGGGCCTCCAGTATCTCGTTGACTGGGAGGGCTATGGTCCGGAGGAGAGGATCTGGGTGCCGGCCGGTCGGATTGTGGACCGGACCCTCATCACCGATTTTCACCGTCTGCATCCTGACCAGCCTGCGATCCGTCGGGGCCGCCCCAGGGGGGTTCCTGGCCGGCCTGCCCCCCCGGCTTCCTGTCCTGTGCCCGATCCTGACCTTGATTTGGTGCCTGGCCCGTCTTCTGTTCCCGATCCTCCTGTTTCCTCTGAGGATGAGAGTGTTCGATCGGAGGTCTTCTAGCCCTCCTCCGGCTCCCCTCCGCCCGCCCGGTTTGGTGTTTCGCTTGGGGACTTCTGGGGCCGTCCCTTGGGGGGGGGGGGTTCTGCTACTGCGATGGCTGGGAAACAATCCCAGGTCAACTACTAACCTTTCTGTTTACTTCTTACTTGTCTCTGTATTTGTTCTTAGATATGTCTGAAGAACTCACTACCAAGATAACCCCAAAGAGAAGCACTTATGAACAATCAGTGTCTCCATTTGAGATGATCTGAATGTAATTCCAATGCCATCTATTTTCAATTATTCTGTAGCATTGTCATGTTCAACGTCCCCAACAAGTAGCACTTGCTGAATTCAACAGTCAAGTCAATGCTAAAGTTGAGGTAATAAGAATGACTTAGAAAACATTTCAGCATTGTTCAACCAGTCACCAGGGAGAATATCCTTTTTAAACATCTATTTAGGGAGGAAATCCTGGACTTCAGAGGTCAGCAAAACTACCTGTCTGTCTGTACAGACTACAACACAACCCTTTTTCAAACCTAAGCGGGGTGGGCAACGTTTCCAGATGTCTTTGTGTAGGTGTCGCAGAAATGCCGGAGTAGTGTGGATACGTGGCTTAAATATAACACAAAATATGCGTTGTTTAAGGAAAACAGTATTAAATTGGATATAGTCCAAGAAAGACAAAACTTTTACATAAGCATTGAGCATGTTCCTGCTGACAAAGAGAGCTTTACAAAGAGTTATATAATCCTTTGAATTTAAACATGTACGTGCATGAAACATGTACTCTTTTCTATCTATGTTGTTTCTTCTTGTTGATATAGTGCCATATGTTGTCTGGCTCACTGATGACTTGCCTGAACCATTTAATTGTATTACTCAGTGTTAAAAATAAAATGAAAAACAAACATGCTTTCCTCCTGGTTTCCAATCCGGGACCAATTTCAGCAGGGTCTGATTCAAAGTAAATGGTACTCTTTGAAAGTGTTGGGGTTCTAGTGGTAAACTAATAAGAAAGAATTTGACAACTCTAAATCAACCAAAACTTACTCTTTCAAATGTTACACCTGAAACTGTCAAGTCCTGACCATTCCCTGACCAGGAATTCAACCCAAGCCGCGGTGGTGAGAGCACCGAATCCTAGCCACTAGACCATCAGGGAGTCACATCTATCAAATTTATCTTTGTATATGTGAGTTTCCTTTTCACTTACTGGAATGCTCTGGAATACTCAAATTGTTTTAGGCGAGGAATGGCGCCTGGCTAGAGCTTCAGAAGGCAGGACATGACAGATTACACATCTGTCACATAGTCAGTTTGTATTCTTAAATCCCAAGTCTCGTGCAGTTCCTTGACTAGTTGGCCACCCCTGCTTTGCATCGCTCCAGGTAAGTAGAAACCAATCTGTTATGCACCTTTGCATTGCACTAAAATGTCAAAATTTGGACCTGAATCCAACAATAACATTACTTGACACTCACATACAATGGTTTTCAGGTAAAAAATGTTGGTTAGGGGTTTAGTTACGGCTTGAAAAAATGAAAAGAATTGTTATTGAGATAGAGGCAGATGAAGTGTTTATGACCCATCAATGATGACAAAAGGATACATCCGCTGTCGGGGGTCTGATTTAAAGGAAATGGTACTCTTTAAACGTATTGGGGTTCTCGCGTTAAACTAATGAGGAATGATTTGACAAATCAACCAAAATCAAGTCCAGGAACTTACTCTTTCAAATATTACACCTGAATCTGTCAAGTCTTGACCATTCCCTTACCGGGGTTCTAGCGTTAAATTCAATTCAATTCAATTTTATTTATAGTACACGTTACAAGACTTTACAGATAGATAAGTCTCTATACGGACAGGACGGACGGACAGGCGGCCCAAGAGATTTTAGGAGCTCAAGGTAAAAAAAAGACACGCGTCATAAGCCTCTTTACTGAACTGACTTCACTTGTGATGTCAGACAGTGAAAGTTTGACGATGTGAAAGACCGCGATCACAGCACTAAGAAATGCTGATGAGATATTAAGTGACGGACTATTGGTAGCGGTTTTGAAAGGTTTGCCAGAGTCCTTCAAACCATTCACGATCCATGTCACACAACGTGATGAGACAATATGTTTTTTCTGAATTTAAAACAAAGTTACGCAGCAAGAGGACACAGAGAAGATACAGCAACAGATGACAACGGGATGAAGGTGCGGCAGCAGAGAGCGAGACCCGGTGCAGGTGACCAGGATGCTGAGAGGGCCGCAGCGGACGTGGTGTGCTTTACATGCGTCCTTAAGGGACGACTGGCACGTGTGAAACCACCTGTGGGAGTGGAACATGGATGTGTAGAGATAGGCTTTCAAACAATGCACCTTTTGACATTTTGACATGTCACAGTATGAAAAGAAAAGGTATAAATAAAAATGAATTATGGCTCAACTCAATTTACATTTTTACAGTAGACATAAGGCATTACAAAGTCAAGAAACTAGGTGCTGATAGTGAAGGACAAAGGAAGCTTTGGTGAAGCACTGAACTACTTAGAGGAATTGGTTTGAAAATGGGTTCATTACTAGAAGCTTCAGTAACAGCGACTGGTGAAGGGCCAAGGCTGTATCAAAATGATCCCGACAAGATAGTGGCCAGGAGGCTTTAGACTAGTGACACTCACGTGTACTAACAATTGGATAGCATTCTTTTTAAAATAAAGATTGATGGATTTGTGTATTGTATTATTGGGTATTAGGTAAGAGTGCTTGGGGAAACAGAGGATGTGCTGGGAAAATATGGCACAAGTTGGGTGTGCTTGTGTAACTATGGCTATGAGAGACAGGGACCACTCATCAATTTTTATCAAGGAACATTATTTTTTCCACATTATTGGACTGGAAAACTCTGACTGTTGTTTGTGCATAAGCACCAAACAAGAGTTTGGAATATTCTGCCTTCTTGGAGACCTTGAATAGAGTCCTGTATGGGGCTTCAGTAGAGGACTCCATAGTTCTGCTGGGGGACTTCAACGCACACGTGGGCAATGATGGAGATACTTGGAAAGCTGTGAATGGGAAGAACGGCCTCCCTGATCTAAACCAGAGTGGTTGTCTGTTGTTGGACTTCTGTGCTAGTCATGGATTGTCCATAACAAACAACATGTTCGAACATAGGGATGCTCATAAGTGTACGTGGTACCAGAGCACCCTAGGCCGAAGATCAATGATCAATTTTATAATTGTTTCATCTGATCTGAGGCCGTATGTTTTGGACACTCGGGTGAAGAGAGGGGCGGAGCTGTCAACTGATCACCATCTGGTGGTGAGTTAGGTCAGGGGATGGGGGAGGACTCTGGACAGACCTGGTAAGCCCAAACGGGTGGTACGGGTAAATTGGGAACGTATGGAGGAGGCCCCTGTCCGACAGACTTTCGGGCTTCCCTGTGGAGGCTGGGGGCATTGAACCTGAGTGGACAATGTTCAAAGTTTCTATTGCTGAAGCTGTGGCGGCGAGTTGTGGTCTTAGGGTCTTAGGTGCCTCAAGGGGCGGTAACCCACGAGCACACTGGTGGACACTAGTGGTCAGGGAAGCTCCCAGTCACTCTCCATCCTCTTTGAGGACTCCCAGTCCCTCTCCATACTCTGTGAGGACGCCCAGTCCCTCTCCATACTCTGTGAGGACCCCGAGCCATGCCCCGTCTTATGTGAGGACTCCCAGTCCCTCTCCATCCTCTGTCAGGACCCCATGCAATGCCCCGTCAGCTGTGAGGACTCCCAGCCCCTCTCCGTCCTCTGTGAGGACCTCCAACCCTGCTGTAAACACCAACATGGCAGAAGCCTGTGTGAGTACAGCTGTTCATTGGCCAGGCTGTTGTGTAAGTTGTGCTTAGTGTAGCCTTTATTCATGCTATACATTAATACATTTTTGTTGTCTTCTTAAAATGCTGTTAGACATGTTCATTTTTGACACATAGAGATTTTAAACTGGATTCAGTAACAGATGCTTTGTCATGGATTTGAGTGACAGCGAATATTTAGTAAACCTTAATATATCTACATGTATTTACTGTGGCCTAAATGCTGGAATAGCGCCATCTATCGATTTATGTGCCAAAAATAGAGCTTGTGCATTCCTCGTTAGTATAATGGACAGTATCTCCACCTGTCATGCGGAAGACTGGGGTTTGATTCCTTGACGGGGAGATTTTTCTACCAGCTTAGGCCTCAAGGAAGTCCTGGTGTTGGACTGCTCATGAGGGGAAAGCGGGCCTTGGCTCAGTTAAGCTGGTAAGTGCCTGCTCTGTATGCACATCTTAAATGTTATAGGGATATTCTGAAAGGTTATCAGTCTTCCATAATTTCTCAGTATTTCCACCCATGGCTATAGGGCTCCATCAGCACACTCGGACACTGAATATTTATTTATTCAGCAATGAAAGTTAAAATTCCTGTTCATGGCTATCTTGATTTTAACTAACTCTGTCCTTTCTTGCAGCAAATGGATGAAATATTTGGTGGTTCCGGAGTGGGGAGTGCATCACCAGGCCCCATTATTTCCACACCACTCTTCCCCAGTCGGAATCCATTACCACTCCAAACTCCCTCAGAAGTTATTCATCAGTCCGACAATGAAGATCCCCAGCCTGGTCCCTCAACTGCCATCCCCACTACTAAACGTACCACACATAAAAAGAGCACATCATTTCATGATACATACCGGTCCCATGCCGAGAGAAGGACGGCTGCGTTGGAGTCGCTGGTAAGGCCAGAAGTAACTAGGTGGAGACGCCTAAAAGAAAAAAGGAGGAGGTTACATGAAAAAAAAATGGTGACTTGCATGGGGCAGGTCTTAACCCCGCTAAAAGAAATTGGAAAGCAACAAAATGAAATGATTGGGTTGCTAAAAGAATCACTAAATAAAAGATGTTAAATGATATTCTGTGTCTGTCTTAATACATAAAGGAACTGAAACACCATAAAGTGAGCAGTGGTAAATGGTTCACATTCCCAGTGGTGAAATACTCCCACGATCCCCTTCTGATTTAGCCTGGGTTCTTACCACCCAGTTACCATGAGCTGCCACTCGGAGGAACAGCAGAAGTCTTGATGATGTAGAGGCGCTTCAAATCAAAATGCCTGAGGATTAAAACTGTGAAGTAACCGTCTCAAAATGTAAGCATTAGATGGGTTTAATGACACACATTTGCTTCAATCCTCAGTGCCTTTTCAAACATTGCAATATTGTATTACTACTTTGCATTTGACCTGAAGTGCCTCACATCACCCTGTGGCATACTGCACACCAGCTCACAAACATAAATATAAAAAAAATCGTCTCTCTGTAATGAGAGGCATCATGGTTGTGGGGCTGTGGTGGGTGTGGCTCTTCAATGTCCTGTTGAAGACCCAGCTCATCTTCATTAACCTGGTCACCAGACTCTAAACGAATGTTGTGTATAATGCAACATGTTGTTACTGCTGCACTGATGTTTGCAGACACTTCAGCCTCCTGAACTTTGACTTTAAGATGCCAAATGCATGCTCAATGGCCACACGGGCTGCATTGAGCTTTGAGTTAAAGCGCCTTTGCCTGACAGTAAGGTGCCCATTATCCCTTTAGGGCTTCATCAAATGTCGTGATAAAGGGTAGGCTGAATCAGCAATGATGTGCATTCCTTCTGGTACAAGAGCCTGAGGATTCAATTCCAGTTGCCGTGCTACATCAGTGTATGGAAATGCTCTCGCGTCATGCCAACTTCCAGGGTGACCTACATTGACATGACAAAAGCGGCGCTCGCTGTCACAGAATCCGGTGAGAATGATGGAGTAAAACTGTTTCGCAAAATGTCGCAAAATGGTTTGACGATGGGAATGTGACATCCATCAAGAGCACAGACTGTATTTGGAAAGCCGGCTGTTTGAAAGTGTAATTGTGATGTGTTCAGTGCTTCCCCTGTGGGCCATGAAATGTGATGTGACAGATGTGTGTTGACCAGGGAACAGAAGTGATGGAGATGGGTGGACATGGTGGATTTCGAAATGTTGAATCGGTCTGCAACACCCCTATACGACTCCTGATTGGCAGTCCACAGGCAGGCAAGAACAGCGTGGGTAACCGGCAACTTGGTATGCTGTCTGTTCGTATAAAAGGGTCCCAACATCCTCATAACATCCTATAGCAAAGAAGAATGAATGATCAAATGTACGTATAGGCTACAAATGTCAGTGAGAATAGCGTACTAAAATGATTCAGATAATCTACTTCTACTTACCTCTACTTGTCCTCTCGACAGTCTGAAATGACTTTTAAAGTCAGTCACACTGTACAATGGTGCGACTTGCTCAACAAAATGTGGTATTTTTGGAACCAACCTAGGAGAAGAATGATAAAACTGATTTTATACAGAGTTATAAAAAAAAACTTATTGTGCTTCCTGGAGCAGTTATTTCATTAATATGGTTGCTGACAACTTGAAATAATTATCGAACCCTCTCTTAAATAGCGTGACAATAAACATTATTAGGCTATATATAATATATTCCTCTATTATTCATTCATTTTTATTAATGTTTTAATTTGCCAAGAAAGTTGGAAAATTTTACTTGATCATTTAGGAGCATCATCAAAACTGTTAAGTGCTTTTACAGAATGCGATCAGAAAAACTAAACCACTAACGTTAGGTTAAATGAACTGTGGCCACGTGTGCACTATTCTTTGAAATGTTTAGCGTTAAATCACCTTCTCTGTTGAAGTCGATCTTCGTGGATAAGAATGGGCATCTCTTCATACTGAATTTCCTCAGCCATCAAAAACGCATATGCTATTTCCTCAACCATTTTTGCAAACTACAGGTAGCCTACAGATGATCAAACAGGATGTAAACACGTTTGTAACTTCCTTTTACATGCTTTGAAGGCTGACGGAAAACGTGTCCGATTTTACCGCAGCTTTTTGTCCCCGCCCCCGCTGCTGCCGCCTGCTCTCGTCTACTGTACAGGCGAGGCGCAGTTCATCTCGAACGAGCCTAATGATAGCCACTGGCCCAACAGCACGAGGCTTTGAACGCACCTTTGTTCCTTTGATGTTGATCCGGTGTTATGTGCCTTCTGGATTTTCCCAGTGTTGCCAAGTCCGCTTATTATAAGCGACTTTGGGCTTGTTTTTCTGTAAAGTCGCTTACAAATATTGGTAGTCACGGGTTTTCTTGGGCTTGTTACTAAAGTGTAGTTGCTTATTTGGGCTTGTTTCCAGCTCCATAATAAGTTGTCAAGCAGGTATTTTCTATGTTATTTAAACGTAGGAGTTTGTCTTGCCTGTTCCCTCGGTCCCTTTCCCCGTACACACTGGCGACAGCAGAGTCGTCCCGCCCACTTCCTGCTTCTTATTAGCTCTGACCCAGATGGCAACAAGTACCAGCCAATCAGAGGCAGAGAAGGGCAGTCGGTTTTTTACTGGTTAGGAAAAAGCGCAAGTAGCGACTGATGGTGACTGGACTGTAGCAGGCACGGCGCCAGGATTCCAGTTTTGGATGGGCCAGACCAATTGTGGGTGGGCCTTAAATTAAAACATGTTATCAAATCCCTGTTTAACCTAATACAAATGACTAATATACTGTTCTATTAATGGTGCTAACATAATAGAGATTTCAATAGCTTGATTCTCTTTAAATATGTTGTAAAAAAACATTGTACAAACGTTGTATAGGACGGCCCTATCGGCGACCGCTCTCCTTGGTTCTGACCAAAGAAGAGCGCTTTGGAATCTCCATTACGCACCATACCTGGCTGCGCTATAGCGCAAAGCTCTATAGACCTGAGGCCTATAGACTGGAACAGCAGTCAGGCATTTACTATTTCCCCAAAACATAGTTTAGTTCTGTTTGTATAACAGGAGGCCAAATATTTCACAATTCTGTTTAATTGTTTTTAAGTTTTCAACAATACAGATCAACAACACTGCCCGACAGTTTCATTCAACACTCGGGCACAGAACTTGTTCATTGACGTCATGTAAAACAAGACTCAAGTTATTTCCTAGAGACAAACTGTTACTTTAGTGTGATTCATGTTATACACATATTTAACAAAAGGAAATAAATCACATTAACAGCAGACACAGCGCCCATAACAAGGGAAACCCATAAGAAAAAAAGAACAACAGTAACACAGTAACAAGCTGATATAGAAATAGAAATTATTTTAATATATCTCATGACGATATAATACACAGAGTAGCCTTCACATACCTTACTGTTATCCCCTCGTCCCACACAATTAAACTCGCTAAAATAGGCCTAGAAGAAGCGAACAGGGAACGACTCATTTCCTCTTTTTCTCTCGGCTATGTTACTAACTTTCAACATGTAGCCTACGAATTCATCGCTAGTGTTTTTAGGTCGCCTCTCGCACTCACACACACACACACTCACACACACTGACACAAATTGCAGCAGTAGTCGGCGGGGTTTGCTCTTGAAAATGTCAATGATTTCGTCAAAGTCGAGAGTTACTGTAAGCTCTCTTTCAAATGTCAACAGACACAGAGACATAAGGCGAGGTGCTCCCAGCTCCCGACAGCATCTTATTTGTTGTTGCCAACATCTCTGAGAAGGCAGAGTCACCGGAGCAAATGTCTGTCAGTTCTTGTTTGAGGTTTTCAATCAAATCACTGAAGGCTTTTAGACGTTAAGTCTGATTTACTGAACAGCTGCTTAAAAAGTACAAGGAGGAATATGAACTTTTTTGTTCTGATCTGCTGAAGGAGTGACTGTGCCTCAATCTCACTCTGCCCCCCCTCTTCCGCGTACTGTGTGAGCACCTCCACAATTACATCATACAGAATGAAAACTTTTGTCACTGCAGCCGATCTTGAATCCCACCTGGTGTCACACCCTTGCTCCAACTCCAATGACCTCTGATCGGGCCGCATCTCTCTTTGTGCATTAAGGAAACGGGCATGACGTTCGCTGCCACACAAGAAGGTGTGCAAGGTGTTGAGAGTGTCAAAAAAGGTTGAGGCATCCCGCGATGTCCGGGCCACAGCTGACAGCACAAGGTTTAATCTGTGAGAGTGACAGTGCACATAGACGGTGTTTTGAAAGGTGCTCTTAAGGATGGCTTGGACACCCCCCTTATGCCCAGCCATTACTGATGCACCATCAAACCAACACAAGGCTAGGGTCTAGCTCAAAAGGTGTGACAACTTCCAATATTTTCTGTGCAATTGCATCAGCAGTCATGTTGTCTGTGGCTACGAGGCCAACAGCGCGTTCTCGCACAGTCCCCTTGTGTACGTACCGTAAGCAAACGGCCACCAGCTGCTTTTTAGACACATCCTTACACTCGTCTGCTAAAATAGCATAGAAAGATCCCTCATGCAGTTCAGTTTGATCCGTCGCAACAGGAGAGTGCACACAGCATCCAGCAGGTCATTCTGAATTTCATGACTGAGCATCTTTGCATTGCTAGGGATCGCATCTAGTCACTCTTGAATTGATTTGTCATGCCTGCAGACAAGTCTATAAAATTCCAGGAAATTACCTGCGTTTTTGACCTCATCATTCTCACGGTTGCCACGCAGGGGTTCTTCCTGTTTGGCACAAGTGATGAGAACGTCCAGAATGACTTTGATGTGCTCCCGATTCCTCTCTAAGATTTCACCCTGTCTGCCATCTGTGTTGTTGCGTTGATGGATGACAGAGCCACGCTCAGACATTGATAGCCTGTAATTATTAAATTTATCCAGTGCAAACTTGTGCGATTTGCTATTTTGATGCTTTAAACAAGCGTGGTTGAGGTGCTTCCAGTCCCGGTATCCAGTCTGGCTGAACTTCTCCTCCCTGCCCCGCTCACCAAAGTGTCTGCACATCTTACAGAATACTGCATCCTTCCTAATGCTGTACTCAAGGAAACTGTATCTGCTGTACCAGTTTGTGGAGAAACTCCTTGCTTTGTCCCCTATCACTGTGACCGGATACTTCAGCACTGGTTGAGTTGCGGGCTCATCCACGGAAGACAAATCCACAGGGCTGTCTTCCACTCGCGAGGCAGAGGCACTAGCAACGGCGGTGGTCGCGCTTGCCGCGCTGGCCGTGCTTGCCACGCTGTCCATGCTAGCCGCGCTAGCATCCTGAGGTGGCAGAGACGAAGACGTGGATCTCAACGCTCCATCTTCTCCTGGTTGGAGTGATGACTCCGAGACCGTTCTTTTAGGTTTCAGGTACCTAAACAATGACTGCTGCAACATTGTCTTTTACTGGAAATCACACTTTCAGATCAACTGACGTTAGCCTAGCATACCCGCTATACCAACAAGATACATCCTATCCCGAACCTCACTGTCTCAGTGTCTGCTGAACATGCGCAGAAACATCAACATAGACAAACAACTTTTAAAATTAAGTTAAAAACTATTTAAGATTTAGACTATTTTAGCACAAATGATGAGATAATTTGCCAACTTTTATTAATTCTTTATAATTAAAATACATTATTATTTTTTTTTTTTTATGAAAATTTTTGGGTGGGCCTGTTGAAAAGTGGGTGGGCCTAGGCCCGTCAGGCCCACCCATGACGCCGTGCCTGGAGAGTTTTTGGGGGAATAAATGCCCGGGATGAAGTGGGTGAAATACGGGAAGAAATATAACAAAGACTGGGAGAAAAAGAAAGGAGGAAAAGAATGGATTCAACTCGTCGTGGGGAACAACTCAAATCACTGTGAAAAAGTGTAAAGGACACCTAAAAGGACTCTAATTAGGCCCGGGGACCACCTTTGACAGAATAGGTGTATGAAATCCATGATTAAAATAGTCATACATTCTGATCACGGTGTAACTAATGGATTAGATTATAGTGAAAATAGTCATTCTCCCTTTTGCTGGGGACCCCATGGACCCCTCAGGGACCCCTTTGGATCCCCACACCCCACTTTGGGAACCCCTGAAATAGAGTTGATAGGGTTTCAGGAGTGTTTGATGGGAATTTGGTATCACAATATTTGACCTTGTATGTTACACCGTTCATTCCGTTTTAATATTACTTTGTAGTTTGTTGGGATTGAGTTGCCCTTTTTTTAAAGATTATAATGATGTAGGATATCAAATAAACAAGACGGTCTATGAGTATGGAATCAGATTTGTGTCAATAAAATCAAACAAAAGTTAGTAAATATCAAACAAAAATGAGAATTTAAGAGTAAAAAAAACTCAAGCATGAAATGTGGTCTGAAAATAAAGTTCTGGGGTCAGGCTGCAGATACGAGCCACCACGGTAGCCGCTGGTCGCGGCCCCTGTTGGATGAAGATGAAAAGAGTTATGAGTTATGGGAGCCACCTTCGTTTGCAAGGTTAAAGGACTCTAATTTAACTAGGGATGCTCCGAACCCAGATTTCTGGGGTTCTGTTGAACACCGAACCCACCAGTTAACCCTTGTGTTGTCTTCCCGTCAACCATTTAAAAAAAAATGTTTTTTCATCATTTTCCACATTTGTGTCACTTTTTCAATGTTATGGGTGCTCTTTTATGTTTTGGGTGTTTTTTCCAAAGTTTTTAG
Organism: Etheostoma perlongum; assembly: GCA_026937815.1. NCBI lineage: Eukaryota > Metazoa > Chordata > Actinopteri > Perciformes > Percidae > Etheostoma > Etheostoma perlongum. Next base: position 5,342,458 of record CM049384.1, on the reverse strand, counting down.
ATATTTTTAATGTTGACATTTCAGTGCTTATTTCGACGGCCCATTTTTTGTGACAATTGTTTTTTTTTTAACTGAAAACGAGTCAATTTGATCCAAGGACAACATGAGGGTTAAGATTCTGCCTAAGGGGCGCCCGGGTAGCTCAGTTGGCAGAGCAGGCGTCCGTATATGGAGGTTTGCTTCTCGGCGCAGCGGGCCGGGGTTCGACTCCAACATGTAGCCCTTTGCTGCATGTCATTCCCCCTCTCTCTCCCCTTTCATGTCCTCTGCTGTCCTGTCAAAAATAAAGGCCGAAACCCCCCCCAAATAAAAATGAACTCCGAACCAAACCAAATCCTACTCCTATCCTCAGTACATTAATGAAGTAAACGATGTCCAAAGCCGTGCGTTTTTCATTTTATTTTAGCTGATATCCTCGGCCTCCAGAGGGGTATCACATCAGAAATCAGAAATACTGTATTGATCCCCCGGGAAATTCTGTGTTACAGTTGGAAGAGTATATAAATATCAGAGTAGAAATATAAATAAAGAAATATAAATAAAATATAAAATATAAAAGGTGCACTATGAGAATATTTCTTTTTCTTGATGAAAACTGCTGCTGGAAATTTCAACTTCCCTGCAGGAGTCATCCCAAAAGGATTAGTAAAGAGAAGTCTAACAACATACTTTGTATTATTAGTTCGATATATTTGGAATTGTCATCTGTTTTTTCCTTTACATAGCCTAATTAAACGGTATTTCCACCGCAATTTGCTGCCTACTAGTGTGTCAGAATACAGTAAATGAAGTCTTTGCTACCAGGAGGATCTCTACCACCAGATGGCGGCAGAATCTATATATAATATTGAGAATGTGTTGCCTATATATATATATATATATAAATGCCACATACATGGATACTGGAATGCTTGGAGATGTACAAGGTCAACAGGACACTAATAGCCGTCATCAAGAACTCAATGGGGCTGTGGAAAACAAGTCTGGAAGCCAACTCAAAGCCAATTGCACAAGTCACCATTAAGTGCGGCATATACCGAGGCGATGCACTATCCCCGCTGCTGTTCTGCATAGGCCTGAACCCCCTCAGCCAGATCATCACAAAGACTGGCTACGGATACCGATTCCGAAGCGGAACAACCATCAGTCACCTCCTCTACATGGATGACATCAAGCTGTATGCCAGAAATGAGCGAGACATCGACTCACTGATCCACACTACCAGGATCTACAGCAATGACATTGGAATGTCGTTCGGACTGGACAAGTGTGGTCGCATGGTATCAAAAGAGGGAAGATGATCAGAACTGAGTTCCCCCCCGTGGTGTGGTTCTTTTGGGCAGGTTTGAATGCAGCAATCACACCCAGATGCAACGGTGGCACCAAGCATGCACTGCACACTATAGATGTAATCATAGACGCCTCACAGGATATTAATGATGCTACGTCTGCGGTAACAGGATACATACAGTTCTGTGAGGATTTATTTCTTCCTAAAAAGACAATTAAACTCTATCTAAAAAATAAGCCATGGGTTACCCCAGAAAGGAAAGAACTGTTGAATCACAAAAAAAGAGACTTTCAAATCAGGAGGAAAGCAGATATGAAAGCTGTGCAGCATAAAATTAGAAAGAAAATCATGGGATGTAAAGCATCTTATAAAATTAAAGTGCAGTCATTTTTTTAATCATGATGCAAGGAGAACCTGGCGAAAAATCAGGTATGGACCAAAAATGCATACTTTAAATGTGGCAGATGCCAATGTATTCTCTACTGATTTAAACACATTTTATTGCTGCTTTGATGAGGTTGATTATTCTGAACAGCAGACAAAGGCTCTTAAAAGAATAAAAGATTTAACTGGCAGGTTAAGGAAAAGGTCATGGGGGGCTTACGTTTCAATGACACATGGGAAGAACGGGGCGGTTAGGTTTATGAGAAGACGAACGGGATGGTTGGGTTCAGGAGGACATGTGGGACACGATCCCCAGTCTCCTGGGTGAAAGTCCTGTGTTGTTTGACCCCCCCAACCAACCTCATAATGTGGAATTCGGGCTGTCGTATTGTAGTCTCTCTTAGTGCTAGTCATGTTCCGACCCCACTGTTCAAACGTCTTTATTTTAAAAGTTCAGAGTGAGACCGAGTTCAATAGATAGATAGATAGATAGATAGATAGATAGATAGATAGATAGATAGATATTTATTGATCCCAATAAAATCAGAAAGTATAGTGTTGCAGCAGCAAAATCAGTCACATGGCTCAGAATATAAATATAGATGAAATACTAGGATACAATATACATAAAATAATAATGAGTACTATTTGTAGATTAAGTGCATTTTGATGCTGATTCTTTTGTACTTTGACTTGAGGAACATTTGAAATTAGGGCTGTGCAATTAATCAAATGTTGATTGTGATTTTGATTCCAGGTACTAACGGTCCCAAAAACAATGTTATCTAGAAAAACTATTATTATTATAAATGAATTTGCCCATTACGTCTTGCATTAAACTCTTATTTTTCTCTGATTACCTCCAGAAGGCTAAATCACTTTTTCTTGTGGCATTTGGGCCTTTATTGTTACAGCTTAAGACATGAATGGGGGGAAGGAATGATGACATGCAGGAAAGTGACCCTGCGACCTCTGAGTCGAGGACTGAGCCTCTACACATGGGTACGCGCTCCACCACTAGGCCATCCAGGCACCCATGTACTTCTTTATATTAAACAGTTAAAAGGGGAAAAGTACAAAGGTAAATTTAACAGTTCAAGGTTTTTTTTACTGTTGATTTGTTTCACTGTTTCAACAAATGCAACATGCTTCTCAAAAGTCAACGAGTAACCGTGGTTACTAAAAATGATTTCAGTATTAACCAAAATATTTCTTTCCCTAATCGAGCAGTCCTATGTTGAATGCAGGACTTGTAACAGAGTATTTCTGCACTGTGGTACTTTATTAAAGTAAAAGTTCTGAGTACTTGTTCCTTCTGTACTTGTGTGTGGTGTAGTTTAACAGTTTATTATTAAAATCAGCAAAATGACTCAGTAATGTCACTTTAATTCAAATTTCCATTGGTAGGAGAAAAAGTACTTGTTATTTATCATTTCTGACGTTCCGTAGTGTTGCTTCAGTGTTATTTTTGCAGATTGCAGGTTGTTGTTAAAGTGTAATCAGCTGATGTGTTTAATTGTTCTCAGAAGAAGAAGAAATAATGACCTGTTGACCAATTACTCTGATAATGACTTCAGCCAACGTTCCTACTTGTTAAAGCCCTTCCAGTCCCAGTGCTGGCTGTGGTTGATAACTGTTGTTTCCCAGTTGTCCCCTGAGGACGAACACTGTGACCACTGGGTGATAATTATCTGGCTGAAGTCAGCCCCCCCCCGCCCCCCGAGGCCTGGCATGGTGTCCATCCACGCTAATGACACTCATTACAGTCTCCTTACATCATCCGTGGGCTTCTGTGGTTGCCATATTGGTGTTGTTGAAATAGATTGCATCATACTAATTGGAGGCACACACACACACACACACACACACACACACACAAAACAAACAATCCCAACTTTACTTTATAGATTCACTTTCTGAGGACTTTGTTATACTTTGACCTCCTATAACATTACAAAGGTTTATTAACACCATTGTAAACTAACAAGGTGGAGGGGGGGGGGTGACATTTGGAGAAAAAAACCCAGAATAAGAAGATAAATCTGCTTATTTGTGATTTGATTTTAATATACACAACACTGATGCCCGGCTCATCAGCCTGTAAGGTAAGGTAGATACACTGTGCTACATGTATGTTCTTTAACATTAAAACCTGAGTATTAAGAATATATTGTAGGCCCAGTTTAACATGCAACTCAATTTCACACAATATGTTGGGGGGGGGGTCCTTTGCTCTGGGGTCCTTGGCCTAGAAACCATTGATCCGCTCCAGGGTTGGGATGAGCTCTCCCACCGCCCCGGACCAACCGGGCCATCGGACCAAATGCTCCAGGGTTGGTTTTAACCGGACCAAACGGGGGAAGGTGTGAGGGCGGAAAGTGATGGGAAGACCTTCTAACCCCTTTGGATCCTCAGGAAATCTAATTATCAGATCAGTTATGCAAATATCTTAATATTATACATCATAAGACACTCTCTCCAAAAGTCGTTTTTGACATTCTTTTGGATTTGGATTCTTTCTTTTTGTCATTAAAGTTTTGATTTCTTCATACACATATAAATATACAATCAAACTCTGAACCCAGCGTCAACAGACAGTATACCCATCCCCCCCGCCCATATACAAAGGCCTCCTGCAAATCAACATTTCCTTTTTTTGAACATCCAAAGTGTACATCCAGTACCATGTCTATATTTTTTTCTATTTGGATCCATTCTTGACTTTTCAAGGAAAAATAGAAGCAAAGAATGTATGAGACACAGTATTTTTATATGTCATAGAAGAAGACAACACCAGGGTTAAGGGCCTCTATGGTATCAGGTGTTTTTTCCCAAATCAACTTAGCAATTCATGAATTTCTCTATTTGAATTTGAATTTGAATTTCTCTCTACAAATTTTGCAGGGTTGCAAACACGGGAAGATGGTCACTTATATCATCATAACCACTTAGTAATCAGTTGTTATTCTAGTTTCTAGCTTTAAGATTGTAGGTAATAGATCTACACTATACATTGCAGGGCTGTAATACTCAAGTCCGGTCTTGGTCTCGGCCACTGGTCTTGCCCAATATGGCTTTTGGTCTGGACCAAGTCCAGGTGTCTTATGTTGATAATAATATTGGAGGGAAAGTGAAACCCAAAATGATTGTCTTGACACTGACATGCATAAGACCTTTTTTCTGTCCTGGACTCGGTCTTGACTCGACTCAAACCTTTTGGACTCTGTATGTAGTATTATAATTCTTTTATATTTTAGGTGTGACATTGTACGACCTGTCCAGATACAGCAGATGTAAAGTAGCATTTTTTGGCTAATTCTGGCAGATTTTTGGACTAAAACCTTTTTGGACTTGGTCTTGTCTTGGACTCGACTAAGGTGGTCTTGACTACAGCCCTGATACATTGTGTTGATAAAATCTCTGCTTTAATTTTAACAATTAGTTTTTGAATCCTTTACAATCCCATGATTGTCTCCATCTGTTGACAGCCCGCGTTATCGCCCGTTGTCTTTCACTTTCCCTTTTAGCTTTTAGTTCTCGGTTTAATGTCCTTCTTTTATGTGATGGCCCTGCCCCGGTATCAGACATAACTACAGCAGATAACTTCTAAAATAACATTAAAATACAATTTTACGCCTTTATAAAGAAATCTCTTGCTTCATTTTACCTGGCTCAAAAGGCTGGATACACTAACACTGGCTTCTCAGGTGTAATGATGAAATCTGTGACCTGTCAGAATGTGTTACTGTAACGTTGTCTACCTGCTGCTAGTCATTCTGTCACTTCACAGAAGAAATTGAACCCAGGCCCATGGCTTAATAGAAACTATATCAAAATGGCATTCTTTTCACTGTTAGTCTCATTTGCTGTTACAGGTCATTGAAGACCATTGCATCAAAAACATTAAAAAATGTTAATCTAGTTTAAGTATATTGTATTGTAATGCTCCCCCCTGGGCTGCAGCGCTGAATAAGGAGGAGATGACTGACTTGCAACTTCTGTGCATTTTATTTTATAAACAGCTTAACTCCGTTCACTGTTGGCCGTGACCACGCCGAACATTCAGACCAGAACCCCCCCAATAGAACCACATTGGCCTCTGCTGGTAACATTAGTGCATAACACTAACACAATGCTTAACTGATGAACTCTTAACAACAGGGACACATTAACTCAGCTCATTAGAGTATATCGTATCGTAGTATTTCATTAATATTCATATTCTGTGCTGTGTGATTAATTTTGCAACACTATAATTTCCCATTTTATTGGGATCAATATTTTTCTATCTATCTATCTATCTATCTATCTATCTATCTATCTATCTATCTATCTATCTATCTGCCAGATCTGTCTCATTGTCTGTCCCTCCTGGTTTGGGTTTGTTTGCGTCCCTCCCTGTGGACCCTGTGTGGACCGGTTGCTGCTCTCAGTGTGACAGCAAAACAGGATAAAGGTTCAGCTGCTGCCTCAGTCTGCTGTAGGCAGGGGAGGGTGCTGTGTATTATTCTAAATGTTCACATACACTGATGCTAAGACTGTTTTCTGAATGTCTTTTAACTGCTGGACAGACCACAGGACACATATGAACACTATATACAGTATATTGTTTCAGCTGATCATATCAGCTGTTATAAGACACAAAAGTGGAGAACTTCACTACGCTAAAAGCTTTTCCCAAAGTTTGAATGTAATTGCAAATATATCACTTGTGGAAAATAACCTTTTGAATGTCTGTCATGTATGAGCCTTGTTAACCTGGAGACATCTCTTTTTCAGTCATTCAAATCTAATATTGTTCAATGAAACGTGTGAGGTTGCTTGTGCATTTAGTTCATGTGACACTGACCTTTTTCTCCCATGTCCATGTTTTGTCTTTCTGAACTATCACAATTGTTAGATATGTGCACTTTATGCAACTTACATGAATGCAGGTTTATTCTAAGTGTTGAGTCTACTGTTAAAATAGGACATTTTGCTGTAAACATTTTAATATTAATTACTGTATCTCCATCTGTTCTCACTTCTCTTCTTCCAGCTCTGCTGTTGTATTTTCAGTTCACTCTGTTTGCAGACTTTGGGCCCCTCAGATATCTGTTCTTCAGTCTGTGTCTGTTGCTCTACATGACTATTGTCTCTGCTAACGTTGTCATTATTCTGACAGTCTGTCTGGAGAAGTCTCTGCATCAGCCCATGTATATTTTTATCAGCTGTCTGTCTTTTAACTCTCTGTACGGCTCAGCCGGCTTCTTCCCCAGGTTTCTGATGGACATTCTGTCTGACACTCATTTAATCTCACGTCCATTATGTTTCATTCAGATATATGTTATTTTCACCTATGCATCATGTGAGGTGACTTTCCTCAGCATCATGGCCTATGATAGGTTTGTGGCTATTTGCCAGCCTTTACACTATCACAGTAAAATGACATTTAAGATGGTAACACAGCTTGTGATGTTTGCCGTGCTCTATCCTGTATTTGCTATTGGTTTCGGTCTCTATCTTACTGTCCGATTACCGCTGTGTGGCAATAAACTGAATAGGCTGTTCTGTTCCAACTGGCCTGTGGTTCAGCTCTCCTGTGTGGACACATCTCTGAACAACATAGTAGGTCGGTTTGTTACAATAATAACCGTCTTCACCCCCCTGTTCTTTGTCCTGTACACCTATCTCCGTATTCTGCTTGTTTGCAGGAGGAGCTCGTCTGAATTCAGAGGAAAGGCGTTCCAGACCTGCCTGCCTCACATCATCACATTCATCACCTATTCTCTCTCTGTCTTCTGTGAGCTGTCATTGACTCGATCTGAGGCTGATAAAATGAATCCTATCATCACAGTTGTTTTATCTTTAAATTATTTGATGGTCCCCCCCATTAATAACCCTCTAGTTTACGGCCTGAGTCTGCCTCAAATCAAAAGAGTGATTGTTAGATTTTTGAAGAATATTCCTGCTGCAAAAATTAAAACTTAAAATTTACATTTGGCAAACTATATATTGCAAAGCTATACAATATGCTTCTAGAATACGTAAAATGTATTTTTTATAACCACTTTTGAACTAACTGATAGTATGGGTCTTTTTGATGTCATTGTTTAGTCCATCCCATAATCTCACCCCACAAACACATGCTTTTAACAGTAGTTCATAAAGTCCTCTTAGATGATATCCCACGGCTCATTCCTTTAACATTGTACGTATGTTACATGGTAAGTTATTTTCTTTAACTTTAAACATAAATTGTGCAGTTTTGAATGTAACAATGTCCATACATTTCACCAAATGTGAATTAAAAACAGAAGATTGTACACTGTAAACCCCAATCCATCCGTGACACAAAATGTTAATGTTACGTCCACACAAACGTTCAGAATTGTCAAAACAACATAAAAACTTTATGTTCATTTGACACAAAAAGTCATCTCATGTGAGGTTGACATAATCTTTTTATGTTAAGTTAACATTTTTAGAGTTTTGAGTTCATTCTGCTGAAATGTATAACATCAACATCACTTAATTAGTTCAAGGCCAATTAACAACACATATACTGTGCACTTAGCATATATTTTGATAGTTAAGTAAACCTAAAAAATGGATGTTAAAATATGTACCCAATGTTTTTATGTTCATATGACTAGCAGTCACTTTCATGTTTAACAAAATGAAAATATTGTGTTCACTTAACACAACAAAAACACATAATTACAACATGAGTTCCAGAGTTATACTGAACACAAACATTTTGTTCTGTTTTAACATAAAAATTCCACTATGTTTTGTGTTTTTACCAACGTATAATTTTTTAGTACACATTATTAAGTTTCAAATAGTCAAAGCGACGTTAAATTTAAAGGTTGATAACAATTTCCAATTCTTTGTCTAACTTAAAATGTTTGAATAGAAGTGATACATAAAATTTGTGTTATGTTTGATTTGATACATTAATATTTAGTGTTAAAATGGCATATATTGTTAAACTCAATGGACGGTGTCGAATTTGCGCATTAGGTTTGAATTGTATAAGATGTTTGAACTTACAAATTGGTGTAAAAATATCTACTCAGTTGTTTAATGTTCATTTGACAAGCAGTTACTTTCTCGTTCAACTAAATGTTTAAAAAGTGTTCAATTTACAGACTAAAAACACATCATTACAACATGAGTTCCAGAGTTATGCTGAACACAACCATTTTGTTCTGTTTTATCGTAAAACTGCCACAATGTTTTGTGTTTCTACCAATGTATTATGTTTTAGTACACATAATTATGTTTTAACTAGTCAAAGCGACGTTAAATTTAAAGATTGAGAACAACTTCCATTTCTTTGTTTGTCTCACTTAAAATATTTGAATAGAAGTGATACATACAACTCGTGTTATGTTTTATGTGATACATTAATATTTAGGGTTAAAATGGCATATATAGTTAAACTCAATGGACAGCATAGAGTTTGTGCATTAGGTTTACAGTTGTTGAATTTACCAATTGTAAAAATATCTACTCAGTTTTAAAATTTGTATTTGACAAGAATTTACTTTATTTTTCGACAAAATGAAAACATTTTGGTCACACAACAGAAACAATAATTACAACATGAGTTGCAGTTATGCTATGAATTTTGGATTATGTTTTTAATTGTGGTCCTCTCAGACTTGTTCAGGAATCTTAGTGTCGGGTTACAGCAAGCCCAAGTACACTATGAGTAAGTGTAAAGAAAAATTAATTCAAACTTCTTTACCCCTTGTATTGCTAAAAACAACAAAGCAGTAAATATACAGAAAATGTATCCCAGGAATCACTTTCTGCTTATTACAACATCAAAATATTTTGCCCACGGGAAAAAGCATCAGTGCACAAATGACAGAGCTTAATGGTTTCTATTATACACATTGTGTTTAACCATAAAAGAAAAGACCCTACAAAAAGTAAAATATTTCTCAAAATGCATTTATTAAGTTTTTATGTATTTAAATAAAAATAGGCTTCAAAGTTTTACAGATAGCTGAACTATACTGGGTGTACAAAATACAGTCAGCATTTCTACCATACACACACAAACACACATTTATGAACACATTCAGGCATAAACTAACATAAGGCGCAAATGACAAAGGAAAAAAGACATACAGTAACTCTGGCTCTGAAAAACCCTACAGTTTCTTGCTTAAGGCCAATATTTTAGGTTTGAGCTTGTCTCCATCAATGTGCAAGAGTACTTGCTGAATAAAGAGAAAGGTCTTTAACATAGATTTGGGGTACCTAAGATGCAAAACATAGATAAGCCCAAAGAGGTAAATGAATGCATCAGACCATGAATGGAGGGGTGATGTTACCACTTTGCCTTCAAGGATTATGTTGACTTGACATGGCTGCAGGAAGACCATTTCCTCTTCATCATTAGGGACGATGGACAGTATGCAGACTGGACTGTTACTGTTGTCCAAAGTTCTTTGTTCCGCTTCCTAGAAAAAGAAAAAAATTGACATATTCATAACCAAATGTTAACAGAATAACTTTACTTACAGGATTATTTTCCAGAAATATTTGTACATATTGGGCCCTATCTTCCACCCAGTGCAATTGACTTTGTACACCGTCTAGGGGTGGAACGGTACAAAGAAGTCACGGTTTGGTTCATACCTCGGTTCAGACATCACGGTTCAGTCCAATGGAGGGAAAAGCAAAACAAAAATGCAGAAGGCAATTTTTTGTTGTTGTGCATGCATGTGGTGGATATTAGGGCTGCATGATTATGGCCAAAATGATAATCAATTATTTTGATTAATATTGAGGTCACGATTAATTATAATGATTATTTGTTGAACTAAAACATATTTTATTGTCACGTAGGCTATTTATAACTGCTTTCACATCCATATTATGCTACATTCTTTAAATTCTGGGACAAAATGTTACGTTTACTGGTAAACTGGTAAACCTTGAGACCGACGTATAACCAACTGCTATTGTGTTGAATTCTCCTCCCGTGACTCTGTCCTCTGTGACTGTCTACATCTAGAAACTAAGCTGCGCGGTGCAGGGAACAACTCTGAGTGGCATGCCTTTGGTGTGGGAGAGCTGAGTTTGATTTTGACTGCAATATATCAACTAATGTGTCCCTGAGCAAGACACTTAACCCCTAGTTGTAAATCGCTTTAGATAAAAGCGTCAGCTAAATGACATGTAATGTCTCAGGCTAGGGCTGCATAAGGCTTCCCACGATCAAATTTGCATGATTGAGCGATATTTTAAATGTGTCCTTCCGTTCCTAGAATCCTCCGCTTTTTTTTTTTGCTAAGTCAATTTACTGCTCGTAAACCACTGTCTGATCATGTGCCAGCCAGAGTTGTTCCCTGCACCGTGCAGCTTAGTTTCTAGATGTAGACACTCACAGAGGAGTAACGTGAGAAAAATTCCACAACAGATAGCAGTTGGTCATACGTCGGTCACAAGGTTTACCAGTTTACTGCAGTTTAACGCAAAATAATTCTGGTTGGGACAACACGAGTTATGGCCTTGGGAATTACTCACCATGCAGACTTTGAACACTTCAGAGTCATCCTCACCAAGGAGAACTGGGAGACAATGGAGTGCAGCTGTTCTTATCATGCTGACATCCCTTGCTTGCTGGAAGGGTAGAGAAGCAGACTTATGTAAACAGTGTGTAAACCACAAGCACTACCACTAACTAAATACAAGTTGCTACTCAATTTTTACAGTCAGATATCAGGGGTAAACACAAACTACATACCACTTTGGCATCATAGATCTTCACAATAGCTGACAACCGATGTCCAAGTTTGCCATGCAGCTTCTCACGAGACAGATTCAACAACCGCTCTGAGTGTTTGTCGAGTCCATCGTAGAATGATCGCAGGAGGTTCTGGTTAGTGATACGTTGAAATTCAGCACAAATCTAAATGTCAAAAACATATATTAAAGTCACTTACTTAAACTGCAATATTGTTTTCTTGTACTATGGCAACTGCACTTTACTTTACAATACCTGATGCCACTTTACTTCAGTCTACCTTTCTGCTCATTGGCTGTTGTTTGCCTGTTTTTCTTGTATGTTTACTTGTTTGTCTGTTTTTGATTTTATTGTAGAAAATGCTACTGTAACAAGGGAATTTCCCCGCTGTTGGATGAATAAAGTATTATCTAATCTATCTAATCTAATCTAAAGGCTTACTACACACAACTAAACAGTAAGAATAGACAAAAACTGAAAATGTAGATATTTATATATAAATATAAACAACATTTAAGAGCAGCCTTTTAGCAGAAGGCTCATGGACACTGATATGTAATGTTGAGTTATAAAAAGTTAAAATGTCTGAAGGAGCCAGGTTAGAGAAATGTGCATATCTCTGTCCCCCATTTCCCCCTCTATTTCTCTGACTGTAAAGAATTGATCTGGTCAAGTCTGGCATTTAACATATGCAAAGGAGCTTCCTGCTACCACACCAAAAGGTGGCCTTCTGTCTCCTGTCCCCTGGGGTCTTTGTCTGGGCTAAGACAATACAATGCTAATTAAACTGTTGATGTTAGAGTTTCACATTTACACAACAACCAAAAGCGACCCCCCAAAGGGGCAGAGTTGAGCGGCATGTTTATTCTCATTGTACTGCGAAGATGCCCTCGGCATGCTGTCATGACGACGGCGGACCAATGAGAATGGACTTGACTGTGCCAGGTAAAAAGGAACCGCCCCTAGGTGCAGGGGATAAAACTGTGTGATTTAGGAATTTTCAATACTGGTTTCACGTGACTCCATCATGGGGAAGCATGGATCCAGTCCGCTGTCAGCTGCAGTGTTATTATGTTTGTTTGTTTGTCTTTGTCTTATCATCCTCAACATGCTGTTGCAATAAACCTTTTCTTAATTCTCAATTTGACCCTCAGCCTCCTTCCTCAGAGATCCGACTGAACCCGATGTTAGTTTTGAAAAAACTTAACAATTGGTGACCTCCGACGTGGTCTCTGAGGAACAGGACGGACAAATTCAAAAGACGGGATGATGGTGAGCTGCTGAATTTTCACATGGGCCCGAAAAACTGAGAGGTGAGCAGAAACCCTGTTTTATCAAAACACTGCATATAGGTAGATGTGAAAACATGTAGACGTGACGATTCAACAGTCATCACCGCCGTAAGTCTGTAAAAGCAACTGAAGCAGTGATGAGGATGAGCTAAAGCAATTGTGTGTAACTGTTATGTGTGAAGCTTAAAAGCCTGAAAAAGGGTCTCGAGCCGACCGGGACGAGAGACCCGAGGATCTGAGCGTTTGAGTCGTGTGCACTGATTTAGAAGTCCGTTTGAGTCAGCCGGTGAAGCCTGTTAAATCTTAAAGTTAAATTGATCGTGAAAGAGTCGGCCGGGTGAACTTGTATAAACGTTTGGTTTATGTGATCGGAATAGAGTCGGCCTAGCTTAACCTGCTAACTTTAAGATTTGAAGTGATCGTTGAAAAAGACGGCCGGGTCACTGAAAAATTTGTAAAATGTTCATGAAAGATGGCCAGGTTAGAACCGTGATACATTTTAAATAAAAAGACCAGACGGCGACAGAGTTTTAGTCTCTGTGGGGCACGGAGGAAAAACGAAGTCTCTTAAAGCCGGTAAAGTGAGGGATCAGGCCTGGAGCGCTCACCTTTGCGGCGGCGGGGCTGAGAACCAGTGAAGGGTCCCTCAGTTATTTCCTCGTGACCATAGTAAGAATAGGAAATGATTTGATAAATATAGTCAAATTGTGTAAAAGATACACTTAGGAATTGTACAGAGGCGCCTAATATAAATACATTTATGTGGTGGTGGGATGTGTGTTTGGTGATAAACTGTAGCTGTGTTGCTGGGAGCTTGCAGAAGGCGGCTCCAGCTGTATTGATGGTGGCTGTAAATAACTCATTGTATGGGTATTTGATTTGTTGAACTGGGAGCGTGAATGCTCTGGCAGTGTGTTTTTAAATAGGAAAAAGCATTCATTGACGCCTGTAGTGACTGGGGAAAAATTATTTGTGGAATAAGCTGAAATTGAACTGTGAGAGTTCCATTTCTGATGAGATTGTGGTATGACTTGAAATGTTCTACAGAATGGCGGGCTTGATGTCTTGTGAGGAACTGCTGAAAAAGTGTGACTGGTTGGAGAGTGAAGAGTGATTGGAGTTCCTCAGAAAATGCATAATGAGCAGCTAGCAGTTGAGAATGGATGAAAATTTGTTGAACATTTTAAAATAATTAGTTTCAGTTGATTACATCTTCTATTTCATGTTTGGTGTTGTCCTATGGGGACAAAGATTGGAACAATAGTCTGGTTTAACTTAAAAATCCTTTTTTCCTGTTCCCTGATTAAGTGTTAATGAAGGACTGAAAAGGAGGGACTGGGGGGTTTTCAGACCTCGATGCAGACAGATTAAAGCAATGCATATCTGCTCAGACAGTCTTCATGGTGAATGGTCACGGTCATCAAAGAATCATGGTGACATTTAGCATTGTGTGATGTCCTCAAATGTTTGTAATTGATAGGTGCATTTTTATTTTGGATTCATCTGTTTATAATATTGTGTCTGAATGAATTGATAAAGCTCATTACAAGTCAAATTAAGCATTCCAGTAAAGTCAACTGAAAAGTGGTGGGAAAATAAATTGAGCTGCCTTAAGCAACTGGACATTAGAAGAAAATGTGCCAGAGAGGAATTATAGCGTATTAGGGTTTTAAATGGATACATTAGTTGATGCATATTCAGAATTTTGACTCAATTGGATTGTTTTTTTTTACTTGAAATGATAAATAAGAGGTTTTCAACATTTCTGAGTTCATTGCATTCATATTCATTTTGAACTTTGTTTCCCATGATTTAGGTTTATTTTATTTATTTTATTTCACTCAAACTTTTGATTTTCTGTAGAGGTGGAATCGCACGTTTTTAGTCAAG